>OV049870.1:12282749-12882749 GCA_920104075.1 Melanargia galathea
CGAACTGTGCTGGTAAACTCTCACTAGCTTTATTACTACATGACAACGGGTCCAGCCCATGTCATTTATACCTATATACTGTCTTGTCATCCTGACTGAATGACTGCAATCAACGCACAGCTAGAGCCTAAACCACTCAAGTTAGGAACTTGAAATTTTCACAGTAGGTTCTTTTTAGTGTGCACGCACACTAAGAAAGGATTATTGGAATTCCATTCCTAAGGGGGTTAAATAGGGGATGGAAGTTTTTATGAAAGTCTTGTCTTTGGGCTTTCTGTTAAAAATAAAGAAATACGTGTTTCAGGAGTTTTAAAAATTCTTTCGACTATCCCCAAGTAGGTTAAATAGGGGATGAATCTTTGTATGAAATTTATAAGAATCCATGCGGATGAAGTCGCTGGCACCAACTAGTGTAGTAATAAAGCTATGTGTCAGGGGATGTACGCCGAAGTATGCCCGCACAAGGCTCATAAATAAACAGGAGCATGTTCACGCGACGCGGCGCAGTTATTTAGGTTTTCCTAGAGAAAAAAAAATGATACAAGGGTCAATATTTTTTTCGGCCTTAAATTTTGGCGACGAGATAGCTTGCATATATTGGGGACGAAACTAGGCTGTTTTATTCCAGGGAATAAA
The DNA here is from genome assembly GCA_920104075.1 of Melanargia galathea. Taxonomy (NCBI): domain Eukaryota; kingdom Metazoa; phylum Arthropoda; class Insecta; order Lepidoptera; family Nymphalidae; genus Melanargia; species Melanargia galathea. The sequence continues at coordinate 12,283,386 of OV049870.1, forward strand.
AGAATGCCCGCGGGATTTTTCAGAACTTATATTTACGGGAACGAATATATTTTGCGTGAGCCTTTATGCTTTTGTTACTTTTTGTTGTTAATATAACCCGAAACAAGTATGGTATTTTCATTCAAAGAATCTGTGTATTATTTTTATCAAAAATAAAATATGAAAACTGACAATGTCCAAAGTATGTTTTGTTAGCTCGCTGTCCGAGCAGAATCATAAATTTACTCACCAAGCGCTAAGAGAAGTAATAAAAATTAAAAATTAGTTACCACGCGCCCCCAAGCGTTAGTAGAAAAGTAATGCTAATACACATACACATACATTATGTTTTTATTACATGTTTGGGGTAAAATGTAACGTACCATGTTATACTTATACAGATACTGAACAAGTTGTTTTCAGGTTTCTCATTAATAGGAAATAACATCATATACCTACCTACTTATATTATGTGCTTATTACATTACATATTTTATACAGACGAACAATCCACCGCTGACTGCGCCAGCCGTCATCTGTGTGTGTTTACATGCTAGGCAAAGATCTAATCCTCCATTGCTAATGTTTCTATGTTTGTGTATGATTCGTTTGGCCCAACGTACCTACACCGAGCGCAGCGCAGAACAGAGCATTTTCTAAGAACACTGAATAATTAACTTTAGATATGACTATTGACATACAGTCACGCGGTACGTAACGCGAGAGGGCGTGCGTGCGTATTTATTTATGGAATACAATAATTATTGACCGTATATCAATAATCGTAAAGTTAATGGTTAGTGTTCTCAGAAAATGCTCTGCTCTGCGCTCGGCTTGGTGTGCGCTGGGCTTTTCTGTGTTTGTGTATGTTTAACTAGTTTATGTGTTGCACAGTGCGCGTGACGAGTTCGTGTCGTGCGTGGCGCTGGCGGCGCGCGCGTGCTCGCAGGCGGCCAGCGGCCTGCTCCGGCGCATGGCGTGGGTGCTGGCGCAGGACGTGGCGGCGTGCAGCGCGCACCCGCGAGCGCACTGCGCCGCGCCCCTCCCCCCGTTCGCAGCGCCACTGCTGCTTATGCTCTCCGGCGCTTTACCTTATCCCTTGCGATTATAAATATAGAATTTACCTGTGAGATTATATTACTGTAATATTAAATGATTACATTCAGAAAACATTAGCAAATTTCTGAATGTAATCAATGCCATAATCAAAGGTTATGCGGGTTCACATCGAAAGCGGGGGCGTGTCGGCGAGCATTCCCGCGAAATATTCAACATTGAAATATTAGCACATATTAGTGTTCACGTTCTAATTTACTCGACTGCGCGACTAAAAAGAGGGTAACTGTTTTTCACTGAAGTTGGAGTTGGGTGATGGGTCCCTCGAAGCATACCTATATCCAGAAGTTGGATTTGGATCAATGAGGTGTATTTCCAAGTTCTATTCTTCAACACAGTGCGACGGTTAAATGCTCGGTTTTTTTAATTCGCTTTATAAGCAGTCGTTTTTTTTTAATATTATGCTGTTTAAGTACAAAATTTTAAGCTCCCGTCAACGCGCCGTTTCGGCGTCGCCTCTTACGACTTGAACACGCATTTAATATGGTAAACCATGTAACCTGTGGTGGATGATTTATCGATTTATTTTGTGTTGCGATGAGGCGCAATGTTGGGGGCGTTCCCTGCGATGTACAGTAAAAGGACAGTACTTGTAGGTACAGTAGGTACCTACCCATGCGCAGACACATTCCCGCAACTGTTGTTTAGAATTCTTTTTACCTGACACCAACTGTATTTCCGATTGACACTTATCTATTTTTTTTTTCAAAAAGTCTTGTAAAATAGGCGAGATAGGGGTAAACAAAGTTAACAATAATTAACGTGTTAATTCCCATTGGTCCAGCTTTATTGATAAGTAGATAATAATAATCAATTTAACATTTCATTTTGTAAATAATAGGTGTACACGTAGCGAAGTAAACGTAAAAAGTCTATTATTGTTGTTTGTGTATGTAGTAGATACCTACCTACATAGTTAGTCCTAGGAACTTAGGCCCTTACTAATAAAACTTTACACAGTGCCGGACTAAAGGGCAGTCCGTCCACGTGCTCGAGTCTAGGGGAGCATCAAAAGTATGAGAAAAATCCTACTAATATTTTTTAGAATATAAATGTAAAAGTGTGGATGTTTGGATGTTTGTTACTCTATAACGCCGCAACTACTGGACCGATTTGGCTGAAATTTTGAATGGAGATAGATTATACACTGACTTAACACATAGGCTACATTTTATCCTGGTAAATTCACAGTTACCGTGGGGATTTTTTCGGACTCTGTTTGCTCGCGCTTGCATTCTACGATGCAATTGTTATTTTCTGTTTGCTTTCGAAAGTAGTGCGGATTTTTTCTACAAAATTTAAAAGAAAATATGCACGTTTCGCTCACTATATTCAATATCAGCATGCTGATCGGATATTTACTTCACCTAAGCATATTTAATGTTCTGAAAATAAAGAAAACATTTTGAATTTAATTCATTTATTCAATAAAACTCATAAAAAAGAAATCGCGCTCGCTTCGCTGTAGAAATTTGTTTTGCATTTGTTTTCGTAATGTATTATTACCTAGTGACGATATTAATACACATTTAAAGCAAGGCACTCATAAATAGGGTAGTTCTCATTTTGTTCTATGGAAGATGACATAATGATGAATGAGAAGATTCATTTTGTTCCAATGACGCCGAGTTCCATAGAACAAAATTTGATCTTTTTGCCATATAAAGCTAAAAACCGCATACATATGCATTGATGTGTTTACTTGCGAGTAGGTAATTAAATAATAATTAGGTACCCTTTAAGCAAGGATAAGGAATACACATAAAATGTTTAGTTACCGGAGGAATTCATGCTAAAATGTTTACATTCGATTTTCTTGTAGACTTCAGGGTTCGGTTTCCAGTAAGTACCTACAACACGAGAACATTTCAATTTTAAGTAAAATTACATTCCGGAAAATTGAATGAATATTATGGTAATTAATTCACTTCCCACATCTTATTTAGAAATTGTTTACCGTACGAGTGAGTTGGCTGAAGTTCTTACTGTATAATTTCTTGCGAAGCACCATGTTATTATTTGTGCTGAAATGATTAAACCAGAACAAAATAAATACGTTTAAAATAATATTGTGAAGATCAAAGCAACCGTGGAAATTTTCATTCGTTGCGACTGTGTAGGTACCTAGTACGTAGGTAAAGTTAGTTGACCCGTATTTATATATTTATTTATTCTTTCCTCATTGACTAAAACGTGAAACATCTTAGACCCGGCGCACACCGAGCGCAGCGCAGAGCAGAGCATTTTCTCAGAACACTGAATAATTAAGTTTACGACTATTGACATGCGGTCAATAATGGACAAGTTTCCAATTTTTTTTAATTTACTTCTTTTACCAATTACTCTGAAATTATTGAACCGATTTGCGTGGTTTTTTTAATCGATAGCTGAAAATGTTTGCAAAATGGTCCCATAGATTTTATCGATTTTTTTTATCTTTTTGTTAAATATGATATTTTCAACATCAGGAAACTTCCTCATTGTAAATTTCCAAGAATAACCGCGTACCATATCGCGCGACCGTAATTATGTCAATTTTTTTTTGACAATTTATTTATTTATTTATTACTAGCTGATCCCCGCAACTTCGTTCGCGTAAATATAGGTTTTTATATAGGATCGGATCGGATCCCATAATTCTATTATGTATTTAATCTAAATGTAGCCTAAGTTACTCCTTATAACAATCACCTATCTGCCATTGAAAGTTCCGTTAAAATCGATCCAGCCGTTTTGGAGATTAGCTAGAACAAATAGACAGAACGACAAACATAAATTTAAAGGCACGCCAGTTTAAAATAAGCCGTACGTACAAAGATCCGGGTCCCAAGTTATTGGAACCCAATAAATGTCTGTCATTTCTAAACTAAAAAACCTATGACCTTGAAATATTTACGGGACAATACTTAAAGTACTACCTTTTTAACAAAAAAAGAATGAGTGAAATCGAACAACGCGTTAATGAATTACAGCTAAATACACGTTTTAACTTTCTTCCTCTCTCCCAAGGGAACCGTGCTGAATTTCGGGATAAAAAGTATCCTATGTCCTACCTCGGAGTATAAACTCAAATCGTGCCAAGTTTCATTTGAATCCATTCAGTAGTTTCGGCGTGATGCGCGGCCAAGATACAGACAGACAGACAGACAGACAGACAGACAAAAATAAAAAAAATTGCAGTTTTGGCTTCAGTATCGATTATAGAGTGCCCGCCAATAAAAACTTTCAAAATATCTTCAATGTACAGAATTGGATCTGTTACAGTTTTATTATATTATTATAGAAGATAGATAGAAGATAGATTATATATACATATTTATTATTATATATAGTCGTAAAGTTAATTATTTAGTGTTCTCACAAAATGCTCTGCTCTGCGCTGCGCTGGTGTGCGCCGGGTCTTAGGGCTTTTTTTTTTTTTTTTTTGACGTGGTGGAAACCTTTTATAGGTACCCCCGTTCTGCGGCCGAATGCGGCAGAACGAAGGTTATGTGGGACTCCAACCGGGTATACCCACTAAAACCACCACGGCATGACCCTCATGCTGTGTGCTGGACGCCTGGGGAACCCAAAGTATGCATCCCAGGTGTCCGGCAGCCGCCCCAGCTGGGGCTCCCGCTCGCCTCTGGGCTGTCCCTCCAGAGGCTCGCGCCCTCCCGTAATTTTTTTAACGAGGTTTTCTTCCTCCCGCGATGGGCATCGCTGCCCCCCGCCCCGGGGTGTCTCACCCCCAGTTTCATCCGCAGTGCCCTCTGCTAATCAGAGGGACACGCGGAGAAACCTCCCTCCGCCAGGTCATTGGCCATGGCTAACAATATCCCCGAAATTATTAACCATGTTACCGGGGTGCACCGGCCCGAATACTGCTCTTCCCCTCGGACGTATCCAAGAGGACCAGCAGCACCCAGGCACACTTGGAGGTTACCTGGCTAGCACCCCGGGGTCTTAGGGCTAGTTGCATGTTAGAAGGTTAAAACAAGGTTATAGTTAGTATAAGTCAGAGTTCCTTAACTTCTTACCATAATTTAAAACTTAACCTTAACCATGGAGTAAGTATACCGACTTGATTTTCGTTGACCAACTTTACTTTAACTCTCTAACGTGCAACGGGACTGCTGTTCTAGCGATTTAAAGTGGAGAATTTTTTAATATAAAAAATAATTATGTATGATAGTATGAGTAAAGTATGTATTACATTTAAATATACCTACATGTTCAAACGGTTTTGAAATAAATGTTTGTACCTACCTATAACACGAGTTTCTCTATACTAATCCTTAAGGCTTACCTAATTGTTATTGATCTATCTATTACAACTCTACAATTACTTACATGTTTATGGTTTCAAAAATTGTCGTTACTTGTTTCAATTTCATACACATAAGGCTAGCGTGCACTACGACTTTTAATCGTGCGATAATTTTGTCGTAGAAATGCAACGTTGTATGTCAGTGCGCGTATGTACGGGAAAAATATCGTAGCGATTTCAAAATTGTAATTTGTCACGTACTATTATTTATAATTTATCAAGCTTATCAGATATAGTATGACGCTTATTAACTATACCCGTATTAGTCATTCCCCGGAATTCTGACAGCTGTCATTGTCATTTACAGATGAGTTATTTGTATGGAGAACAGGGTTAACATCTACGAAGTACGATTTTACCCCAAACTACTTTAATTCCCTGTCATCATAAAAAGCCATATGCCGCGTAATAATATTACTCGTTTCGCATTAAAATAGAAAACAGAGTGGAAACTAGAAAGTGCACACTGACAGCAACAGAAAACAAAAGAAGCACATTGAAAAAATTTATTCAAAAATGGATGTCGAATGACATTATCACCATGAAGTGTCTGTCAGGCATTTGTCATATCTACATGCGGCAGTTGATTTGTATTTGCATAAATTTTGAATTTTTTATCTTTTTTGTGGGAATTGTTTTATCTCTGGTAACATTACGAAAAATCAGAATTTTAGGGAATTAGTAATACGGGTATACCTAATATTTTACAGCCCTATATTAAAATTGAGTTGCGAAAAATAAAATCGTGGAACGCTAGTGCGCTTCCGTAGATAGGTAGGTAGCGTGGATGCTCCTAAGACCGGCCCCCGCCCCAAAAGTCGGCACTCCGATCTTAGCGTTTTGGTGCTATACTGCTCCCTTATTTTAAAACTTTTCCCATTAGAGCAAGCTAAAACTAAAAAAATACCCATTGTTCCTAAGCGGCACCAAAAATTTGCAGAAATAGAACGGAGTAGTACCTACTCCACCCTACTCCATGAATGAATAAACAAAGAATGTCTGGTTTTTCACCGACTTTAAGCGAAAACACTGAACATTGCAGCTTTGTTTCTTATATCATATATGCTATCAATCAATGAGTATCACATTCAATACGCACACGCCACTCACGACATCGAGTTAATTGGAAAGAGGCTTATGTTTCTGCCAATTTCTCCCTAATAATATAAAAAACCTTTCAATCTTGCCGAATGCCAAAATTGAGTTATTGAAAATCACGCAACGGAACCAAATTCCAAAATCTCTGCTCATTTAGACGCAAAAACGACGGGGTGTTATAAGTTTGACGTGTCTGTGTGTGTATGTTCCCCCGTAGCACTCAAACGGGTGAACCGATTTGAATACGGGTTTTTTGTTTAAAAGATAAAATAGTCGGGAGTGTTCTTTAGCTATGTTGGATGAAAATCGGTCCAAGACGGCCGACGCTACAAAATGGCGGATTACATATTTTTTCACAACTCCCTCAATATAGGTATCAAATGAAAGGGCTTAACTAGTAGTATAGCACTATGCAAATCAAAGATGGCCGCCACCACAAAATGGCGAATGTCGGGGGTTTTTTTAATTTTTAATTTATACTTGTATCACAGTAAGTAATGGGGCCTATAATTTCGGAAAAATCATCGTTCAGCGTTGGGAAAATCATTCGATATACCTAACTACCTAGTTAGAAATCTAAGGTAAATTTTCACACAAAAGAAACAGAAATGAGGAGATCCATAGAAGTGTGCACGTTCTGCAGAGAAGGGCATCGCCAAGGATGTCCAGGTAGGGGCAGCTGCCCCAAGAGATTTGAAAAATATAGCCAAATGCAACCAAAGTGCTAATAAATTCACTCATTTGCCTAAGAATAATCACACTAATATTATAAAGGCGAAAGTTGATGTGTGTGTGTATGTTTGTTACTCTTTAACGCTGCAACTACTTGACCTATTTGGCTGAAATTTTGAATAGAGATAGATTATGGCCTTAACTTAACACATATTGTCCTGGAAAAATCCACAGTTCCCACAGGATTTTGAAAAAACCGTAATCTATAGCTACAGCTATAGGTAGAAAACTATAGCAAACTTCCTTGAAAGTAGGAAAAAGGGAGCGGGAATGGGAACCGGAAATCCACGATTCCTTCGATATTCGTGAAAACCCGAAATTCACGCGGGCGAAGCTACGGGCAATAGCTAGTTAATAGTAACTAGGTACGTGTACAAATTTTCCGTCAAGTCAAGTCATGACCTCGCTTGTTTTACAGCTTCATAACCTACGACTGTACCTAAAATGTATACTTTTCCCATCATCTTGCCCCCCTTCCCCCTTGCCCCCCTCCCCCCTTGCCCATCAGCTGGCTGCGCTCTTGTCTGCAGAAGAAAGTCAAATGACTGCAGTAAACGACAATTTTGATGACCTCCTGTGTGATGGCGCTGTGGTGAGCACTGTGGGTGAGTGAGTCTTATAAGTAGGAGGTCCCGGGTTCGATTCCCGGCAGGGGCAATTTGGGACTTTATAATTTCTAAATTGCCTCTGGTCTGGTCTGGAGGGGTGCTTCAGCCGTGGCTAGCTAACCCTGTAGATGTAACGATGTAACCATAGATAACGATGTAGATTTTGTAGATGTAACGAAAAAGCGACTATCTTTTGAAACTAAAATTACAATCGAAAGAATACAAAGCACTGTGTAACTATAATATAATTGCCGTGCAAAGTTTACCAGTGAGGGGATTACTAGGTATACCTATATCTGTTTTATTATGAACTTATGACAACAATTCAAAACTTGAGTGTTTTCATTAAAGCGAATTGTTTTTGGTTTCGCATTGTTTCAAGTTTCAAGAGTAGATAAACAGACAAATACATAGTTAGTACATGAAGGAACATTACATTGTAAAGATAAAATTATTTTGTTAATCTTTGGCACCTGGGCCGTACACCAAACTTTTTTTTAATCTTGGACGCGCCTTTGGCAACGGAAATAATCATGAATTTATTGAAGTTTGCGTGAATTGTTTAAGTTCCTTGAATTACGCATATTGTGGGCAGCGGGGGGACCTAAAATTTGGGAGAAAATATTTTCCACACATTCATACATAAAACGTAGAATACATAAAAAGATTATATTTTTAAATGACAACTGTCAAAATTCCACCGAATTGAAAATCAGACTATTTGAACAAGTAACGCTCGTGCTCGGGCTTGATAACTGTATTGTTTGTTGAATGAATTTTCAGCGTACTTTTATGTTCAAATACGTGAGAGGGATATGTAGACAACAGTAAATGCTTGGATGAATATTCTGTTGCATTTCTAGATGTGATGTGAATATTCATAAGTTTCAAGCGTAATCTAATGGTGCTGCCACACCGCTTTAAGGTTAGAAAATGTTATCCAACATTTTGTTAATTAACATTTTGTCACAATTAATGTTAGCAAAAGTTTTCAAATGTTTTCATGTTATGCAACATTACTTATTTAACATTATGTACCAAAGTATAACAAATTATAACAAGGAATGTAGGTCCAAACTTATATAAAATGTTATGCAACAATGTCACTACATTGTTATCAGGGTGTTGAAAACATCTAACAAATGTTAGTAAATGTTATATTGTTAGTTAATGTTCAATAATGTTTTAAATCATTTTGATTTACTACAACATCTTTTCAGTTAACTTTACCCGTAAAATGAGTATTTTCTCCGATATCGGGGTTTAAAATTGACCAAATCTTAAAATTTCACTTTTTTGGAATTAATTGACAATTTTTGGAGAGCTGTATTTCAGTAAATATTAAATTTATAGAGCTGGTTTCGATCTTAAATTGTAGCAATTTTAGTCTACTTTAAAAAAGTATAGAAAAATATTTTTTTTGGAAACGCATAGTTTAGGACTTATATTGAAAAAATAAAAAAAGTGCAAAAATTTCGCGGTTTTTCGAGCGCTGAAAGTTAGCACAGGTCTTTCTAAGCTGCAAAATTGAATTTAGACAACTGGTAGTGGTCCTAACAACATATTAAAAAATCAGAACTAGCCGTTTTTTGAGTCAAATTTGACTGGCCTAATACCTATTTCTCTCGAAGGGAATCCCGCTGTTTTAAATTACAAAATAAATTAATAATTCAAAACCAATGGGTATTAAAATCTACTAGAATAGCAAGGCCGGGCATAATTGATCTGTTTCGTTCCTTGATTTGTTCTACCGTTAAGACCTTCCATTCATCCGATTCCCCCAACTTTCATTGTAATAAATCAATGTACAAACATAATCTTCTCCTTTGTAATAATTTTATTATAAAGTTGTGTGTCCACCTTCGTCAGCAAGAGTGTACGGAGCAGGGCACATCCCATCCCCACACACTCAATATAATAATAACTAGCTGAAGCCAGCGACTTCGTCCGCTTGGATTCTTATAAATCTCACTTGGGGGTGGAATTTCCAAAATTCCTGAAACACGTAATTCTTTATTTTTAACCGACAGTACAAATACCGATTTTCATGGATATAACTTATAAAATGACGGACTTTCATACAAACTCTCATCCCCTATTTAACCCACTTGGGGGTAGTTTTTCCGAAATTCCTGAAACAAGTATTCTTTATTTTTAACCGAAAGTACAAATACCGATTTTCATGCATATAACTTAAAAAAAACGGACTTTCATACAAATTTCCATCCCCTATTTAACCCCCTTAGAGATGGAATTTGCAATAATCCTATCTTAGTGTGCGCCTACGTCATTAGATACTACGGAACGGAAGCTACTGTGAAAGCTACTTTAGAGATTACCGGCTAATATCTGAAAGGCTAAATCGATTTTGATAGGACTTTCACTGGCGGATGTTACATTTTGATCTACCTAAACATCCGCCAGTGAACTTTTAACAGTTTTTACCAAGATATGAGCTCAAAAGAGCTTAGGAAAAATAAAATGATTCCCACGGGATTTTTAAAAACCAATATCCACGCGAACGAAGTCGCGGGTATCCGCTTGTTTGTAATATTCCCAAAAATAGTCTTAAGTCTGACAATATATTACCTATTTGTATTATATTCACCAATACCTAGTCCTCGGTCCTCTTTTTAGATCATCCCAATAAAGTTACAGATATTGCGAATCTATCATGCTATAAAAATTTGGTAATTATGCAATAAATGTGACGGATCTGGCAACACTCACAGTGAACGCGAAAATGCGAATAAACTCCGTCTGGAATCAGTACGAAACACTAACCAAAATTCGTGGACGCGAAACTTTAGTATAAAATAATGAAATGCAAATTATTCCAGTAATCAATTCGATATTAAATTCTATTATTCAAGTATCACAATTAATCAAATCTTTAGGGTTTCACCTCAGTAAAATGATAACAATGCTAGTCACGGCTGTAAGATTTAAACAAAGGGAATGAATTGTCTCTGACTTGGTCTCTAATAAGTGATAAATGGTGAGAGTAGCATGAATTAGCATACTGACACTTGACAAACGACATAAAATGCAGGGATCGGCTGGACACATGTGGCGCAAGATTGCATGCTGATCCTATGATGTTGATATGACATTTTGAAGTCCCTACAAAAGACATAAGTACCTAATATTATGTCCAGCCATGGACGTCTATTGGTTAACGACGACGATTTTCCAGAAAAATGCAAATATCTTTTAAAACTTTAAAATAATGTTGTTTACTCTACCATTAAAAAGATGCAATATTCTTACAACCATGCACAACACAAGTAAGAACTCAGTAACTAAGAGATATAAAAATAACATTCAATTTCCAAACCAGAGATTAAACATTTTTAGTGGGAAACGCTCTAAAATTTCTTAATAAATTACCAAATAACGATTTGAGAAAGAAATGAATTAAGTTATTATTACTAAGAATTTGGAAAAAAACCTCTTCCTCGAAAATTGACAAAGTTATTTGAATAAACGATAAAATATTCGTAGGTAGGAATACTTTTTTAATTTAACATCTTGATTGTACCTACGATATTTTTAAACGGCAAAAAACAGAACGCTCATATATTTTTACAAAAATTTTTTTATTAAAAAAAAAAGTATATTTTTAACAATATTTAGGTACTTACTTTTTGAGATAGGAGAATAAAATCATTGTGCTGATTTGGCACTCTAAAAAGCCAATAAACCAAGAGAAGAAGAAGAATAAAATCAGCAAAAATTGGAACAGCAGCGTGGCGGTTGACGGGTCTAAGCTCTAAACTCCTCTCTCCTATGAGAGAGGAGGCCTGTAGCCAGCTGTGGAACGTAAAAAGGCTGCAGTGCTGGTGGTGTATTGGACAATGGACAACACACCGAGTGTGTTATCACCACCACTGGGGGTCTGGCAAAGCAACTAGCCGTAATATCTTGCTCATTCCTGCTGTCGACCGACTTTCTGTTTGTCTGTTTCCCAAGTAAATTTTTAAAAACCTAAATCCACGAGGACGAAGTCGCGGCCATCAGTTAGTATCAATAAGAAAATTGTATGCCACCAACCGGAATCATTAATGAATGAAAGTAATTAGATACTGGGAAAGAGTGGGCAGAAGGTAGTCTAGGAAGGAGTCAGCTAAGGTAGATACATCGCCTTTTAAGAGGAGTATCTATTAAGCGCGCCCCATACATGCAAAGTTTTACCACCATAGACACAGATAATAATTATTAGTTTCAAAAGCGTCTACTCACAAAACATTGATTGGTTAATGTTCAACTAAGAATCAAACTTAATTTGTATGACTGTAAAAGGCGCGCTCGAAAGAAACCTCTTAATAATAATAATAACAAAAAAAAAGTAAGTTTCATTCCAAGACTATATAAGTTCAAGAACTAAAAAACGACTTCTAGGTACCTACTACGACTACTACAGCCCGGAATTTAATTTTTTCAGAAATAACGCTTACTTTCTGAAAATTAAAGCAAATACGAAATCAATAACCAGACACTGAATATCGCAAACGAAGCGAGCGTGGCTATTTTTATATTTTACAGGAACCATCCTAGAGTAGGTGCTTCAAGTAACTATTACTTGGCGGGTTTTCCGAAATGCCGCCGCCTAAAATCTGCCACCCGTGGCCAATGGCCATGGCACCCGCGGGCTGCCCACCTTAAACTTCTTGAAATGAGATGGCCAAAAAAGTACATTCCACGTACACAACATAGTAAATATTTATTAAATATTAAAAATAGAAAGATACATTATTACGTAGTTTTTATGCTCTCTGAACTTGTCAGTTTTTATTTCAAAATATTAAGGATTACAAGATAAATTCGTCAACTTCCGCCATACTGTACCATAATGGACGTTCCTCACCATGCGTATTACCTATGTAGATACGTTATTTGGACGACAAATGCTTTTATTAGGAACATTTTATTCATATCGAAACTGTCTTTATTGATATTTTTGCATTTAACAACAACAAAGTATGATAACAATATAACAATGTTATGTGTTAAATGAGTATTATTTAAGTCCATTCCCACATTCTGCAAAATAATACGTATATTGGAACGCGTTTTACGTGTTTGACAAGTGTCATAGTCTACGTCAAACGTCAATGTCATGCTTTTGCTATTTGATTGCATTGTCGTTGCCCATTTCTTCGTTGCGCTTGCGTTCACTTGCGTTCGTTGTACCTGCTGTGTTTGTGTTATAATTGCGATTATCTTGCTAATATTTTTGACCCTTGCTTATCTCTACGGACTGATACCTTCTTCCACTCGATTACCTTGCTACTATCACTGGACTCTTTACAGGTTAGTGTATATTATGTGAAATAAAAATGTTCTGTTTTCAAAGCTGCTTGGTTAATTCGGTCACTTTAACACTAGCGCTGCATCCCTGTAATGTATATTGAGTTATCTAGGCATTTAAGATATAAGTACAAGTCACGGCAAATAAGTCGAGCGGTGACCTTCAATGCGCAGTAGTCGAAAATGAGGTATCTCGGGGTGTGAGGGGGTCGCGGGGAGGTCGTGGGGATCGTTCGTAGGCACTGATTAGCTCTCGCGGATCCCTCGTAAGCGCTGATTGGCTCTCCAATCGTATTGTGTCCCGCTCACTCGTACGACGTTGCGCGCACTTGAGGGTCACCGCTCGACTTACGTGCCGGGGGGTTATACTACTTATAATGTAACAAAATATTTTTATTTATTTTCTCTAATAAATAAGTAACTAATTATTTTTACTCTTTTGTTTTATTTTGTGTTTGTAAACAACCTTTGCAATAAAAAGAATACGACCGGTGAGGAGGTGACCTTTACCACACGAGTAGATAGGTGCAGAGCGGAAAGCTACGCAAACGGCCCGCTGTAGGTACGCTCACCAACGGTTCACGGAAGCCTGCTCTGTCCTCCAACCGGCTAAGTTGGATGACAAACGTGCGCATATATGTGAGTGTACCTACAGCGGGCCGCTTGTAGAAGCTTCCCCTCTGTACCTATCTACTCGTGTGCCTTTACCTTGTTTAAATGCCTATTTATTACTAAAATCATATCAGTTTACCGTAATAATTCGCAACTGTTCGCTATTTTAAAGCGCCTTAAGTTTTTTAATCGTAATCTGAATTCTTTGTCGTAATCTATACTCGTAGACGTTTACGTCTAGTCTGTTGTAATGACAAGTTCGGTGAGTTTTATATTTATAGCAATTTAATGTGCTTGTAATCACGAATTTATAACACCAAAAGTCATTGATGTACACTAAGTTCACACGCCCATACAGAAATTGGCCATGTCCTTTTAATAGAAAATTCAAATCCAAAGCTATTTCATTAAACAGATCATGGGCCCGCGTGAAATGACACAGAATGCTAACGAGTAGCTGCATTTCCGCAGAGAGTCTCGTTAACTGTTACAAACTACCTAAGAGTAGGAACTCACGGAGCGGTTTTCACCCGCGCCCGCAGTGGTTGCAGGACTGCCACACTCGTACGAACACGAAATAGGTATATGGAAATGTAGAGAGCAAATTTCACGACGTGATTTATTCCCGCCGAGTGCGTGGTTGTTTGCGGGTCCCGCTGCACCGGCTGCGAAGAAGAAGAATTGAACACTGAAGGAAAATGGAGAGGGTAATCTATTGTATTACGTGCGTGACAGTTCCCATACGCAGCTATCCCCTCCACGTTTCGTTCAGTGTTCAATCTACGTGCCGATGTTTATACCAACTTTGAATAAAGAAATTTGACTTTGACTAAGTTGCCTACCTAAAGATAAAAAAATTATTATGGCTAACAAAAATAATTATAGCTAGCTATAACACTCAGCTCATTTCATATTGTAAATAGAAAATAAACAAATCGGCCAAGTGCCAGTCGGGCCTCGCTCTTTTAGGGTTTCGTACATAATTATGAACAACATAATATTTTGGATGTAAGAAATATTTCATTTCCGAGCTAAGCATCGCAACAAACCGTGAAAGAAAAACCCAAAAAATGTACGTTTGTTTTGGTCACAGCTTACAAACTAGGCACTTCATGAATCGTTGTTTTCAGTATTTGTTGTTTAAATACAGTATTATGTATATGGCACATAAATACCGAAATTTCACATTCCTAACTGTTTTAGTTTTTGAGATAGCCCCCGTCGCAAAAATGGTCTAAAACTGACAATTTTGATGGCCCCCCATTTCCTTATTTCTTAAACAAAAATTAAAAAAATATATATTCGTACTCTACTCAATGAGCTCTAAACAATGATACCCCACAAGCTAGGATAAGAAAAAAAAAATTCCGACTCCTTTTTCATGTATGGAAGCCTCCCTGAAAAATAATTTAAGTTCTAATTCAATATTTTGTTTTTGGGCCGACGTTCTACACCAAATACCAAAATTTCAGGTTTGTAATTCATTTCGTCTACAAGCTACAGACCTGTGACCGGCGGACGGACAGACAGACAGGCAGACAGACAGCAGAGTGAATTTAATAGGGCTCCGTTTTTGCCCTTTGGGTACGGAACCCTAAAAAATTTGTTCCTTTGTACAAATATTATCTTTTCTTCTTAACTTACCTACTTACCGACTATTACATTTCACTTGCCCCATACCGTAGACGTAATATTAACGGTCGGTTGTTTTTGTTAAGATTTTCTATAACCATCAATCACAACTTCCCGACAGACGAACAAAGCCCCTGTGACCTCACTCTTTACCTGTTTCCGATTACTATTAGTTAAGTATAATAATATATTTTATATATTCGAAGTATGGTTCTACCAGCGGTGAAGCAATTTAAATATCTCGGCTCAATCCTTAGCAATGATGGCAAAATTGACAACGATGCTACTCATAGAACCACAACTGGATGGATGAAGTGGAGACAACTCACAGGCGTGATGTGCGACAGAAAAATGCCCCTTAAAATAAAAGGACATTTGTACAAGACAGCTATAAGACCTGCTGTCTTGTATGGAACTGAATGCTGGGCTGCCAACAAGCAACACATAAATAAACTGCACACAACCGAAATGCGTATGTTACGTTGGTCAGCGGGTGTCACACTACTAGATAAAATCCGCAATGAGTATATAAGAGGAAGTTTCAAGGTTGCTCCGATAGCTGAGAAAGTTAGAGAGAGGAGATTGCGGTGGTACGGCCATATACAAAGACGCCCAGACGATCATATGGTTAAGCTTGCCCTCGACTTGCCAGTGACGAAACGCTCGCGTGGAAGACCACCCGCCACTTGGCTGACAACGGTTGAAAAAGACCTCAAAGATGCTCAAATAAATAAAGACCTGGCACAGAACCGTGCTCAATGGAAGAAGAGGATAAGGAAGGCCGACCCCAAGTAAATGGGAACTGGTCTAGAGCGAAGAAGAAGAAGAAATATTCTCCATGCTCAAGCTAATAAACCGAAGAATAGATGTTAGGGCGGTAGCACACCGCCGCCGCGAAAACATCGTAACGGAAAGAAAGAACTACAACGCGACGTTGACATGCGGAATCATAGCTTTTTTTATTCATCTACAAGTTAGCCTTTGACTGCACTCTCACCTGATGATGATGCAGTCTTAGATGGAAGCTGGTTAACCTGGAAGAGGTACTTATGGCAGCTTTTTAACCCCCGACGCAAAAACGACGGGGTGTTATAAGTTTGACGTGTCTGTGTGTGTGTGTGTGTGTGTGGTGTGTGTGTGTGTGTGTGTGTGTGTGTGTGTCTGTCTGTTCCCCTGTGGCGCTCAAACGGGTGGACCGATTTGAGTGCGGTTTTTTTTGTTTGAAAGGTGAATTAGTCGAGAGTGTTCTTAGCTATGTTTGATGAAAATCGGTCCAAGATGGCCGCCGCTACAAAATGGCGGATGATATATTTTTTCACAACTCCCTTGATATGGGTATCAAATGAAAGGGCTTGACTAGTAGAATAGCACTATTGCAAATTCAAGATGGCCGCCGCCACAAAATGGCGAATGTCGGGGGTTTTTTAAATTTTCAATTTACACTTGTATTAAACCCATACACCTAATCGGTTTCTAAACGACATCGTACCAGTACATTATATATCGCTTGGTGGTACGGCTTGTTAGTGACCAGATCGTAACCAGTCACGCCTGAAGTGGGAGGCTTCAGCCGTGACTGGACAGACCAGACCAGAGAAAATTTACAAATCGCCCCTGCCGGGAATAGAACCCGGGACCTCCTACTTCTACAAGTATAAATTAAAAATTTAAAAAACCCCCGACATTCGCCATTTTGTGTCGGCGGCCATCTTGGAATTGCAATAGTGCTATTCTACTAGTCAAGCCCTTTCATTTGATACCCATATTAAGGGAGTTGCGAAAAAATATGTAATCCGCCATTTTGTAGCGGTCGCCATCTTGGATCGATTTTCATCAAATATAGCTATTCTATATTTGATTCATCATATATAACCGCATTCAAATTGGTTCACCCGTTTGAGCGCTACAGGGGAACAGACACACACACACACACACACACACACACACACACACACACACACACACACACATACACACACACACACAGACACGTCAAACTTATAACACCCCGTTGTTTTTGCGTCGGGGGTTAAAAACCACAGCGCTCACCACTAGACTAGAGAGGTTGTCATAACTGCCAAAGAATATAAAATAGACTGCTTATAACTGCCCGTTTTAGGCAGACGCGGGACTATTTATCTCTCTTTCATTCTTCGCTATTTCCGCAGCAGAGATATGTGGATATACCACGCTACGTCATTTTCTATGCCTGGTCAAATATAGTATCGCCTTGGCTCCACTTCACTCTGTAGGTGTACGTTGCACCTAAGAGGTTAAGTAGAAGCTACAAAGTTCCAAATCAAGAATTGTTCGCGCTTACGGAACGGTTTGCAAGAGCATCGAGATTTATTATTCCCTTTTCCCAACAGCGGTCGTTGCAGTTTTACTAACTTGTACGGGAGATTGATTTTATACTTAGCCTAAGTTGCGGTTGAAACCCGATTCTCCCGAATAAAACCTCGGATAGATATATCGAAGAAGTACAAGTTCAGAACAAACTTGTAGACCTTGACCATAATCTATACTATCTATACTATTTTTTTATTTTAATAAATAAAATTGAAGTGTCTGTCTGTAATTTCGAAATAACTACCACATATTAAGCTCATATGGTTATTTGAACGATACCATAACCGAATCACACGTTTTTAAAATTTTTGTCTGTCTGTCTGTCTGTTTGAACGGGCTAATCTTCGGAACGGCTGAACCGATTTTGACGGGACTTTCACAGACAAGTAGAGGATTAACCAAGGAGTAACATAGGCTACTTTTTTAACCGACTTTCAAAAAAGGAGTTGTGTTGAAATCGGTAAATACAGTTAAAAACGCCCTGATAGGTATTTTCGCTGCGCGCGATCGCGACGGCGGCCGAGCGACGCGGACGCCCGCGCTCCCCGCGCCGCGCCAAGCGCCCCTGCGTCCTGCGCCCGCCGTACGCGGTACCGCGGTACGCCGCCGCGCGGCGGGGGGCGGGTGGACCAGAAATCTACTTATCCCTCAGGATTTGTGAAAAATCGAAATTCACGCGGGCGAAGCCGCGGGCAAAAGCTAGTTTTCAATAGAATAGAATAGAAAAGTTTTTATTCAAATAAACTTTTACGAGTACTTGTTCGGAATGCCGTTCCAACCGAGAAAAACCAGCAATAAAGTCGTCTATGTTGTAGGAAGCCTGAGCGTGAGAGCAGTCGTCATCCACTGGACAAAGCATCTTCATCAAGCCACTCTCTGCCACAATTTTCATAACATTCTGACCACCCGTGCTGGCGTTTGGCGGGTGTTTATTCACTGCGCACTTGTACCTGCGCGGTCTTCACTGAGTATCTAAGATTTTTTAGGTTTCAAAATTGGCACGAATGTCAATCAATTTTAAAATTTTACAAGTATTTGGAGGTGTTGTAATGTTGACAATTATATTTAAAAGACACTTAAGTAAAACTTGTGCTAGTAGTATTTCAAATGCATTCCAATAAAGGTAATTAGGTATCCTTCTTACTGCTCATCCACACGTTCGCCAACATGCTGGCCCATCTTATGGCCCAATATGTTGGCCCAACGTGTAGAGCGGGAGTTGGAAGGTATTGGAACGATGGCCCGCAAGTTGGCCCGCAGGTTGGCCCGGAGCATACTGAACGACCTTCCAACGTGTGGACGCGAACACAAACTCCTCGCCCAACACCTTCCAACATATCCGCCATCATGTTGGATAACGTGTAGAGGCGCCTTTATGATAACCTTCACTCAGACTACTAAGAACAACTTATTTCGAAGGTTTTTGATACTAATCTTTAACATTTAAATATTTTTTTTAAGTAAGTAACTATAGTTTTTTTAAAGAACTTTTACGCAGCCCAGAAGTGGACAACTGGACAGTATTAGTTTTTTTTACTCTCCGAATCACATGGGCACATACACGTAGATACCATCTCTTTTCCGTCGTGGGAAAATACATAAATATTTAAACGAAAAACGTGAGATACAACGCAACGGTACGCTCTCTGTCGTGAGTTCGTGACTTTGTTAATATTCAGACCATGTAGCATTATGACACATTATAAAACGATTGCGAGCTTAAAAGAGTTTTCTCAATGTAGATAGATTGGCATGCAATTGTTACATTATAAAAATAATCACATTGTAATAATTTAACGCTTAAATTATGGACTACAAAGATGAATAAATTATTCTTTAAATCTAGAACACACTATACGAACGCAAACGAAGATGCAAGTAGGTTGGTAAAACTAGATGATAGGTACCACATAAAGAAGAGGTAAAATTTTGAAATAATATGATGGTAGAGCAAGAAGATGATGTGCAACATCAAACATGGTACCTAGGTAGTTCCTATTTCAAGTTTATCAAACGTAGACCCAATACACTCCATTGTACATGTTAGTCGGGAGTGAATTTTCATTTAGGTACACTAGGTACCTACCTAATTGCGGCAAACACGTCTTTTCTGAAAATTGCATCGTATTATTTCCGCGGTATTTCGCCTTAAAATCCGTTACTGAATTTAAGGCGAAATCTCGGAATTAACACAAGAGTGCTCCGTTTTGTAGAAAACTTTTTCGCAAAATTCGAATAAGTTTCTACTGAATCAGAAGCACCTTTTAGCACTATTTGCTATCGTCTATCGACACGAGACAAGATAAATCAACCTGTACAATTTTGCTACTGCAGTCTAGCTTAATGTGTTGATTGTGCCAATAACTTGATTGGAAATATACCTAAGTAGTAGTATATACTCGCTATTTATAGCTCTGTTATCTTCTATGATAAAATGTTTACAATAATAATTATCATAATATTTTCCGTAAAGGGAAAATTATAATATAAGACATGCAATGCCGTTATATTATAAACAAAGTTTGATGAACACAAGATAGATTAAAGATTATGGGTTTTGTTAACAGTATTAGGTACTACAGTGACTGACAGTCTCACCGATGTTATCGTTATCTACTGTCTAATCAAAGTAGTGTCTAATGCGACTCAGATTAAGTATCAAGCTCTCTTTGTAATGCGATGATTGATGGGATTCATTTTATGCTCTGTCAATTATTCGTCACGATTGACGGAATTGAATGATGCATATGTGACTCCATACTGACTGACATGACACGTAAAAGCCTTGTGTGACCTTTGATTATACACATGCTGTGACCACAACAAACGAAAATTTATTAGTTGGTCATAATATTATATTATAATATGCGGAACCCTAATAGAGCGAGCTTCGACTTGGCCGATTTTAATTACTCATTCGGAAACTCTGACTAGAGGCTCAATGCAAATTATACGCCCGGGCAGTGTTGACTTTACACACCCCTGCATGCCGTACCCATAACATACGTGAAGTATAACGACCTAACCAAACAGGATTTTCTGATTTCCCGAAGAGATATTTTTACCTATTTGATTCAATAAATTTTCCTCGATATTCTATGGCCAACGATAACAAATTGCGTTTATTCAGTGTGCCTTCATTGAGATAAACTTCATTTTCACCCTATTCATCTCTTTTTTTTTTGCATAAAACTCCTTCCTTAGGCGTCCATTAAACGACAGGTTCTGCATCACTCAATCCCACCAATCACCAGTGATGAATTCTTGATGGAATAGAGAATCATCCAGATAACTATTTGTCATGGAAACATCCTTTTTTTTTTTTTTTTTTTGACGTGGTGGAAACCTTTTATAGGTACCCCCGTTCTGCGGCCGAATGCGGCAGAACGAAGGTTATGTGGGAGTCCAACCGGGTACCCACTAAAACCACCACGGCATGACCCTCATGCTGTGTGCTGGACGCCTGGGGAACCCAAAGTATGCATCCCAGGTGTCCGGCAGCCGCCCCAGCTGGGGCTCCCGCTCGCCTCTGGGCTGTCCCTCCAGAGGCTCGCGCCCTCCCGTAATTTTTTAACGAGGTTTTCTTCCTCCCGCGATGGGCATCGCTGCCCCCCGCCCCGGGGTGTCTCACCCCCAGTTTCATCCGCAGTGCCCTCTGCTAATCAGAGGGACACGCGGAGAAACCTCCCTCCGCCAGGTCATTGGCCATGGCTAACAATATCCCCGAAATTATTAACCATGTTACCGGGGTGCACCGGCCCGAATACTGCTCTTCCCCTCGGACGTATCCAAGAGGACCAGCAGCACCCAGGCACACTTGGAGGTTACCTGGCTAGCACCCCGTCATGGAAACATCCTGGTGTTATCCATGACGGATGGACAAAACGAAGGATGGACAGACACCAGCTGAGTTACATTAATAAGGGCTCTATTTTGTTGCCCTTTGACTACCTACGCTACGGAACCTTAAAATATATAAGTATCTTATAAAATGACTTGACACAAAGCCAAGTCCATAATTTTCACCATTATTATAAAGTGAAAGAACTTCCAGTGAATAAAACGAAATCTTCTTTTCATCATTATTTTAAAAACCTAAATCCAAGCGGACGAACTTGAGGACAATTCTCTCTTTCAAACAATATTAATTTTTACATAGATTTTTTTGGGCAAGGATCCCTCGCGGGCGTACGCACAGAAGAAACCACAAAAGTTTCATCATAATCAATGGTTTAGGAAAGCATAGAGGACAAACATACAAACATTCATTTTAATTTATATATTATAGATATCATCTCCGTTCTTTCCTGACTCGTGGGTACAAAAAACACTGATAGGTTTTGGGGTTTATTTTCATCGATGCAGACATACCTACGAGTCGGTTCCCACGAGCGGGTGACGCGTGTCTTCGTCTAAAAGCTTTTAGATTTCATCTTTACCTTGTAATAAACTTAACTATGAACGTATATTAAATATGTAACGTAGTGGGTAGGTCAGACTCACGACTTCCTCACTACGTGCATTAAATAGGGTTTCCTACCTGACTTATCCTGGAGAGATCAAGAGAAACACGGATCAAACATGAACACAAACAGTCTTTATTTATCGATAGTTACCGCATTTACAAATGTACACCCGACAGAATTATTCGCCACTGATTCTAACACGTAAGATTGCCGATTTTACATGTCACTACTTCGCTGGTACCGACTTAACAAGCGTACGCGGCTTGGGATTGATACGGACGACGGAGGAGATAGGGAACGCGCGGGGGACGGACAGCGGGGCTGCGCGCACCAGGCCGGGATATCTTGGTACGTTCAGCTCCACCGGAATCCCTCGACTCCCACGTCCCTGGTCAGAGCAGCGATGTAATCACACCGACCTCGAGAGCGTAGGCGCCGAAAGATTGTCCCATAGATAATACACTAATACTATAAAGATAGATGCGTCACTCTCATTTCAATTTTTAAACCAGTGTACCGTGGCCGCTAGATGGCGCTGTATTCGTGTGCAACGCGGCTGGCGGTACCGCTAGATTTCGTTTCTTATCTCAATAAAAATATTTGTGGTGAATAATGAAATAGGAAAAGTCTTAAAAAATATTAATGTTAATTACTAATAGTAACTAGAGAGTAATCTTAATTGTATAGATAACATTAATATTAAATGAAACTTAGCCTATTTCACAGAAAAAATATATTTATTAAAATCAAAAGACAACATAATTATTATGTACATTTAATAATTTATTTTTTTCCTTTATGAATAATATAATATTATTCCATTGCTTGAGCTTTAACATTATCATCTTTATTGTAACACGTTAATTTTCCCTTAAGCAGCCTGTTAACATTGGTGCACCAACTGTGAACAACCACATTTATTGTTAAAATTAAATAATCACAAAGCTTCTTATTATGATTTATTTTTACAGGAGAGGAACGAAAAGTCACAAAATATTTTCACTTTTTGAGTTATTAAATCTTATTATTTATTTGTACAATACAAACTTCATTTAAGAATGAACACAACGCCTCCGATGGATACTTGCAAGACTTTTTTGTGTAGTCTCTTTCTAATATATTATAAATTACTTAATCATTTTGGGTCGGAGGTGTTGTGCTTAACAATTGCATTTTACATACCTGAAACAGTTAAGTGGTAAAGTAAGTTCTTTTTGATACAAGGAATGTTACATTAAAGGCAATTTTGCTATTATTATGGTAGGAAATGCTATTGGTATGTACAAAATGTTGTTAGGGTTCCACAAGTACCTACAGTGTAATTCATTATCAAAACGTGTATTTAGTGTTTAAACTTCAAAAATTTAGATGAAAATCATGACGTACCTTCAGTCGGACACCCAAAATAACACTTTATTGCTGATTTTCTCGGCATCTTATCCAAATTCGTTGCGGCAAATAAAGTCCATTAGGGAAAAGCAGGGTCGATAAGTTGGCAGCGGCAAATTCCAGTTAGCAAGAGATGGTCAATCGTCAAAGGCAGGTAACACGGTTCCAGGGGATAAAAAAGGTCAAACGTTCGAAGAAGATATAACAAAACAAGAAACAAGCAGATAATCTAGAATTTTCAAATAACAATATTGCAAGCGAGAGTACGTTTGAAATGATTTGAAAACTGTCAAGTGTCAACCTGACTGCTGTCTGGATTAATTAGCGCCATCTATACTGATTTCTAAAAATCTTTATTACAAATACAAATCTTTATTACAAAAAGTTTTTACAATGTAAACACGTAAAGTAATAATGTAAGTCATTATTCATTCTTCTTAAAAAGAGTTTAACATTAAAAGTAGTAAACAAGTTTTTATTAATTTTACAGTAGGTTTACACTAACAGTTAAAGGTTTGACAACCCCTGTACTAGTGTGTACACTGTATTACAGTGGGTTGTCCTCCCCGTTCCTGAGTACCTACACAGTAAACAGTATCGGTGTACTGTGGTACTTACTTATTTCAATATATTGACCTGTGGTGCGCTAAAATCAGACGTGCTAAGTATTACATACATACTTCCAACATAATACTTATTACTTAAATAGAGGGTAGGTAGTTGACGAATATTATATCTAGTTGTGCACACAGTTTGTCGCTATGAACGTTCATGAAAATCAAGTTTATGTACCGCAGTAACTAGAGGGCAGCGTTTGCTACGAATTTTTTGTTCACATGTATTTGTATGGCAGTTTCACCCCCCTGGATTGTCCGAGAATGACGGGCTCCGCCGCTTATATAGACCCAGTGCCCGCCCCCTCGGTGACGCGGTCACTCTGCGGTGAACGCGGCGTTCGTTGATTGGCCCGCCGTGACGCGCCGGCGCGGCGCGGTGCGGGCGCGCGGCTAGCGGTGACGTCGGCTGTGACGTGATCGTCACACTCCCCTCCTCCGCCGGAAGATTTTTTCCTGTAAGGAAAAAATCACTGGATGAAAAAGAAACGGGAAACAAAACAAAAAAATTTTTTTTTTTTTTTTGTAGGTATGCCAATATAATGTGGCCGGTACGGTTATGCCTCGGCTATTCATGCCTTATCTTTCGGAACAAATTTTTTTTTTTGAGGGTAGATCGTTAAATCTGCATTCTTGCTCGGTCGGGTCGTTGATATACTACTTGTTGAGATGACCTAGACATGTTGCTTGGATTTTCTCTCGGTTCAACGGTGATCTAATTTTCCCATTTTTTTCTTTTTCACGGTATCCCAGCTCGGTGTACTACCTTCTATAAGCCTGGGTCTTATCTTTTTCACCTTGTGTGAGGTTTGTTTAAACTTTAATTTCGGTGTCCTATGTCTATATCGGACTTGATTTCCTTTTATTTTTTCGGTCGGTGGAACGTGGGTCTTATCCTCTCTGTTTTTGAAAGTTGTTTCTATTTTAATTCACATGTCCTACCCCGTCTAGGACCTGTTATTTTTTTTTTCGGTATCGCTCAATGTTGTATCTTTGGTTTATTGATATCGATGATATTTGGTTTCTTGTTGTTTTACTTCGATGTTGCAATCCGGTTGTTATCGCAGCTATCTTCGTTCGCTGTTTCGTCGTAGTACCTACCTATTTTGTTAGTGATGGAATGCTTTTAGATCTTTTATGTGTGCGGTGCATACTTTGTTACCTTTCACATTTTGCAGTAGGTATATTACTGGCGATTTTTGTTCGATAATTTTATGCGGGCCGGAGTATTTTGGGGCTAGTTTCGCACAAAATTGTTTACTTGCGTTTGACAGTGGGTACTCCCTTTTTAGTACAAGTTCATTTATTTTTGGTTTCCAGTCTCGTCTTAATTTGTCATAATACTTTTTCTGTTGGGTTGACGCTAAAGTTTGATTGTTTCGTACTATGTTATAAATTTCCTCGAGTTTTTCCCTATCCCTGAGTGCTGGGGTGGGAAACTGGTTGTTGTCACGGAAGTTTCGCAATTCTCTGCCAAATAGTAGGAATGCTGGGGTGTATTTAGTCGTTTCATGTATCGATGTATTCAACGCCAAGTTGAATTCGCCTATATACTCATCCCATTTTTTGTGACTTTTTTCTATATATGCGGATATCATTGTTTCTAAAGTTCTGTTCACTCGTTCAGTCGGGTTACACTGTGGAGTGTACGGTGCGGTAAATTTCTGTTCTATTTTATACTTTGTTAGGGTGTCTTTAAAGACTTTGCTGGTAAATATTTTCGCGTTATCACTGAGGAGCGTCTTTATTCCGCCGTATCTTGTTAATATGCACTCCTTGAGGGCGTTCGCGACGGTGTTGGCGGTTGCCGTCCGTAAGGGTTTTATTTCGCACCATTTGGTGAATTTGTCGTGAAATACGATTATCCACTGGTATCCCTTCGACGATCGGGGTAGTGGGCCTATGAGGTCCGTTGTTACTACCTCCCATGGTTTTTCGGCGTTTTTAATATGCATGAGTCCCGGTTTCTTCTCTTGTGACGGTTTATGTTTTTGACATACCTCGCATTTATGAACGTATTTTGCTACGTCTCTACATATGCCTGGCCAATAATAGCGTTGTGCTACCTTGTTGAACGTTTTCGCCGTTCCCAGGTGGCCTGCATCCGGTTCGTCGTGGTTCTGTTTGATAATATTTTCTTTTTCCGAGGTTTTCACGCATAATTTCCACTCCGTAGAGGGGTCGAGTTTTCCTCCATACTTCGGATTAATTATTTTCTTATACAGTTTTCCGTCCTTTATACAATATTCGGGGTTCGTTTCCGGATTTTTGCTTATTTTCTCGGATTTCTTTGTGTACCACTCTTTTTCTTCTTTCGTTGTGGTGTATACGGGGTTTTCAGACAGTAGGTCTGCTCGCTTCCTGTCCACCTGTTCCTTAATTTTTGGCTTCCTCTTTGTATTCTTTGGATGGTATCTATGTTTGATGGGTTCTGTATGTTTTTCTTTCGGGCTTTTTCCGGCTTTTCCGGGCTCTTTATTGAAAAAGGTTTTTTGCGGTTTTATTTGTTCGGTTGTTACGGTTTTCGCGCTGTTGGGTTTTTCTTCTGGTTTTTCCGTGTTTACTTGTTCACACGTACTTGCTTTCCATCCTATGGATAACCCAATCCTTGTTAGCAAGTCCATTCCCATTATCATTACCGTTGTCGCTGGTAAATATATGACTTGATGTGTTAACTTCTTCCCATTTGCTTCTATGTTTATGTTGATGGCTTTGTCTGTTTTTATCCTGGATCCGTCGGCTAATCTTATTGTGTTTTGCTTTTCTGTCGTTCCTTTAATATTCTCTTGAATTTGATCCATGATCTCTTTGTTTATGTAAGTGTTTGTTGAGCCTGTGTCTACTAGTGCACTGAACGTTTTTCCGTATATTTTGACGTCGATGAACACTCTGTTATCCCCTTTTCTATGGGTATTCGTCGTGTATGCTTGCGGCTTCTTCCCATAATTGGACTGGCCTGTTTTCTTACAGCAGTCTCGTGTTAGTTTTCCTATTAATCCACATTTACTGCAGAAAATTACTTGTTGGTTCTTGCACTCCCGAGTTGTGTGGCTTCTCCTGCCGCATTTCCAGCAACACGATTGTGGCTCATAATTAGGGTGTATTAGTTTCTTTTCTGTCTTGTTGTATTCGGTTTTCGGGATTCCGGACGGTCTTTCCACTGGATTCGACTGATTTTCCTTCCGTTGGTACGTGGGTTTTCTTGTTACCTCCTTAAATCGTTCCGAGTTTATTTTTTCGTAGTCCCCTGCTAGTTGTATTAGTTCTGCGGTTGTATTGAAATCTTTTCTTTTTATATAATATTGGTAACTCGGTTTCATGTTGTCATAGATTCTTTCCAACTGTTGTTCCGGAGTTAGTTTACCATATCTTCTCAATAAAGTTTGCATGTCGGTTAGGTACTGAATGAAATTTTCACGGAATTGTTGTCTCCTATTTATAATCATTTCTAGAAGGTTTTTTTCATAATTTCTTGGGTAATAGAATAACTTGAAGTTGTCTGTGAAGTCCTCCCACGTTTTCCATCCTTGGCTATTATTTCTATACCATAATGAGGCTTTACCGGTTAGACATCTCGGTATCACATGTATTATTTTGTCTTTGTTGACTTCTAATGTTTCGGCGAGTTCTTCTATTCGCTCTAGGAATTCCACGGCATCGCCTGTCGTATCGAAGTGTATATTCCATCGCGAAATGGCTTTGTCGAGTTCCTTCGTTTCGTTTTCGTTGGACATCGTCTTGCTATGTATTGTATTGTCTTCTTCTTTACTCATTTGGGCTCGTTGTTTACGTAACTCGTCGTTTTTGTTGGACATCGTCTTGCTTTGTATTGTTTTGCCTTCGCGGATGATCAGTTTATTTTATTTTATTATTTACCCGGATTTTAGATTTTACTGTTTTATTCTCCTAGTTTCTGTTATTCGATTAATATATACTACAAATATGCTTGGATGTATGACTTATTCGGGACGGTTAGTACGGTACTATCTTTATTTTATGTTTGTTTTTTATTTCTGGTAGAAGCTTATCTATCTATTTCTACAGAACTATGTATCGGTCGGTCTGGTAAGTATTATTTTCAAACTAGGTTCCTACGCGTTCCCCTATTATTTATTCGGGTATGAATTTTATTATGCTTCGACGATGAGATAATTATCCTGTGGCTTGCCGGGCTGCGGATTTATATCCATTCGCGTTTTATTTGTTTCCGTTTTCTTATTTTTACACGGGTCGGATACTTACACTCGCGGTCGACACTGCGGGTAGTCGCAAAAAGTTATATCCGTTTTGATTTCGACGCCGCGATTGTGTCTTTTGCAAAGTGTGGTGTGTTTTCCTTTTGTCTTAATACACGCGGGTCGGATATTTACCCTCTCAGTCGTGCAGCGAGGTTAATCACACCGACTTGAGAGTTAATATCCGGTCTATTTTTATATGCGATCTTGTGTTTGTGTAAGTTACGCGCGGTACGGATATGCACTCTCTCTGTCGCGCAGCGAGGGTAATCACACCGACTTGAGAGTTTGTATCCGTTTTAATTCTTCAATGCGATCCCGTGTTCGTGTGAATTACACCCGGTTCGGATATTCACTCTCTTAGTCGCGCAGCGAGGTTAATCACACCGACTTGAGAGTTCGTATCCGTTATATTTCGTATAATATACCGGTGTACTTTATGTGTCAGGTTCCCTATTGCTTCGGTACGGATTTATATTTAAACGGACGCGGCGCGGGTTTCTTTACGCGGCGCGGATTCTATCCGGACGGACAGACGAGTTTTTACGATGGGCACCGATCTATTGTAGCACGGAAGGTGCCTATGTAATGTCGCTTGTACTTACGAATTTTTATTCAAACGGGCCGCGGCGCGAGTTTCCTTACTCGGCGCCGGCGGTGTACGGGCGGGTGAGTTTCTTCGGAGGGGCCACTGTGGTGTAGCGGGTACCTCCGATTTTTTTTTAACGGACGCGATGTGATTCTCTTAGCGCGACGCGGGAAATATTCCGTATATTGCGACGGACGGGTGGGTTATTTACGGTGGGCGCTAACTGTAACGTAGCGGGTATCACCGAATTTTATTATATATTTTTTTTTTCAACGGACGCGGCGCGATTCTCTTAACGCGACGCGGGCAATATACGGACAACCGGATGGGTTTTTTACGGTGGGCGCCAAATGTAACGTAGCGAGTACCACCGAATTTCTTCTCAACGGACGCGGCGCGATTCTATTTACGCGGCGCGGACAATATATGGATGACCGGGTGGGTTTTTTACGGTGGGCGCCAAATGTAACGTAGTGGGTAGGTCAGACTCACGACTTCCTCACTACGTGCATTAAATAGGGTTTCCTACCTGACTTATCCTGGAGAGATCAAGAGAAACACGGATCAAACATGAACACAAACAGTCTTTATTTATCGATAGTTACCGCATTTACAAATGTACACCCGACAGAATTATTCGCCACTGATTCTAACACGTAAGATTGCCGATTTTACATGTCACTACTTCGCTGGTACCGACTTAACAAGTGTACGCGGCTTGGGATTGATACGGACGACGGAGGAGATAGGGAATGCGCGGGGGACGGACAGCGGGGCTGCGCGCACCAGGCCGGGATATCTTGGTACGTTCAGCTCCACCGGAATCCCTCGACTCCCACGTCCCTGGTCAGAGCAGCGATGTAATCACACCGACCTCGAGAGCGTAGGCGCCGAAAGATTGTCCGAGAATGACGGGCTCCGCCGCTTATATAGACCCAGTGCCCGCCCCCTCGGTGACGCGGTCACTCTGCGGTGAACGCGGCGTTCGTTGATTGGCCCGCCGTGACGCGCCGGCGCGGCGCGGTGCGGGCGCGCGGCTAGCGGTGACGTCGGCTGTGACGTGATCGTCACAAATAAATATAAATAACTCATGTTAAATAAATAATATTATGAAAAGTAGGTAGGTATGAGGCACGACATAAGACATTATTAATTTTTAACCCCCGGGCCCCGCCGCAAAAACGACGGGGTGTTATAAGTATGAAGTGTGTGTGTGTGTGTGTGTGTGTGTGCGTGTGCGTGTGCGTGTGCGTGTGCGTGTGCGTGTGCGTGTGCGTGTGCGTGTGCGTGTGCGTGTGCGTGTGCGTGTGCGTGTGCGTGTGCGTGTGCGTGTGCGTGTGCGTGTGCGCGTGCGCGTGCGCGTGCGCGTGCGCGTGCGCGTGCGCGTGCGCGTGCGCGTGCGCGTGCGCGTGCGCGTGCGCGTGCGTGTGTGCGTGCGTGCGTGTGTGTGTGTGTGTGTGTGTGTGTTAAAATTATGACAGTTTATAACCAATATATTTTTGAAAATTTAATATAATATGTGCACCAAAATATCGATAAATTTAAGAAAAAAGTGACTGTCATAACATTAATCTTAGAAATAAAGATAAACTTGTGTTGCCCACTACTAGGCTGCGGAAAGTTGGAAAATCATTTGTTGGTAATTCTGTACTTTTTTATAATATGTAGCCAGAGGATATTTTGGATATGTCTCTCAATAAGTTCAAGGTTTTTTAAAACGGAAATTAATTGAAAAATCTTACTATAGCTTAAAAGATTTTTTAATGACAAAAATCTATGGCATAGATTGTTCTAAAAGGTTCAAATAATTTTTATGGCTATACCATATTGTAAAATGGTGATAATAAAAAAAACCCGGCTGAATTTGTTGTGGGCTCTTCTCAGACCAGGGCGCGTTTGGAACCCTCGTAGTTATAAAGTCATAAATCTGCAAATAACTAACTGGAGTTGCCGCTAAATTATGCATGTGATAGATTATTGTAAATAAATGAAACCTATTTGGTGATTTATCGAATAATTGAATATTAAAATGTGTGAACACTATCTATTATTTGAGTGTGCCAACATTGGTTTAGTTTGTATCACAGAGATTTTTTAATCTTTGGTTTGGATTCTAACTTGTGATGTTGGTAATGTGTTTAACCTTAGGAAGGTTATATTTTTGTTACTAAAATATGTGTAGTTTTATTCAGAGAAAAGACTAGATAATATTAAAATAAATAATTACCAATTTTACAATGTGAAGTATTGATATTTAATACTTCAATAAATAATGTTATTTAAATAATAGGTCTATTGATTATCATAGAGTCATCATGGAGTTTGGTTAACGCAATTTTAAAGTTATAGAATAACTACTTAATTAAATTACAATCTTGTTTCAAATGTACAAACCTATTTCATAATTATTTAAATAATAAATTATTAAGTTTAATAGTATATTAGAGCAAAGTTTACTGTAATTATGAACAAGTGTATTTCAATTGACTTTTAACGTTTGTATACTTTTCTTAAATAATTAAAAACTAAACTTTATATTATCTTGAAAATGATTCAAACTAGCGATAATTATGTTAATTAGTATCTATAAATGTATATTTAGTAGTAACTCAGTTTCACTGTTTACTGTAAGAAAAATGTTTTCTTAGGTTGTAAACCTGGATTAGGAAAAGGTGGAGGTAACAGAGGCTATAAAAATCACTGTTTGTATTAGATTGGGGTGAATTATTCGACAAGCCGCTCAGAATAAAGATAAGTGTTATTTCTGTACCTACTTGTATATCTAGTTGTTATAATATTCACTGTGTTACTATGTACTAATCTTTGTGTGAAACTCTATTTTAATTGTGTAAGTGTTTTGTACCCACTTTAAATAACTGATAAATCTATCTTATGAATCACTGAATAATATAAAGAGTGTTAAATTTTGGACGTCGTTTCATTAAATTTCTTTACTAGTTGCTCATTTACATAGGTAAATTACTTTTGAAAAAGGTTACTATATTGTTTAATTTTAGTATAGAGTTTAATAATTTTATCTTAATTATTGTGCCTTTAATGGAAAGGGATTCTGTAAAATCATTTTCCTACCTACCTACATATTTCATCAAAACGAAATAAGATATAGGTATGTAGCTTCCCATAGTAACAGCATAGTAACAGCATAGTACTTACATAGTAACCGCATAGTAACAGCGTAGCAACTGCATAGCAACTGCATAGCAACGGCATAGCAACGGCATAGCAACGGCATAGTGACTTCGGTGCTTTATTCCAGAATCTCATTAAAGCTTTACCTTCGATATTTAGAATTCATAGAGTTTAATAAATTGTCGCCCTACCTACCAATGATTTAAAATCAGAAGTGGGATGCAAACTATTTTTCGGCAATTGTTACAGTATTTTTTTTCTTACACAGGTCTCGAAAATCAAGAAGCAATGAATATTAACGCTGAGCAGCTGCAAGAAATCTTAAAGAGTATACGTGACTCCTTAACATCCAACCAACGCAGCGATGACATCGCACTACCCGTCTTTGATCCGGAGAAGAGTGACAACGGGGCCGAATCCTGGTGCAAGAGCATCGAGTCACTTGGCACCGCGCTAGGATGGAGCAGTATTCAAAAAGCAGCTAAAGCTGGTAAGGCCCTTCGGGGCTCTGCTTTATCTTGGTTTGAGACTTGGGAGCCGGAAGAAGGCAGAAATTGGGAGAATTTTAGCAAAGATATTATTGCTTTGTATCCTGAAAAGAAAAATCTTTCTGAAAAATTATCAAAGGCTGTTTCGTATTCGTCAGATTCAAGTGATTCGTATTGTGACTATGCAAGAGAAAAATTAAGACTTTTACAAAACTGTAAGATTAATTTCTCGGAAAGTCAATTGATTGAGCTTATATGTGGGGGTATACGGGAACCAAATATCAAAATAACTTGCCATAACACTTCCGTAACTACCACGTCTGAATTAATAACTTTGTTTTCAACATTTTCGAAACAAACAAGGAAACGTCCCATAGAAAATAGTGTTGACAATAACGTAGGGTCAAACAATTCAAAACGATATAAAATTTGCAATGATCGTAAATGTTTTTCATGTGGAGGAATAGGTCATCTTTCCTCACAATGTTTAGAAGGAAATAAAAATATCCCTTCTTCGAACTATAAAGATCCTAACCAAAAGGGATCTGAAGTTGTAAAAAAGACTAAAAATCTTTTCTGTGTATTTTGCAAAAAAGAGGGTCATTCTGTTGATTATTGTTTTAATAAACGCCGACTCGATTTAAAAGAACCAACTGCTAAAAAACAATGACTATTAACTGAGATCTCGATCAATAACTATACTATTAACTGTCTACTAGACACGGGGGCCAGTTGTAGTGTTATAAAGTATTCAATTGCCAAATGTCTTGGTTGTAACATATCGCCATGTTTTTTTACTATCGATGGTATAGGTAACGGGAAAATAAATGTAGAAGGGAAAATAACGGTACCAGTTAGATTTGAGGAAGTTTGTCTAGAGTTAGATATTTACGTGGTGAAAAATAATAATTTCAAGTATGATTGTATAATTGGACGGAATGCTGTACAACATCCAGATATAACCATTGTCACCAATTCAAACGGAAGTAGATTAATTCGAAATACAGAGATTCATGTAACTAATCAAGAAATTAATTTGCTAGAATATCAATGTAATAACAATGATTTGAGTCAATTGTCTGATAAAATTCAACACCTTGATTCCGATCTAAGGGAAAATATTTTAAATATTTTTACAAAATACCCTACCGTCATAGCGTCCAACAATCATTTAAGTACTGTCAAAACAGGTGAGTTAAAAATTAGACTAAAAAAAGATGAGGTAATTAATTACCGTCCATACCGGCTAGCTTTAGTGGAACGAGAAAAGGTTAAAGAAATAATAAAGGATTTATTAGATAACAATATAATTCAGGAGAGTACGTCAGACTATGCGAGTCCCATACTATTGGTGAAAAAGAAAGACGGAAATGATAGAATGTGTGTAGATTATAGAGCCTTAAATAAAATAATCGAAAGAGAGAGATTTCCCTTGCCCCTTATTGAGGATCAGATAGATAAGCTAGGTAAATCAAAATATTTTATTTCCATTGATATGAAAAACGGGTTTTACCAGATACCTATTGCACCAGACTCTGTTAAGTATACTGGATTTGTCACGCCAGATGGGCATTTTGAGTTTTTAAAAATGCCTTTTGGAATTTGCAATGGCCCATCAGTCTTTCAAAGAGCAATATCTAAAGCTGTTCGACATCTTAAATTTCTACTTGTTTATGTAGATGATTTACTTATCCCATTTTCAACTATAGATCAAGGTTTAGAATATTTAGATTTAACTTTAAATGCTTTGAGTGTCGCAGGGTTCACAATTAATATAAATAAATGTCAATTCTTTGAAACTAGTGTTGAATATCTTGGGCAACACGTATCCGCCGAGGGTGTGAGACCAAGCGAAAGTAAGATTTCTGCTTTAGTGAATTCTCCCATTCCAACAACGATTAAACAGGTACGACAATTCATGGGTCTTGCTAGTTACTTTAGAAAGTTTATTCCCGAGTTTGCTTCTCGTACCGCTAGTATTACAAAATTAATAAAAAAGGACCAATCGTGGGTCTGGGGTCCTGAGCAAGATGAGGCACGTCAATATGTCATTAATCATTTAATATCAAAACCATTATTGACTATATTTGACCATTCGCTACCCACTGAATTACATACAGATGCAAGTGCTATAGGCTATGGGGCAATACTTTTGCAAAAAGTCAACGGCATAAACAGAGTAGTAGCATATTATAGCAAGCGAACATCCCCATCAGAAGCCAAGTACTGTTCGTATGAATTGGAAACTTTATCTATATACAACGCGTTAAAACATTTTCGTGTTTATTTACTAGGGCTAAACTTTAAAATAATCACCGACTGTAATGCTATTAAAGCAACGGCGCGCAAAAAGGACATCTCGTCACGTGTTGCTAGATGGTGGACGTATATGCAAGACTTTTCCTTCGAAATCGTTTACAAGAAAGGAAAATTTGTAGGTCATGTAGATTATTTGAGTCGGAACCCTGTAACTTTATCTGATACAAACACTACGAATAATGAACCTAATCTCTCTACATCAACGACTGAGATTTTTGGTCCAGATTATAAAGAGACCGTTAATGTATTAACATCAACTAACTCATGGTTAGAAATTGCACAACAAAAAGATGATGAAACTCAGTCATTGATTGAAAAAGTACAGGCGGGTGAATTGGATGCTAACCAATACTTGGTACGAAATAATTTGTTATATTATAAAACTGATTCCGACGGTAGGACGAAACTGTATGTTCCAAAAGGCAGCAGATTAAGCATTTTACGTTTATTCCACGATGAGAATTGTCATGTAGGGTATGATAAAACTTTCCAAAAAGTTTCTGAGTCTTTTTGGTTTCCAGGTTTAACCAGTTTTATTAAGAAATATATATCTCATTGTTTAGTTTGCACAGAACGTAAATCACATTCGGGGCCTAAACAAGGTATGTTACATCCAATAGCAAAAACCCCTAAACCGTTCCATACGGTACATTTAGATTGTACGGGTCCTTTTCAACAATCTAGTGATGGTTATAAATATATTCTTTTGATTATAGATGCCTTCACAAAGTATTGTATTTTGAAACCATTAAAAACAATGGGTGGAGATGAAATGGTCAGCAATGAATGAGAATCATTAACTCTATTCAGCACCCCATCACTAGTTATTACAGATCGCGGTACAAACTTTTCATGTAAACTATTACAAACATTGTTTAAAGATTGGCAAGTTGAGCATCATATGATAACTACCGGCACTCCCCGTGGTAACGGTCAAATAGAGAGATATGTCAGAACTATAATAAATATGTTAAGTACAACATGTAATACGTCAGACTGGCCAAACGGTTTATGGAAAGTTCAATTATCATTAAATTCAACTATACAAAAATCTACTGGTTTTGCTCCTATTCGGTTATTGGTTGGGCTTAATGGTAATATACCCTGCATACAAGCTCGATTAAATGATGTAAATGATAATGACGATAATGATGTACAACAAGAATTAATAGATGTACGAGCAGAGCGTTTACTAGCTCACCAACGATTAGTTAATATAGCTAGCGATTTTAAAAGGCGTTTTGATTTATCCAGGCGAGATAATATAGTATATAATATTGGGGACTTAGTATATGTAAATCAAGATCACAGACGTAATGATAAATTAAAAGCCAAATTCAAAGGTCCGTATGAAATTATCAATATTTTAGAAAATGATCGATTTTCATTAAAAGGGAAAGGGGGTTTAAAGGATACTGTTATGGCCAAAGAAAAGTTAAGACGTTGGCCTGGCGAATGGATAAATCAAAATGTCATTGTTGAAAATTATATTGAGAATAGTGATTAGTAATGTTGATGACCAATGATAGATTATTATTATATTTTTTAAGTAATGATTAGTGTTTAAAAGGATAGTTAGTGTGTTGTTCGCACACTGGATAGTCTAAAAGGATAGTTAGTGTGTTGTTCGCACACTGGATAGTTTAAAAGGATAGTTAGTGTGTTGTTCGCACACTGGATAGTCTAAAAGGATAGTTAGTGTGTTGTTCGCACACTGGATAGTTAAAAGGATAGTTAGTGCGTTGTTCGCACACTGGATAGTCTAAAAGGATAGTTAGTGTGTTATATTGTTCGCACACTGGATAGTTTAAAAGGATAGTTATATTGTTCGCACACTGGATAGTTTGAAAGGACAATGTGTTGTATTGTTCGCACACTGGATACTGTTAAGAAAACTGTAAAGTGATTTTAGTGTTAGCACTTTAAAACAATTTTGACAAGTAATAAAAGTTTGATGGTTTTTTTTTATGTACTTATATATATGTAAAACTCTAATGTAATGAAATATTTTGATTGTCGTTATGGTTCGAGAACGAACCACGGTCAGTCTGGCCGTGATAGATTATTGTAAATAAATGAAACCTATTTGGTGATTTATCGAATAATTGAATATTAAAATGTGTGAACACTATCTATTATTTGAGTGTGCCAACATTGGTTTAGTTTGTATCACAGAGATTTTTTAATCTTTGGTTTGGATTCTAACTTGTGATGTTGGTAATGTGTTTAACCTTAGGAAGGTTATATTTTTGTTACTAAAATATGTGTAGTTTTATTCAGAGAAAAGACTAGATAATATTAAAATAAATAATTACCAATTTTACAATGTGAAGTATTGATATTTAATACTTCAATAAATAATGTTATTTAAATAATAGGTCTATTGATTATCATAGAGTCATCATGGAGTTTGGTTAACGCAATTTTAAAGTTATAGAATAACTACTTAATTAAATTACAATCTTGTTTCAAATGTACAAACCTATTTCATAATTATTTAAATAATAAATTATTAAGTTTAATAGTATATTAGAGCAAAGTTTACTGTAATTATGAACAAGTGTATTTCAATTGACTTTTAACGTTTGTATACTTTTCTTAAATAATTAAAAACTAAACTTTATATTATCTTGAAAATGATTCAAACTAGCGATAATTATGTTAATTAGTATCTATAAATGTATATTTAGTAGTAACTCAGTTTCACTGTTTACTGTAAGAAAAATGTTTTCTTAGGTTGTAAACCTGGATTAGGAAAAGGTGGAGGTAACAGAGGCTATAAAAATCACTGTTTGTATTAGATTGGGGTGAATTATTCGACAAGCCGCTCAGAATAAAGATAAGTGTTATTTCTGTACCTACTTGTATATCTAGTTGTTATAATATTCACTGTGTTACTATGTACTAATCTTTGTGTGAAACTCTATTTTAATTGTGTAAGTGTTTTGTACCCACTTTAAATAACTGATAAATCTATCTTATGAATCACTGAATAATATAAAGAGTGTTAAATTTTGGACGTCGTTTCATTAAATTTCTTTACTAGTTGCTCATTTACATAGGTAAATTACTTTTGAAAAAGGTTACTATATTGTTTAATTTTAGTATAGAGTTTAATAATTTTATCTTAATTATTGTGCCTTTAATGGAAAGGGATTCTGTAAAATCATTTTCCTACCTACCTACATATTTCATCAAAACGAAATAAGATATAGGTATGTAGCTTCCCATAGTAACAGCATAGTAACAGCATAGTACTTACATAGTAACCGCATAGTAACAGCGTAGCAACTGCATAGCAACTGCATAGCAACGGCATAGCAACGGCATAGCAACGGCATAGTGACTTCGGTGCTTTATTCCAGAATCTCATTAAAGCTTTACCTTCGATATTTAGAATTCATAGAGTTTAATAAATTGTCGCCCTACCTACCAATGATTTAAAACATGCAATGTATTTGTATTGAACAAGATTTAAAACCACGAGAAACAATAACCATCATTCATTTGGTTCGGCAAATTGGAATGTACATGTATAGATGTAAATGTATAGATAAAAATTCAATCGAGATTTTTTTGTACTTTATTTTCATAAAATCAAAGTATTTTCTATTCTTTCACAATTGAATGTAATAGAGTCGTGCTTTCACACAATGAAGTTCGCGGAAGTCGTTTTCTTTGAGCTGAAAAGTTTCCTAATTCGCGTTATACTTAGCCGCTAACGTAACAAAAGAACATGTGGCGTGTTACTGAAAAATAGTTTGACACTTTCTCTGAGTTCTTTAGTTAAGAGTTCTTAGTTACCTGAATATTATCTTATTCGTTTTCAGAGTCTGCTAATGATTCTTGTTGTTGTTGTCCGAGTTTCTTCCTGGTGCATAACCCCTGGCACGTAAGTCGACTGGTGACCTTCAAGTGCGCGAAGCGTCGTACGAGTGAGCGGGATACAATACGAGCTAATCAGTGCTTACGAACGATCCCCACGCCCTCCCCGCGACCCCCTCTCACCCCGAGATACCTACCTCATTTTTGACTTCTGCGCATTGAAGGTCACCGCTCGATTTATTTGCCGTGATGTGTACACTACGTATTGGTAGATTCAATTGACGATGTAAAAGTTTATTTGAATAAAAAAACTTTTCTATTTTTATTTCTAAACAAGCGGACACCCGCGACTTCGTTCGCGTGGATATTGTTTTTTGAAAATCCCGTGTGAATCATTTTGTTTTCCTAAGCTCCTTTGAGCTCATACCTTGCTAAAAACTGTTAAAAGTTCACTGGCGGATGTTTAGGTAGATCAAAATGTAAACATCCGCCAGTAAAAGTCCCATCAAAATCGATCCAGCCTTTCTGAGATTAGCTGGTTATATTTAAAGTATCTCCTTTCTAACAAAAAAAGAATGAATGAAATCGGACCACGCGTTAATGAATTACAGCTAAGTACACATTTTAATTTTCATCCCCTCTCCCAAGGTAACCGTGCTGAATTTCGGGATAAAAAGTATCCTATATGTTACTCCGTAGTATGAACTTAAATCATATGAAGTTTCATTTCAATCCATTCAGTAGTTTTTGCGTGATGCGCGCACAAACATACAGACAAACAGATAAACAGACAAACAGACAAAAATTTCAAAAATAGCTTTTTTACGTTCTATTGCTTATCCCTAAAATCCCCCAGTTATTATTTTGCAAAAATCTTTAATGTACAGATACGGCAATTCTACGATTTTATTATATGTAATTATAATATAGATAGATAGATAGATTTCAAAGCCAAGAAGTACTAGAAATTGTATTTATTTCATAGTGTATTATAATAGCGAATTTCATCTGAATATCCCATAACAAGCATTTATACCAATTGGATGGCTGCAGCTGCTGGTCATTATAACCGTTATTTTCGGCGTTAAGTACTATAGAAGCACGGACTGCCCGGACAATGTTGTCTGCGTCACTGAGCATTTTATGGTCTGCGTCATAATCATAGCCACGATCTGGTTAACGCAATGGAATATAAGTTAAATACCTACATTTTTTTTTATTGATTTATATACAGTAAACTTTTTTAGGATGTGGTAATAAATATATCAGGCAATATTTCATAAAATTGCGGAGTCATCTTCTATCTATAACTATCTTCTATATCTATACAAATAATAAAATCGTAGACTTGCCGCACAGAGTACCTACAGAGGGGAAGCTTCTACAAGCGGCCCGCTGTAGGTACACTCACACATATGCGCACAGTTTGTCACCAACTGGTGGGTTATTCTGTAACTTGGTTACCAACTGAAAATAGTTGCCAACGAATTACTTCGATATACATTGCTGCTTTACTGTGGGAAATATAAAGTGTTTTCATGAACTCACACAGTAAAGCAGCAATGTATATCGAACTTATTCGTTGGCAACTATTTTCAGTTGGTAACTAAGTTACAGAATAACCCCCCTGTACCGGTTAGGCTCAATTTAGACCGCGGCGGAATGGAATGGAAGCGACTTTTTGCAACGAAATTGTACATAGCTAAATGAACTTTATGTCAACTGCATAACATACAAATTAAATAGGAGCCAAAAAAAGGTCGCGCGTCTTCCGCGGAATTCTCGAGAATTCCCGTAGCTACTGTCGGCGCCGTCCGTGGAATCCGCGGGAAGTGGCGCGAACGGAGAGTCCGTTGGGTCGGTCACAGCAGTGCCGTGCAGGGTCATCAATCTTAGTACAAAAAGCCTGGTACAATTGATTTAAGTAATACTGAAAGTCAAAGTATGCGCTACTGTGCTAGCACAAAGTAGGTATCATCATCATGATCAACCAATTACCGGCTCACTACAGAGCACGAGTCTCCTCTCAGAGTGAGAAGGGTTTTGGCCATAGTCCACCACGCTGGCCAAGCGGATTGGCAGACTTCACACACCTTTGAGAACGTTATGGAGAACTCTCAGGCATGCAGGTTTCCTCACGATGTTTTCCTTCACCGTTAAAGCAAGTGATATTGAAATTCTTAAAACGCACATAACTCCGAAAAGTTAGAGGTGCGCGCCCGGGATCGAACCCACGACCTCCGATTAGAAGTCGGTCGTCCTAACCACTAGGCCATCACAGCTATATAAAGTAGGTATATTAAGTACTAAATAAATTAATTCGATGTATATTCTGTAGTCAAGGCATCCCATGTGTAATTTTTTTTACCAAATTGGTAGTTTAGTTAAGTTTTTAATGTCCAGTTATATAATACTAAAAAATATTCTTAGTATTATAATTACTTACTATCAATATTTTATTTGATTCTTTGATAAGTATCATTGGTTTAATAAATATTCTTCAAAATAAAATTAAGTCGGACTTTATTTTCTGCTTTTGTGTAGAAATTGGGCAACCGACTATAAAAATGTGACAACACTGGAAAACATCGCTGCCAACATAACGCCATAGGTAGTAGAGCTTCCAAAATTATGAATTTTTCAATTACGTAACTGGTTACGCATTTTAATACTCTAGTTACGTAATTACGTAATTACGTAACTGGATTTTGTATATTTTTAACAATGAAAACGAAATGAAAATTCCCAAAGTAGCTTATAAGTAACCTAAATCTACCATTAGAGATTGAATTCATCCTGAAAGGGGTCTAGGTCAATAATAAAATGAATCGCATGAAACGTAAATCGGTATTCTAGATCCCATTCAGTCAGACCGTCACCAGAATTTTGGTTACAACACCTAGAGAGATAGTAAATATCTATATACGCGACTTTTGGAGCATTTACAATAGAAATCGAGACGTATGGAGTGCGTCAGGTCATTAAAATAAAAATAAAATACGTACGTACCATTTTTTTTTTAATTTTCCATTACAATAAACCTAACAAAGTAAGTAGGACTATGTCAGCTTCAAAACATATTTTGAGTTAGAACTAGGAGATGTCCGTGAATTCGTCCGCGTGGATTTAGGTTGCTGAAATTATTTGCTTTCCCGAAGCTCCTTTGAGCTCATACATTTTTTTAAACTGTTAAAAATGGCGCATCAAAATCCCATCATTAAGGGTTTTATCCTAGAATTTAATTTTTTGGCGCAGAATCCCTCATTCTTTTTTAGGGTTCCGTACCTTAAAAGGTAAAAAATAAACCTTTATAAGATCACTTTCTTGTCCGTATATCAGTCCGTGTGTCGCCATCGATTTTCTCAGGAACGGGGGGACCTAGCAAGTTGAAATTTATAACAGACTAGCGGACCACCCCGGCTTCGCCCGTGGTACATATTGTATAGCCTATAGCACTCAAGGATCACGTACATATCCAACGGAGAAAGAATTTTTGAAATCGGTCCAGTAGTTCCTGAGATTAGCGCGTTCAAACAAACAAACTCTTCCGCTTTATTATATTAGTATAGAAGTATAGATACTAAGGTCTATAGTCCCTATTAGGTATGTATATAAAAATAAGATCCAAGGCAACTATTCTTGTCAAGTAATAAATCTAGACTGACAACCCTAGGCGCTGTAGCGTGAATTAGCTGGAAGGCGCGGGAATGCTCGAGCATTCCAGCGAATTCGCGCGACTTCCGCGTCATGAGGCGAATTTGACGCTTCGATTCCACCGCGGTGTAAATGAAGCCTTAGTGGAACGACCAGGCGTCCGTGAACCGTTGGTGAGTGTGTTTGTGTGAGTATACCTACAGCGGGCCGCTTGTGGAAGCTTCCTCTCTGTAGATTTACTACTCGTGTGCTTGCCGTATCTGTACATTGAAGATTTATGCAAAATAATAACTGGAGGATGTTAGGGATAAGTAATACAACGTAAAAAAGCTATTTTTAAAATTTTTGTCTGTTTGTTTGTTTATCTGTTTGTCTGTATGTTTGTGCGCGCATCACGCAAAAACTACTGAATGGATTGAAATGAAACTTGGTACGATTTAAGTTCATACTATGGAGTAACATATAGGATACTTTAGATCCCGAAATCTCTTGAGAGAGGAGATGAAAGTCAAAATGTGTACTTAGCTGTAATTCAATAATGCGTGGTCCGATTTCATTCATTCTTTTTTTGTTAGAAAGTAGATACTTTAAAGATTACCGGTTAATCTCTAAAAGGCTGTATCGATTTTGATGGGACTTTCACTGACGGATGTTTACATTTTGATCTACCTAAACATCCGCCAGTGAACTTTTAACAGCTTTTAGCAAAGGTATGAGCTCAAAGGAGCTTAGGAAAGACAAAATGATTCCCACCGGGTGTTTATAAACCAATATCCACGCGAACGAAGTCGCGGGTTTCCACTTGTTCATTATAGATTCTTACTTACTACTTGGTTTCTGTTTTTATTTTTTTGGTTTCAGATTTACTATTTGGCTGAAGATTAACATTTTTCAACTTCTGGCGATGTTGGTTACGTTGGCAAAAGAACAGTGGCTTTAATTTCA
Organism: Melanargia galathea; assembly: GCA_920104075.1. Lineage (NCBI taxonomy): Eukaryota > Metazoa > Arthropoda > Insecta > Lepidoptera > Nymphalidae > Melanargia > Melanargia galathea. The sequence goes on from OV049870.1 coordinate 12,326,805, forward strand.
ACGTTGCAAGATATACAAAGCCCGTATGTACCTATTTTCTTACACATTTTCACGCTACAGTACTTTTCCAACTAGCATCAATGGTGTCGAATCATATTTCGACTTTGACAGTTCACTCTTTGTGAAGTAGGGTTCACTAACAACTGGACTGTAGCCAGATAAACTTTTATAGGAAATACCCATTATATGAGATGTTTTCATATGAGACAAAAAATAAGAGACCTACATGTCTACTACCCTCTTCAAATATGTTTGGGAATGTCTATGTAAATATGTATTAATAGGTACCTATTCACACTTGTCTAGAGAATGCTCTGAAACAAACATTTTCATTGAATTGAAAATTATTATTGGGATGGTTTTTGCTTTTAACTGTTGAGACAGACTGACATATTATTTGGCATCAGAGAGTTCCTCTATCCTGTGAACTCAGAATCAACCATTTCGGAGAGAGTTGTCGGTTAAGTACACCGATTTACTGACATAAACTTTATTTATATTAATAAACCACATCTTCCTCCTTATAGTATAAACGAGCGGATACCCGCGACTTCGTTCGCGTGGATATTGCTTTTTAAAAATCCCGTGAGAATCATTTTGTTTTTTCTAAGCTCCTTTGAGCTCATACCTTGCTAAAAACTGTTAAAAGTTCACTGGCCGATGTTTAGGTAGATCACAATGTAAACATGCGCCAGGAAAAGTCCCATCAAAATCGGTCCAGCCTTTCAGAGATAAGCCAGTAATCTTTAAAGTATTTCCTTTCTAACAAAAAAAGAATAAATGAAATCGGACCACCCGTTAACGAATTGCAGCTAAGTATACATTTTGACTTTCATCCCCTCTCCCATGGGAACCGTGCTGAATTTCGGGATAAAAAGTATCCTATATGTTACTCCGTAGTATGAACTTAAATCATGCCAAGTTTCAATTCAGTCCATTCAGTAGTTTTTGCGTGATGCGCGCACAAACATACAGACAAACAGACAAATAGATAAACAGACAAACAGATAAACATACAAACAGACAAACAGACAAACAGACAAACAGACAAAAATTTAAAAATAGCTTTTTTACGTTCTAATACTTATCCCTAACATCCCCCAGTTATTATTTTGCAAAAATCTTTAATGTACAGATACAGCAAGTCTAGGATTTTATTATATGTATAGATACAAACACTTTATCTAAAAAGATAAAAAAGAAATTTCCACCAGATTTTTTCCACCAGAATGTTTCGGGTCAGGGTCAGTAAGGGATTTTATCTCAGGGAAACTTCCCATTATGTTATTTCAAAGAAAAACTCCACATCTTATTATCTTTGTGATACCTTTTTGGGGTGAGCCAAAGCTTAATTTATTCACGTAACACTAATTAGGAAGTGAATAAACAGCAAACGACCCAACGCGTTGCTAAAACGCTTCACTCTCCATCCAATTAAACCAGCTTGATGTGACAGATAAATAAAATTATCCTTCATGATTTGATTAAATTGAATCCTTTACAGATATGACCCAACGGACAAAAAGGCAAAATATTTTACGCAAGCAATTAGATCGAGAGGGGATCCGCCCCAAAAAGGTAAAACAAATTAAGCATCTTCAAATTGGAGCACAATGGATAATTTTGTAGGTCATCCAAGTTGTGCGTTGTATTGTGTGAAGCGCATTATAACAGTTGAAACGTACAAATAAATATACCTAACCTACTTGATTCAAAAGATATTAGAAGCTTTATTAAAATGTAAAATTTAAAAATCCAACAATTACTTACTATCTATACTAATATCACACGAGTAGATATTATACAGAGGAAAAGCTACCTAAGAACGTCCAAAATTTATACCTATTCTGATAGGGTTGTCACCTGTTGCATGTGAAAAATTATGGGTAAAAATAAAAATAATTATTATATACTAGAATACATAATATAGCAAGATATGTAATAATGATTGGAAAAATATGTTTTTATATTATATTACTATACTAAATATAAGTTATGTAGTTACTTAGGTAGGTACTTTTAGTAGGTACCTACTAAAAGTATATTATGTAATAGCACATGCGTAGATATCCCTAGCGATAGTACCTACATACTTACTTACTTTTGTAAATTAAGTACCTAGTTACTATTAGGTATGTAGTAGGTACTTACTAAAACTAAGTGTGATAGCACATGCATAGATATCCCTAGTGACAGAACTAGATACTTTAGTAAAATGAATGAATTAAGTACCTAGTTACTTAGAAAGGTAGTAGATTATAAAACCGTAGACATTTTTATGAACAGATACTTACTAAAAATAAGTGTGATAGCACGTGCGTAGATATCCCTAGTGACAGTACCTAGAATCTAGACACTTACTTACTTTAGTAAATTGAATGATTTAAGTACCTAGTTACTTAGATTGACCCGTTAGCGCGGTTGGCAGTGACCCTGCCTTCCGCTCCAGGGTCGCGGGTTCGATTCCCGCCCCGAGTCTGGGTGTATTTATAATATGTATGTATATATACCTTTATATAAAATATATATCTATCTATAATATAATAAAACTGTAACAGATCCAATTCTGTACATTGAAGATATTTTGAAAATTTTTATTGGAGGGCACTCTATAATCGATACTGAAGCCAAAACTGCAATTTTTTTCATTTTTGTCTGTCTGTCTGTCTGTCTGTCTGTCTGTATCTTGGCCGCGCATCACGCCGAAACTACTGAATGGATTCGAATGAAACTTGGTACGATTTGAGTTTATACTCCGAGGTAGGTTATAGGATACTTTTTATCCCGAAATTCAGCACGGTTCCCTTGGGAGAGGGGATGAAAGTTGAAACGTGTATTTAGCTGTAATTCATTAACGCGTTGTTCGATTTTACTCATTCTTTTTTTGTTAGAAAGATAGTACTTTATATATTGTTCCATATATATTTCAATGTCATAGGTTTTTTAGTTCAGAAATGACAGGCATAACAACCCTCAGTATTGGGTTCATATAACTTGGGACCCGGATCTTTGAACGTACGGCTTATTTTAAACTGGTGTGCGTTTGTTTGTCGGTCTGTCTATTTGTTCCAGCTAATCTCCGAAACGGCTGGATCGATTTTAATGGAACTTTCAATGTTATAAGGAGTAACTTAGGCTACATTTAGTTTAAATACATAAAAGAATTATGGGATCCGATCCGATCCTATATAAAACCTATATCTACGCGAACGAAGTTGCGGGGTTCAGCTAGTATGTAAATATGTCTATCAGTTGGCTATTACCTATAACACAGGCATGAAGTTGCCTACTTTAGGAATAGACGGCTGTCGGTGTATGTGTGAGTATTTAATTATTTATTTAGATAGGTACCTTAGATAGGCCCATCCCGATGGCCCGTTGCATAGAGGATCTATAACACATTTTAACTTACAACCCGTTTACTAAAAGATAGGACCTCGCTGACAAGTTGCTTTGACTCGCTCGCTCGCAAGACAATACTAACACAGCATACCCAGAGTTTTTCACAAACATTTAAGTTTCATACAATACCTAAATATTCTTAATGATGCTTTTTTGCACACCGTACCCATGCGTCGTAGTGACGTCATCGACGCCAGGTCCAATCTTTTAGTAAACGGGTTGTACCTGGCAATGTTATTACTCAATTCTATTCAGTAGAATCTGCTTTCCGAACCAGTAGTAGAGTCTTGACATAGTATCATAAGTGGCACATACTATCCTACAATAAATAAATTCATGTCATTTCAATTAATTTCATTTCATTAATTTTATTGTATAGATATGTAAAGGTAGGTATACTTACTTCACTTGATCTCTAGGGTACACAAAAAAAGAGATTGGAAAAGTGCGCACGACCCACAGCCCTGTCGTTTGTTTACCAACTGTCCTACCAGTGGAGTGTGAGTGGAGCGTACGTAAACCGTTCGTGAGAACTCGTGTGTGCGTGAGCGGTGCTATGTGTGAGTGTACTTACAGCGGGCCGCTTGTAGCTTTTTCTCTGTATAATATCTACTCGTGTGCTAATATAATAAAGCGGAAGAGTTTGTTTGTTTGTTTGTTTGTTTGAACGCGCTAATCTCTGGAAGTACCTGTCGGATTTGAAAAATTCTTTTTGCATTTGGGAGTCCAATTTTTGGGGCAGGTTGTAGGCTATTTAATATCCCTAAAATCCTCCCCTAAGGGGGTAAAATGGGGGTAGAAAGTTTGTATGAAAGTCCTATGTTTTTAAAGTTACAGACCTGAAAATCGGCATTTCGATTATTAGTTTTAAACAATAAAAAGCTGTATATTTTATTTTGAAAAATCTTCCATTAAGGGTGGTAAAATAGGGGATGAAAGTTTTAATGGGAAGTTTTAATTATATTATTGTTATTATCAACTTGAAATTTGGTAGATAGGTTCATTCTAGGGTTTAGATTTATTAGGGCCTAGAAAAGATTTCACGAAAGTCCTACCCTAAGGGGGTAAAAGGGGGGTAGGAAGGTTATGTTTTTGAAGTTATGTTGTGTATGCCAGTGCCAGTGTTTAGTGCAAGTGATAGTGCAAGTGCTTAGTGTAAATGCAAGTGTTTAGTGTAAGTGTTCCATTTAAGTGCTTAGTGCAAGTGCAAGTGCAAGTGTTCAAGCGTTTAGTGCATGTGATTAGTGCCAGTGCTTAGTGCCAGTGATAGTGCAAGTGTTTAGTGCCAGTGTTTAGTTCAAGTGATTAGTGCCAGTGTTTAGTGCCAGTGATAGTGCAAGTGTTTAGTGAAAGTGTTTAGTTCAAGTGTTTAGTGCCAGTGTTTAGTCCAAGTGATTAGTGCCAGTGTTTAGTGCAAGTGGTAGTGCACGTGTTTAGTGCCGGTGTTTAGTTCAAGTGATTAGTGCCAGTATTTAGTGCAAGTGATAGTACCAGTGTTTAGTTCAAGTGATAGTGCAAGTGTTTAGTGCCAGTGTTTAGTTCAAGTGATTAGTGCCAGTGTTTAGTGCCAGTGATAGTGCAAGTGTTTAGTGAAAGTGTTTAGTTCAAGTGTTTAGTGCCGGTGTTTAGTTCAAGTGATTAGTGCCAGTATTTAGTGCAAGTGATAGTACCAGTGTTTAGTTCAAGTGATAGTGCAAGTGTTTAGTGCCAGTGTTTAGTTCAAGTGATTAGTGCCAGTGTTTAGTGCCAGTGATAGTGCAAGTGTTTAGTGCCAGTGTTTAGTGCAAGTGATTAGTGCCAGTGTTTAGTGCAAGTGTTTAGTTCAAGTGATTAGTGCCAGTGTTTAGTGCCAGTGATAGTGCAAGTGTTTAGTGAAAGTGTTTAGTTCAAGTGTTTAGTGCCAGTGTTAAGTGCAAGTGTTAAGTGCCAGTGTTTAGTGCAAGTGATAGTGCACGTGTTTAGTGCCGGTGTTTAGTTCAAGTGATTAGTGCCAGTATGTAGTGCAGATGATAGTGCCAGTGTTTAGTTCAAGAGTTTAATGCAAGTGATAGTTCAAGTGTTTAGTGCAAGTGATAGTGCAAGTGTTTAGTGCCAGTGTTTAGTGCAAGTTATAGTGAAAGTGTTTAGTGCCAGTGTTTAGTACAAGTGTTTAGTGCAAGTGATAGTGCAATTGATAGTGCAAGTGTTTAGTGCCAGTGTTTAGTGCAAGTGTTTAGTGAAAGTGTTTAGGTTCAGTATTTAGTGCAAGTGTTTAGTGTAAGTGTTTAGTGCAAGTGATTAGTGCAAGTATTTAGTGCAGGTGTTTAGTGCAAGTGATTAGTGCCAGTGTTTAGTGCCAGTGATAGTGCAAGTGTTTAGTGCCAGTGTTTAGTGGAAGTGATAGTGCAAGTGCTTAGTGTAAGTGCAAGTGTTCCGTTTAAGTGCTTAGTGCAAGTGTTTAGTGCCAGTGTTTAGTCCAAGTGATTAGTGCCAGTGTTTAGTGCAAGTGGTAGTGCACGTGTTTAGTGCCGGTGTTTAGTTCAAGTGATTAGTGCCAGTATTTAGTGCAAGTGATAGTACCAGTGTTTAGTTCAAGTGATTAGTGCCAGTGTTTAGTGCCAGTGATAGTGCAAGTGTTTAGTGAAAGTGTTTAGTTCAAGTGTTTAGTGCCGGTGTTTAGTTCAAGTGATTAGTGCCAGTATTTAGTGCAAGTGATAGTACCAGTGTTTAGTTCAAGTGATAGTGCAAGTGTTTAGTGCCAGTGTTTAGTTCAAGTGATTAGTGCCAGTGTTTAGTGCCAGTGATAGTGCAAGTGTTTAGTGCTGTTTAGTGCAAGTGATTAGTGCCAGTGTTTAGTGCAAGTGGTAGTGCCGTGTTTAGTGCCGGTGTTTAGTTCAAGTGATTAGTGCCAGTATTTAGTGCAAGTGATAGTACCAGTGTTTAGTTCAAGTGATAGTGCAAGTGTTTAGTGCCAGTGTTTAGTTCAAGTGATTAGTGCCAGTGTTTAGTGCCAGTGATAGTGCAAGTGTTTAGTGAAAGTGTTTAGTTCAAGTGTTTAGTGCCAGTGTTAAGTGCAAGTTATTAGTGCCAGTGTTTAGTGCAAGTGATAGTGCACGTGTTTAGTGCCGGTGTTTAGTTCAAGTGATTAGTGCCAGTATGTAGTGCAGATGATAGTGCCAGTGTTTAGTTCAAGAGTTTAATGCAAGTGATAGTTCAAGTGTTTAGTGCAAGTGATAGTGCAAGTGTTTAGTGCCAGTGTTTAGTGCAAGTGATAGTGAAAGTGTTTAGTGCCAGTGTTTAGTGCAAGTGTTTAGTGAAAGTGTTTAGGTTTAATATAATAATAAAAGGTTAGGTAGGTTTAGGTATTTAGTGCAAGTGTTTAGTGTAAGTGTTTAGTGCAAGTGATTAGTGCAAGTATTTAGTGCAGGTGTTTAGTGCAAGTGATTAGTGTCAGTGTTTAGTGCCAGTGATAGTGCAAGTGTTTAGTGCCAGTGTTTAGTGCAAGTGATAGTGCAAGTGCTTAGTGTAAGTGCAAGTGTTTAGTGTAAGTGTTCCGTTTAAGTGCTTAGTGCAAGTGTTTAGTGCCAGTGTTTAGTGCAAGTGTTTAGTGAAAGTGTTTAGGTTCAGTATTTAGTGCAAGTGTAAGTGTTTAGTGTCAGTGTTTAGTGCCAGTTACTTTGCTGTAATAATTCCAGGTACGTTAGCCATTAATGTATCACACTAATATTATAAAGGTGAAAGTTTGTGTGTGTCTGTAGGTTGGCTGAAATTTTGAATGGAGATAGATTATGCCCTGACTTAACACATAGGCTACTTTTTATCCCGGAAAAGTATTCCTGTGGGACTAAAATAGATATAGACTTCCAAAAACGCGTTAAATGGCGCTGACTTTTCTTAGGTAAATCACGCTCACATAGCACATTATAACAATAGTTGCATGCAACTCTTGGCATACGCATACAGATGCACGCATATAGATGCACTTTTTATCCTGGAAAAATCCACAGTTCCAATGGAATTTTATAGCCACAACTATAGGTTGTGGCTATAAAATTACTATAGCAAACTTCCTTAAAAGTAGCGGGAAGGGGAACCGGAAATCCACGATTCCCTCGCGATTTGTGAAAAACCGAAATTCACGCGGGCGAAGCCGCGGGCAGAAGCTAGTACCTAATATTTTAATTACTTATTCGCTAGACCTTTTTGTAGAGATTAGAATGAGCAGCAAGCCAGCAAAGAATCAAACTGTCAACAAGCTATAATTTAAAAATTAAAAAAACCCGACTGCCATGCTAAAAAACGAACTAAAAAATTAATAAACTACCACCGTACCACTTACAGTGTAGTTGTTATTTATTTTGTTTTTCATGATTTGTCACTCCAAATTGATTTAAAACATATAGATTGTATACATTTTCGTACTCGCCTTTTAAAGCCCTTTATTTCGATACCCCACTCGAGAGTCTTGAAGAAAAAAATTTTTTTCAGCCTGCACATTAAAGTGCATAACATTCGTCATTTTGATTTTTTATGAATTTTATGTACCCAGTAACATTTGCGCCGTCAAGACAAATTTAATGACGTATAATTTATCAAAATAGGTTGAGCCGTTAAGTAGTTACGAACTGACATAGGAAACGGTCGTTTTCTACGATTTATCACTCCAAATTGTTTCCAAATATATAAATTTATACATTTTCGTATTTGCCTTTTGAATCCCTTTATTTTGATACCCCACTCGAGGGTCTTGAAGAAAAAATTTTTTTTCAGCTCGCACATTAAAGCGCATAAAGTCCGCCATTTTGATTTTTTTTTAAATTTAGGTACCCTATAACACTCGCGTCATTGAGACAAATCTAATGACGTATCATTTATCAAAATCCGTTGAGCCGTTGATTAGTTACACGCGGACATAGGAATGGACATACATACACACAGGTGAAACACATAACCCAGTCGGGTAAATATACCCAGTCGGGTAAAAAGGCGACACGACTACACGAGCAATACGGGTGCGAAAGTGTGGACGATCTTAGCTTGCATCAACATGCGAAGATCGTCTTGATTCACGTCCACGGTAAGCGCTTCATTCGAGTTTTTGGTAGAAGTTATAAGGTAAAGTCTCCTTATTCCGTGGTATTCTAAAATTGGCACCCAATTCCGAGGTATATAGAAAAACAGCGTTTTCAACCGATCCCCAAGCTATTTTTTACTGCAACATATCTTAATCAATTGATAGTTTATCATTCCATAGATAAATGACGAAATTGTTAGTTTTATATGTATATGTTTTAAAATAACCGGCAAGTTTTACACTAGCAGCCGGCCCGAACGCATGTTTCATACATTTTGGACCTCGTGCACGAAATACCTACATTTTTTTAAATAGTGTTTATCCGTTAATTTTGAGCTTTATTTGTTTATATTTAGATTTGAATATTTGAAGGACTATATTTTCAATCGAAAACAATCAACTTTTGTGAATATTTGTAAAGAAATTAAGGTGAAAATAGGTTTTGAAAATACCTCGGCGTTAGGTGCCAAATATTTTAGCCGGTTTCTAACGCCGTGGTATACCGCGGAATTGCGATTTCATAGACTTCATAGACTTCAATTTTTAGAGTCGTTTTATGTTAAATACTTCTTGTTTCGGTTTTGAATATTTAAATAGGCAATAAGGTTACAGAGTCCTAATTACGAGGTACACTTTGGCGTCTCAATCACTAACTATACCGTGTCAAAGTTTACCTATTTAGGTAATTTATTGATAGATTGTATGGGAAAGCTAAAGAAAATTAATTTAAAAGAAAATTAAATTTATACATATTTCGATGCAATTTTTAGAGAGTATTGTACATATTTACGAAGATAATCTAATTAAGCTTTAAATTATTTGTTTATTATGGAAAAATCTTTTCTTTTTTAACACTCGGAATTAGGAAACGTGTTTTTTGTTACAAAACTCAATTCCGTGGTATTACCTCGGAATAAGGTTCTATGAGCCCCTAATTATGTGGTATGGATAGAAATACTACCTCGGAATAAGGTTCTATGGGCCTCTAATTACGTGGTATGTATAGAAATAAAATACAGGATGCTCACAATATTTCAGTATGGTTTCAGTTACACCAAGTATCATTCGCGTTCAGTCACGCAAACATTCATATTCTAAAACGTTTATCTTATTATTGCTCGTGCTGATTCATTCACTGACTCACTCATTGATCACCTCTCCTGTAAAATTTTGTATAAAATTTTTTTTTTCACTAATGATTCCGTATAGAAGACAAAAATTCATTCGGAACAAAAATATGGAGAGAGCTGATGATTGAGGATTTCGGAGACGGGTGAAGAGCACGCTTAAGGTATTGAAGATAGGAGGGGGGTGCTTGAGCAAATGTCATTCAAAACGTCATCCAATTGGCAGTGAGCTGAAAAAAATTCAAAATGGCGAAAAAAAGATGGCCGCCATACAAATTTCGTCGGTGTCCACCTCGGAGGGTAAAAAAATGGAAGAGTGGTTTCCTAGCAACAGATGATCAGGATCCAAAGGTCTATTCGATGAATAGAAAAAAAACCAAAATGGTGGAATTTATTTTTCCATAGAAAATGTATGGCGAATATTGAAGAGACTACAAGTTGTAAACTATGCAAGGCTTTGATGTGGTTTTTTGGAGAAATCTCAAAAAAATATATGGGAAGATATGATGATTGAGGGTTCTGAAGATGGTTGAGGAGCCCGGGCAGGGTATTGTAGATAGGTGGGAGGTGCTCAAGCAAAAATTACTCGAAACCTCATCCAGTTGGCACTGAACTGAAAAAAACCCCAAAATGGCAGATTCAAAATGGCGGCTATACTAATTTCGTCGATGTCTCACTAAGTATAAAAGATGGAAGAGTATTTTCTGGGCAAAATATGATCAAGACCTAAAGATCTACTAAATGGATAGAAAATAAATCAAGATGTCAGAATTTATTTTTCTGTACAAATTGTTTTTTTCATTGATGGTTTCGTATAGAAGACAAAAAATCATGCGAAGGAAAAATATTGAGACAGCTGATGATTGAGGATTTAGGAAATGGATGAGGAGCACGGCCAGTGCACCTATTGAAGATTGGTGGGTGGTGCTCAAACAAATATCACTCGAAACATCATCCGATTGGCAGTGAGCTAAAAAAAACGATTGTACAAATGTAAAATTAGTTTTTTTTTTTAAGAAATCTCATCCTTACAAATTATTCGGAGCAAAAATACGGAGAGTGATGATGATCGAAGGTTTGAAAGATGGGTGAGGGGCACAGCCAGGGGCACATTCTAGATAGGTAGGAGTATATATATATACAGTAGTACAATATTATACAGTAGTAATACAGAGTACAATATTATACTGCCTGCCCTCCGGTCACCCGTGGACTCCACGAGACGGGATGACAGGCCCTTAAAAAAGGACCTAGCATCCTCGCTCTACGAACCCATGGTCTCCTACCCAAAAGGCACAAATATGAAATTATTTTCTATATTTTCATATTTGCGCCTCTTGGCCCTTTCCGCCTTAGTGGCTGCTGCTCCGGCCGCCACGGAGGTCACCGTGAGACAATGCCAGTGTATCCACACACGTGGCATCCCATCCAAGCTACCTCCTTTGCTTCCATGGAACAAGAGTCACACCGTCATACCTAAACCTGTCATGTTATCAAATCTAAGATTTTTGTCGAACAGCTGATTGCTAACCTAGTGAGTACAGAGGCCTTATGCCGACTTTGTACATTGGGGAAACGATGATAGAAATTCGAGTATCGAAACACATTGACTAACATGACTTGAGAGTGAAATGCAACTAAACTGGCTGGTTTTAAGGTTTGAGTCCGCCAATATATTCAGCCATTCGTCTACGCTCCAAGCAGAATTTTTTAAAATAAATATTCGAAGTACCCTACTACATTATGACTTTATAATCTTATTTGATTGTAAGAGCATTAGGGTTAATTTTGCTCTGATATTATAGTTTTTCGATATTCAAATCTAGTACCGTTTTCGAAGTGTGCAAGGTCGAACTAACCATACAGGTCGTTAACTTACATTCGTACGCACCGCCTTGAATTTATTGAGGCTCGCGGTACTGTCAAAGGAAGTAAAGGCCACGCGACTTCAAGACCACTATTTGACTCCTATTAAGTTTTAATCATCTTTTGCTAAAAAAACTACTCTTCCATCTTTTATACTTAGTGAGATAATCACCGACGAAATTTGTATGGCCGCCATCTTGTATCCACCATTTTGGGTTTTTCTTCAGCTCAGTGCCAATGGGATGAGGTTTTGAGTAATTTTTGTTTGAGCACCTCCCACCTATCTACAATACCCTGCCCGGGCTGCTCAACCGTCTTCCAAACCCTCAATCATCATGTCTTCCCATATTTTTCTTTGAGAGTTCTCCAAAGAACCGCATCAAAGGCCTGCATTGTTCACAACTTCTCTCTCTCAATATTCGCCATACATTTTCTATGGAAAAATAAATTCCGCCACTTTGATTTTTTTTCTATTTATCGAATAAACCATCGGATCCTGATCATCTTTTGCCAAGAAACCACTCTTCTATCTTTTATACCTTCCGAGATGGAGACCGACGAAATTTGTATGGCGGCCATCTTATTTTTGCCATTTTGACTTTTTTTTCAGCTCACTGCCAATTGGATGACGTTTCGAGTGACATTTGCTCGAGCACCCACCTATCTTCAATACCTTAAGCGTGCCCATCGCTCGTCTCTGAAATCCTCAATCATCAGCTCTCTCCATATTTTTGTTCTGAATGAATTTTTATCATCTATACGAAACCATTTGTGAAAAAAATAATTTTCATACAAAATTTTACAGGAGAGGTGATCAATCAGTCAGTCAGTCAGTGAGCGAATGAATCAGCACGAGCAGCTATTATATTAACTAGTAGGGCGCTTGGCTGCGCGGCCCGCTAAAGCGGACCGCGAGGATTTCAGTATTATTTTTGTTTTAGCAGCCTCCACCTTCTTCTATCATTTTCAGCATCTTTAACCCTGGCCGTGCTCCTCATCCATCTTCCAATCCCTCGATCATCATCACTCTCCAAATTTTTTTCTCCGAATCATTTGCCAGAAGGAGAGTTCTTCCATAAAAACAAATTTTGAAAAGGAACCGTATTAAAGTCTTGTATAGTTTCCCAACTTAGTATAGTCTCTTCAATATTCGCCATTATATATTTTGTGTGAAAAAATAAATTCCGCCATCTTGATTTTTTTCTGTTCGTCAAGTATACCTTCAGGTCTTAATAATCTTTTGCTAAGAAACCACTCTTCCGTCTTTTATACTTGATGAGATAGACACCGACGAAATTTGTATAGCCGCCATCTTGAATCCGCCATTTTGGTTTTTTTTTAGCTCAGTGCCAATTGGATGAGTTTTTGAGTAATTTTTGTTTGAGCCTATCTACCTATCTACAATACCCTGCCCGGGCTCCTCAACCATCTTCCAAACCCTCAATCATCATGTCTTCCCATATTTTTCTTTGATTGAAAGTTCTCCAAAGAACCGCATCAAAGCCGTGCATAGTTCAAAACTTGCAGTCTCTTCAATATTCGCCATACATTTTCTATGAAAAAATAAATTCCGCCATTTTGAATTTTTTTCTATTCATCAAGTAGACCTTCCGATTTTGATCATCTTTCGCGAAGAAACCACTCTTCCATCTTTTATACCCTCCGAGATAGACACCGACGAAATTGGTATGGCAGCCATCTTTTTTGCGCCATTTTGAATTTTTTTTCAGCTCCCTGCCAATTGGATGACGTTTCGAGTGACATTTGCTCGAGCACCCCCCACCTATCTTCAATACCTTAAGCGTGCCATTCGCTCGTCTCTGAAATCCTCAATCATCAGCTCTCTCCGTATTTTTCCTCCGAATTAATTTTTGTCCTCTATACGAAACTGTTAGTGAAAAAAAAAATTTTCATACAAAATTTTACAGGAGGGGTGATCAATCAGTGAGTCAGTGACCCAATCAGCACGAGCAGCTATATATATATTAATAATATACATATATTAATATTTTACACACAAACATAATTAAACAATTACATACGTATCGAATTGATTTTGAAATCTATTAATAAATACAGTTCATTTTTGAACACCATGTAGAATTCATTCTACTCGTTTCCCTTTGAATTTTTTACCCTCGGAATTAGGAGCCATTTGCCTCGGAATTAGGATTTTTACCTCGGAATTGGAGCATTCGGACTTTCTTCATATTTAATTTAATTTTACATTTAAATCAAGTTGTAATTGTTGTCCTTTTAGGATATTTCAAGAGTTAAATAAATAACGCTTCTGATAAAAATAGCCAGTTCTTCAGAAAGGTGTAGTAAATGCTTAATTTTTGACGTTCTTTCGAGTTTTTATGAAAATACCACGGAATAAGGGGACTTTACCTTAGGTAGTGAGACGCGAAATTGTACTGGCTGGAGTGTGGATCAGAGGTAACATTATATGCTTCATACACATCGCTGCTCATTGGTGCTTAAAGCTTCGCGCGATCATTAATTTCAGTTCAAACGAAAGATACCACAAGTCATGCATGATCACGCTCGCGATTTGACGCGCAGATCAGTGAACGTGACACGATACTAAACAATAAAACACTCGTAATGCGCGCACTCGTGCCTCGGCTGAATGTCCATTTAATTAATACCATCAATCATCACTGTCGCCGCTGGAGCATCATTCATGTGTGATAAATTACACTGAAATCAAGAGCGGCGTTTGAATGCCCAGCTGTAGTTTCAGTGTGAACGATTTATTTTGTGGGCAACGATGTCCCTATTCGTTTTTATTTCTTCTTCATTTCATTCGTTCACTCTTAGCAGAGTGGAATGTGGTTCTTTGTATCTTTCATTACGGTTCTTGCGATTTCCCTACAGCGCGTTCTATTGGCGACATTATGAGAACTCGGGGAACGAAGATAACAATTTGAAGGTTCATTAAAATCGTAGCCAGGCCTGGGGGCGGAGAGCCATTAGGATAGAACTCATAGAAATATCAGGAGCATAGAAATATCTGTGACTTCGATTCTACCAGTCGGGTGAAGGAGCCTCCTTCGAACATTTTATACTTAAGGAAGAGGTAAAAAAAGAAAAGTGTAATATCTTTGAACGTAAAGGATGAAACCTTATTATTTCTCTGTGGAACCATAAAATATATTGTTATTTCGATGCTTCGCTGTATTGTAGATACTCTCCAATAAGTCAAGATGAAAGATAAATTCACGAAACGTCTGCACAAAAGAAATGGAAAATTGAAGCATATATAATTTATTATTTACTAGCTTCTGCCCGCGGCTTCGCACGCGTGAATTTCGGTTTTTCATAAATCCCGAGGGAATCGTAGATTTCCGGTTCCCGTTCCCTTTTTCAACCTTTATAAGTTTGCTATAGTAGGCAATCTACCTACAGCTGTGCTATAGATTTCGGTTTTTTACAAAATCCCATTGGAACTGTGGATTTTTCCAGGATAAAAAGTAGTTAAGTAAGTCAGGGCATAATCTATCTCCATTCAATAATGATAATTATAAATATATCTAATAATGATACTATCGCTATAAAATATTGTTAACCTTAATTAGACAACAATAATTCATGTTCAAGTTGTTGGATTGGTGCACTCATAGATAGGTACTGAATAAATTAGACGACTTGGTTTATTAACATTATCTCACAACTTTTTGCGGCAGAAAAACTGCGTTGCGAGACTTGCATTTTTTACGTGTTATGTTTTTAACCTTTTTATGGCCGCCTTATTATATATATAAAGCTACTTGAAGTTACGTACTGATCACCTCTCCTGAACAATTTTGTATGGGACTTTTTCACCATATTTTCCGTGTGTGTAAAACTCAAAAATTTAAGGTCTACAAAATTATAGAGAGAGCTGGACGTGGAAAACTGACTAGGGTGCCCTAAGGGATCTCGAAAACTATCAGTCGGAAAGGTACCGTCCCGAAACAAAAAATGTTCAAAACCTTGGGCAATTGGGTGAACCGGTGAAAAAAATATGGCCACCATACAAACAAAATTTCGTCTCCATACAAAAAATTTCCTAATTTTCAAGAGGCTCTCCAAAACAATTTTGTATAGAACTTTTTTCCCTTTTCTACTTATTTGCGCAGAACTTATGGGTCTTCCTTCAGAAAATTATGAAACGTCATGAATGTGGAAAATTTACCAGAGTACCTCATGGGTCCTCCGAAACTACCAGTCATACAGACATGGTCCCAAACAAATGTTATTAAAGACCTTGGGCCATTAGGTGAACCGGTAAAAAAAAGATGGCCGCCAAACAAAAAAAAATTTTCTCCATACAAATTTTTTGGGTTTTTTTCAAGAGGCTCTCCAGAACAATTTTGTATGGAACTTATTTCCCTTCACTATTTATGTGCGTAGAACTTATGGGTCTTCCTTCAGAAAATTATGAAACGTCATGAATGTGGAAAATTTACCAGAGTACCTCATGGGTCCTCCAAAACTACCAGTCATACAGACATGGTCCCAAACAAATGTTATTAAAAACCTCGGGCCATTAGGTGAACCGGTGAAAAAAAGATGGCCGCCGAACAAAAAAAAAATCTCTCCATACAAATTTTTTGGGTTCTTTTCAAGAGGCTTCTCAGAACAATTTTGTATGGAACCTTTTCTCTTAACTATTTATATATGTCGTACTTATGGGTCTTCCTTCAGGAAAATTCTGAAACGTCATGATTGTGGAAAATTTACCAGAGTACCTCATGGGTCCTCGAAAACTACCGGTCATACAGGCATGGTCCCAAACAAATGTTGTTTAAGACTTTGGGCCATTGGGTAAACGGGTAAAAAAAAGATGGCCGCCGAACAAAAAAAAATTCTCTCCATACAAATTTTTGGGTTCTTTTTAAGAGGCTCTCTTTGTATGAAACTTTTTCCCCCCAATACACATAATAAGTAAATAGAACTTAAAGATTTCTTTTTTCACAAAAAATACAAAACGTAGTGAATGAGGAAAAATTACCAGAGTACCCTAACGGCCCTCAAAAACTATCAATCATAGAGGCATGGTCCTGAAACTAAAAATGTTCAAGACCTTAGGCCCTTTGGTGAGCCAGTAAAAAAAAGATAGCTACGGAACAAAAAAATTCGTGTCCATACAAAATTTCTTTTTAATTTTCAAGTGGCTCTCCAGAACATTTTTGTATAGATCTTTTTTTTTCCCACTAAACGCATGCATAGAACTCATTAGTGTCCTTTCAGAAAAGATACAAAGCGTGATACCAATATTTCTTTCTATCTTTCAACAGACTCTCCAGAATATTCTGGTATTTGGTATGGCCTCCCGTTTCTTTATTTTACGTATATTGAAGAGACCACAAGGCCCGCGAGCTGCTTGCAGCTCGCGCACCGAGCGCAACACTAGTTATTTATATTCCAAGATGGCCGCCGCCACAAAATGGCGAATGTCGGGGGTTTTTTAAATTTTCAATTTATACTTGTTATTCCACTTGTCGTGAAGCAAGCATCGAATATCGTATACGATGGTCAAAATAAATTATTGAACGAGGTAACAATCAGTTAAATACATATGCCAATTCGTCAATATTTTAAACTAATTAAATAATTTAACATTGTGACGTGCAAATGGTACTTCGATATATACTAACGTTAGGTAAGTACTTATGTATAATGTATACTTATTCTCTGCTTAATCTTCGAAGCGAACTCTACCATAAAATCAAATATATCGCCATTTTTAGGAATGCTTTCGGTTGAATTGGATATTATTTCCGTATGCTATCGGAGGTAAGCCCTCTTGTGGTATAAATTTTAATACGAAGCACGTCATGCAAATTTAATCGGCTTTCGACCGAATACTGAAATGGCTCTTAATAGTTAAGTATTTTCGAGAAACTGTAGGTAAAGGAAACATCAAATTGGCCAAGTGTGAATCGGAACCCACTCTATTAGGATTCCGTGAGTAAGTAGGTACATAATAAGTATTATTATGAACAAATTAAAAATGTTCATTTGTTTTGGTCATAAGCTCACTAATTACGTTATGATTCGGTGTTTTCAGTATTTTGTTGTTAACGTTAAATATTTGGTGTGTAATTATACAGAAATTCCATCCAAATAAATAAAAAATGTATTTTTGTACTCCACTCCAAAAGTTCAAGAAATGATACCCCACACGGCCTTTCTTCTGCATGGGAGCACCCCTGAACTATATGTATATATATACAACGACCTTCACCGAGATGCTTATTTGATGAAACGTATTTTATATTTAATTTAATACTTACGTCAATAAATATATTGCATATGGGTTGCCTAACAAATTCCAGTCCAGGATATGATTAATTAATAATTGAAAAAAAAAAAATTTTTTTTAAACATTTCACTGGTTTGATTATTAGACAAATTCATAATGAAATCATCTTTATTTTCATTTAATTTTAATGAGTTGTGACCGGAAAAGAATAAGCAACCTAACGTTTGCATATTCTATGGACATCATACTTTCGATTGGTATAGAATTTGTCTAATAATCAAACCGGTGAAATGTTAAAAAAAAAATTTAATTTTTTATTTATTAATAATTAATCATATCCTGGACTGAAATTTGTTAGGCAACCCATATGCAATAATATATTTATTGACATGTTAAATTAAATATAAAATACCTACGTTTCATCAAATAAACATCTCGGTGAAGGTCGTTGTATAGCGGGATCTTAGACCAGTAGGTATATATAAAACTAGCTGATCCCCGCAACTTCGTTCGCGTAAATATAGCTTTTTATATAGGATCGTGTCAGATCTAACAATTCTTTTATGTACCTAATCTAAATGTAGCCTAAGTTACTTCTTATAACATCACCTATCTGCCATTAAAAGTTCCATCAAAATCGATCCAGCCGTTTCGGAGATTAGCTGGAACAAATAGACAGACCGACAAACATAAATTTAAACTTACGCCAGCTTAAAATAAGGCGTACGTTCAAAGATCCGGGTCCCAAGTTATTTGAACCCAATACTGAGGGTTGTAATGTCTGTCATTTCTAAACTAATAAATCTATGACCTTGAATATTTACTGGACAATATTTAAAGTAAGTACTATCTTTCTATCAAAAAAAGAATGAGTGAAATCGAACTACGCGTTAATGAATTACAGCTAAATACACGTTTTAACTTTAATCCCCTCTCTCTAGGGAACCGTGCTGAATTTCGGGATAAAAAGTATCCTATGTCCTACCTTGGAGTACAAACTCAAATCGTACCATGTTTCATTCGAATCCATTCAGTAGTTTCGGCGTGATGCGCGGCCAAGATACAGACAGACAGACAGACAGACAAAAATGAAAAAAATTGCAGTTTTGGCTTCAGAATCGATTACAGAGTGCCCTCCAATAAAAATTTTCAAAATATCTTCAATGTACAGAATTGGATCTGTTACAGTTTTATTATATTATAGAAGATATTTGAACTGAAGTTCTAATTTTAATATTCAGTTTTGTTCACCGTTCTACACCAATTCATATCCACATTTCATGTGTGTAGGTACCTAATAATTAATTTCTTCTACTTGATATACGGTGGTACAGACTACAGACAGACATCAGACTGACACTAACAGTGCTCCGTTTTGCTATTTGGTTACGGAACCTTTCGTAGGTACTTTTGGTATCGTGAGACAAATCAATAATAGGTCAGCTAGGTCAATCAAGACAATTTGCAGTTGGTCAAGTGTTTATGGTATACCTACCTACTTACTAGCAAGTATCACTATTGAGAGACAAAAACTTCGTATAAAAATTCCTTTGTTTGAAAATTCAAAATTACTTACCTAAGTACCTAATAGATAATGTCGATATTTTATGTAGGCCACGAGTTCGGAAAGTAGGATCATACAATTATTATTCAGAGTTTTTAATTAATAATTAAATTGAATATTAAAACTATGAATGTTACAAAGAAGTTGTTATGCTTACCTAACAAAATTTTTGTGTGATTTCGTTTAGCTTACTAACTAGATCCAAAGTATAGGATTGGGCGGATGTCGTAATTTCCGGACACCAGCCAAAGTTTGGAAAACCATTTCCTGTAATAAATAACACATTTAGGTTGCTATACTTAAGTACCGCTATTGTGACAGCATGACAAGTCGGAGTCTTAGGCGCTGCGCAAACATAGCGACTTTAGTTGAAGCAACTGTGAGCTTTTTACCAGTTTCCTAATTACAGCAACTAAACTAGATTTGCTATGTATGCGCAGTTTTTTAAAATTATATGAAAACATCATAAACAGCTAGTTGCGAGTTGTCAGTCGCTGCAACTCGGACAGAAAAGTTGCAGCGCCTTAAGGCTAGAATATAAGCAACATCTCCTTCTAGATATTATCATTTAAGGCACTGTACTCATAGGTACTAAACAGCCCCCGCACGTCACTAGTGGCGACAAGTAGTGGCCGGCCACAAGCCGCGGATGAGATTTTTCAAACATCTACCTAAAAAGGTATTTAACCCCCGACGAAAAAACGACGGGGTGTTATAAGTTTGACGTGTCTGTGTGTGTGTGTCTGTCTGTTCCCCTGTAGCGCTCAAACAGGTAAACCGATTTGAATGCGGTTTTTTTGTTAGAAAGGTAAATTATTTGAGAGTGTTGTTAGCTATGTTTGATGAAAATCGATCCAAGATGGCCGCCGCTACAAAATGGCGAATTACATATTTTATCACAACTCCCTCAATATGGGTATCAAATGAAAGGGCTTGACTAGAAGAATAGCACTATGCAAATCCAAGATGGCCGCTGCCACAAAATGGCGAATGTCGGGGGTTTTTTAAACTTTTAATTTATTACCATCGCATACTGAGTGCTTAGTCTCAGTTTGAAGTGCTCCAAAACTAAAAGTGTAGGTACTATTGATCGAATCACAAATGACTTCAGAGCAAAATGAACCCAAAGATTCTTATTTTAGGTCCATTTTACTCTGAAGTCATTGTGATTCGACCAATAGTATACTTATAGTATAGTGTATACTATAAAGTTTTGGAGCGCTCCAAACTGAGACTAAGCACTCTGAGCGCTCGAGTGCGCGAGAGCGTTCGCGTTCGAGCCACAAGAAAATGTATGAAAAATCCCTTCGGCGACTTGTGGCGGCCACTAGTCGCCGCCACTAGTGGCCCAGTGTGCGGGCGCTGAAAGGGTTCACACTGCAGAGCTCTCATGCAGTGTGACGTACCTACTTCGTACCTACAGGCTTATATTAGTTCGAATCGTATACTTATACTCCCTAGCAAACTTCGTAGCGGAACCTAAATCTACGAGGATGAAGTCGCAGGCATCATCTAGAAACGAATTAAATATATAAGTAGAATATTAAAGAAAAGTCGAATTTAATTTCAAGTTTGAGATTAAGTATAAGTAGAGGTGCACTGCACATTGTAGACACGACGCGAGGCGGAAATCACTTCTTAATTTAATCGCCAAGTGCTGAGTGCTTAGTCTAAGGTCGGAGCACTCGAAAACGAACTCGAAAACTATTGATCGATTTCAGAGTAAAATAGACCTAAAATGGCTTGAATTAATGTTTGAGTTCGCCAATACATTCAGCATTCGAACACAACGAGCGCCCCAAGCAGAAATGTTGTAAAATACATATTAGAACTATGGAATTACGACTTTAAAATACGAGTATTTGAGTTCATTTTGCTCTGAATTCACTTGTGATTCGATCAATAGTTTTCGAGTTCGTTTTCGAGTGCTCCGATCTTAGACTAAGCACTCTGATTTCTCATGCAATATTTAATGCACACATCAGGCCACGTGTAGGTAGATATTACCTGGATTTAATAAACCTTCGATCGTGATATTAGAAGATAAATATTTTTATAATCTAGATTTTCCCTATTGGATCGACCTTTAATTTTTATTAGGTAACGATAATTAAACGGGGTTTCGACTAACAACGCAAAAATTGTTTTTGTTATCCGCTCTACAAGCCAATCTCTTGTCAAAACAATACCAATCAATAAAATTGTTTACTTTAAAACTTACACAAAAGTTCGCCTAGTAAAATTCTTATCCCTTCCCTGAGTTAAAGGCCTAGGTGATGGAATGTCGACTCCGAACTGGAAAATACAGCATAGCTATACACAGACTTCCACAAGAAGGACCCTCCCTCCCTTGGAACTACTTCAGACTCCATTCAAAGCAGAACAGTTATACAAGTGGGTGTTGGTAGGTACTCCTATCATGAACAGGTGAGATCTCAATCAAATGCAAAGTCAAGCTTCCGCCCCACCGCGACCGTCTGCCAGAGGCACAGGTAGGTAAACTAACAAACACCCCACTGCATTCACCACAAAAACTGATTCATCATGATTAAACCATTAGCAGCCCACTGGCCACTACAGGCACGGATCTCAGAATGAGCTTACTACTTAGCTACTAGCCTAACCCTATTTACATTTAAAAACTAAATAACTATGGCCTAGACCCTCTAGACCATAGATTATTACGCTGTTCAAGTGTGGATAGACTTCACAGACCTTTAACAACATTATGGAGAACTCTTATTATAGGCATATAAGTATAGGTTTAATCACTATGTTTGTTGTTTACCTAAAACAAAACTAACTACTTTAGTTAAAACAAATAACTAAAAATTAGAGTTGCAGGCCGCAGTGCGAACTCGGTCCCCCTGAAAGTGATGCGAAGTCTTAACCACTAGTCTATCAACGCTCTGATTTGCGCATTGCTATTTTTAACCCCCGACGCAAAAACGACGGGGTGTTATAAGTTTGACGTGTCTGTGTGTGTGTGTGTCTGTCTGTTCCCCTGTGGCGCTCGAACGGGTGGACCGATTTGAATGCGGTTTTTTTCGTTTGAAAGGTGAATTAGTCGAGAGTGTTGTTAGCTATGTTTGATGAAAATCAGATCTAGATGGCCGCCGCTACAAAATGGCGGATTACATATTTTATCACAACGCCCTCAATATGGGTATCAAATGAAAGAGCTTGACTAGTAGAATAGCACTATGCAAATTCAAGATGGCCGCCACCACAAAATGGCGAATGTCGGGGGTTATTTAATTTTTTAATTTATACTTGTAAATCTGAATTAATTGCTCGCGCTCAGTGCACATAAACTGCATCCGTTTAGCATTGGTTTAACACAATTTACCTCGATGATAAATGTTTGTGTTTTCGGAATGCACAACGCAATAGGAATTGGTGAACGGTTTATGCTTTGTGCGGTGAACCTGAAATTTCCTCTTCAAGCAAAAAGCACTCACAGTTTGCCATTTACTAATGAAATATTATTGGCGTCGATTCCTTTGTGCATAAATCTATACGGATTTATCTGTAGCAGGATTAAAAGTACTAAATCTTTTTCAGTGGAGAATTTAGCTTCCTTATTTAAGAGTGCTCTAGTCGCAGTGAACGCACCTACTCGTGTGAAAGCATTTATGCAAAACTAACTAATATTTTCAAACAAATTAAATACAAGTATAAATTAAAAATCCCCCGACATTCTCCATCTTGTGGTGGCAGCCATCTTGGATTTGTATAATTCTATTCTACTAGTCAAGCCCTTTCATTTGATACCCATATTAAGGAAGTTGTGAAAAAATATGTAATCCGCCATGTTATAGCGGCGGCCATCTTGGATCGATTTTCATCAAACATAGCTAACAACACTCTCGACTTTTCAAAAAAAAAAACCGCATTCAAATCGGTCCACCCGTTTGAGCGCCACAGGGGAACAGACAGACACACACACACACACACACACACACAAACTTAAAAATAATATATTTTGAAATTATTCCTTTTAACTAAAGTAATTAGGTACTTATGCCTTCTGGTTGTTTTTCGTAAAGAAACAATAAGATTCTACTTTATACTCAGTGAATCGTATAATTATGGGCCAGTGAACCAGAAGATTTCAATTTTCGAATAATTAGCATTTTTCAATAATCATTAAAGGTGAGATAACCAAAGAACAAAATTGAGTTGGAGAAGTCAGAGGTGACTGAACCACCACCCACCACTACAGCCATTTAACGTCCCACTGCTGGGCACAGGCTCTCATGAGACAGAGGGATTTAGAGCTTAGACCCGCCACGCTGCTCCAATGTGGGTAGGCGGACTTGAACGACTATTGTCACATGTTAATAATGATAATAACCAGGATCGACATGTTAACGTGCTCTCCGAGGCACGGAGGTGAAACACGGCCAAGTCCCAACTCCTGGCTGAACAAAAGGTTGGAACTGAGAATTTTTTGACAGAAAACCCACTACCTAACAATTATTTGCCCGACCCGGAAATCGCACCCGGGACCTCTTGATATGCAGTCGAATATGCCACTAGACCAACGAGGCAGTTAGAAGTGACTGAAAGCAAGTAATACTTAATTAAGTAAGGGTTTACGTAAACACTGAATAAGAATATCGGTCTGCAGGAAAAACCTCGGAACTTGATTAAGATATTTTTGGAGAACACGTGACATTAACGAAGCTACGTATTTATTTGGGTTCTCTGTGGGGTTATGCCGCAGGGACTGAAAGCGGTAGAGCATACCGGTACATACCACCGTTATCATACCGGTACAAAATAGGTACCGAAATCTCAACCTTTATAAAAGATACCTTTATTTAACCGCTTTGCGATTTCGGTACCGAAAAAATACGAAAAGGTGCGCGCGCGGGGGTGAAGAATTTGACCACGTGCCGCGCGCCGCGCGTCCCCCGCTTCCCGTCGGTTCCTGTGTTTGTTAAAACGTATGGATTTTAAGAAATTCCAAATGCTAATTTTAATCTAAAAATAAGAATATTAAAGAATATAGAATGCCGAAGTGGTGGGATTCATTCAACGGCACATCAAAGTAAAGCCTTATTAGATAAAAATATCGATATAAATAGCGGTACCGAAATTTTATTTCGGTACCGAAATTTTATTTCGGTACCGGTAAACTGAAATATAAAGGTACAGAAATAAAGAGGTACCGAAATGAAGCGGTACCGAAATTATAGGTATTTAAACAATTCGGTACTTTTATTAAAAGGGTAGGCCCATTACCGCTAAATAAAACTACCATTAAATTCCGGTTATTCAGTCCCTGTTATGCCGAGTTTGCACATTGCGTCAACGTTCATCGAATTGGAGCATGGAAACAAAATGATTTCAAAGTGAAAAGGGCCTAAACTGACTTGTTTTAAGGGTTTAGTTCGTCCATACATCTAGTCAGCGCCCTAAGCGAAAATTTTTCAAAATAAAAATTGGAAGTACCTACTTGGACTTTAAAATAAAATGTTTTTGTCTATTTTGCACTGATATTGTAGTTTTTCGATTTTTGAAATCTAGTAGCGTGGTCTAGGTGTGCAAACTCGGTGTAACTGTCACTGTTGAAAGCCTATTTACCCGCCTACGGGAGGGTATCAAATGTAACAGTTAGGTAGGTATATTTGTGTTTTTCTGATTATCGGCTCCCGCCCGAATACCAAAATACTCACCTAAGTACCTACCTAGAAGAGGTAAGCAGTCGTCTTCTTCTTTATAAACCGATAGATGTGAAATGTCTCTCTTGTAGGGAATTACACACGCGACTTCTTTTCTTGTAGGGAATTGCTCCTCTTGAATCCAACGGTTCCCTGCGACTCGTTTGATGTCCTCTGTCCACCTAGAGGGGGCCTGCCCACACTGCAGCTGTTTCGGGAGCAGGTCTAACATTAATGTGAAAAGTTATCGATCGACCAGATATATCCGTATTCGTCATGAGATTCTGGTCGACCTATACTCACTGTCCATTAAAAACTCTTTCAATGATATCTTCTAATGAGCAGCCGTAGTGTTGCTAACCTTGGAATTTCATTTCCCTATTTTTCATGAGATTCTGGTCGATCTTTACCTACAGCCAAAGGCACTAGTGAAATTTGACAAGTTTACGGTAACACATAGGTTACCTACGTAGATACCTATCATCCATAAATCAGTCACTTAGTATGAATAGGTTGTGATGTGCTGTTTTTTTTTTTAATTTTCGTAATAAGTGAGGGAAATGTGAGGGAATCGTGGATTTACGGTTCGCGTTTCCGCTCTCTTTTCCAACCTTTATACCTAGGTACTTTCAAGGAAGTTTGCTATAGTAATCTATATATAGCTGTATCTGTAGATTTCGGTTTTTCCATAATCCCGCAAGAACTGTGGATTTCTCCAGGTTAAAAAGAAGCCTATGAGTTAATTCAGGACAAAATTTCAGCCAAATCGGATCAGTAGTTGCGACATTATAGAGTAACAAACATACACACATACACACAATCTTTCACCTTTATAATATTAGTGTGTTGAAGGCTGTTACTCAATATTTGCAGTACCTACTTTCTTAAACAATTTTATGGAAAAAATACTTACCTACATAAGTATTTAAAAATACTTACCAAACAGGAAAAAAATATATTCTGCTGTTCCATATATTCACAGCCCAGTGGCGTAGCGTACCTTGGCGGGGCCCCGTATAATTTGTTTGGGGGCCCTTATGAAGGGTAAGGATTTCTCACAAAAGAAAAAAAAATGTTTGCATAAGTCACTTTTTCTAAAATTTTTACAAACAATTCAAATTAAATATATATCTCCTTGCCTTTTTTTCGGCAAACTGATTTATTAAATCATTTATACCTGATGATGACTAGTTTTTCTAAAGATTCTGCCTCTATGGACAACTTTTAGGACAACATTTTTTGACTTTTGTCATTTCTGAAATAAACAAAAATTTGGGAAGTTTTTGTTAATTTTTGCTTACGCACTTCAGGGGCCCCCGTGACTTGGGGACCCCGTATAATTGATACGGCATATACGGCGGTAGCTACGCCCCTGTCACAGCCGGAAATCCCTTGTGAGAGAGATAAGAGTAGGTACCTACCTACAGCTAAGTACAGCTACCTTCTTATGATATTTATATGAATAGTATCCAACCTTCCAGTTGAACGCACGTAGCGCGCTTGAATAGCCCACTGCTATCATGAGGATCTATATTAATATCACTGCTAAATAATATTATAAATCTGAAAAAAGAAAGTGTCGGTCGGTTTGTTACAGTACCTAGAACGACTTTTCAAGTCACCGAATTGTTCACAAAGTATCCTTTGTGAATCCGGGTTTTTTTAATTCTTTAATTAGCTTTAACAAGCTAATTAAAGAATTAAATAAAATCAGCCAAGTGCGAGTCGGGCCTCGCTCTTTCAGGGTTCCGTACATAATTATGAACAATATAATATTTTGGGTCTAAGAAATATTTAATTCCCGAGCTAGACATCGCAACAAACCGTGAAAGAAAAACCCAAAAAAATGTTCGTTTATTTTGGTCACAGCTTATAAACTATTTAATAAATCGTTGTTTTCAGTATTTGTTGTTTAAATAGAGCATATAGTACATAATATACTGAAATATCATATTCCCAACTAGTTTAGTTTTTGAGATAGCCCCCGTCACAAAAATGGTCTAAAACTGACAACTTTGATGGGCTCCCATTCCCTTATTTTTTGAGATAAAAATTAAAAAAATATATATTTGTACTCTACTTAATGAGTTCTAAACAATGATACCCCACAAGCTAGGGTAAAGAAAAAATTTTTTTTCCGGCTCCTTTTTCATGTATGGGAGCCCCCCTGAAAAATAATTTAATTTAATTTCTAATTCAATATTTGATTTTGGGTTAACGTTTTACACTAAATACCAAAATTTCAGGTTTGTAACTCATTTCGTCTGCGAGCTAGAGACCTGTGACCGGCGGACAGACGGACATACAGACAGACAGACAGCCGAGTGACATTAATAAGGCTCCGTTTTTACCCTTCGGGTACGGAACCCTAAAAAACCCGAATGCCCTGAAACAAAACGAACTAAAAAAATTAACAAACTACCTACCACCATTTACTCACAGTGTAGGTACAATAGCATCCTTACTAATCCTTACTAATATTATTATAAATGTGAAAGTAACTCTGTCTGTCTGTCTGTCTATCACGCTTTCACGCCAAAACTACTGAACTGATTTAAATGAAATTTGGCACACAGATACTCTAGAGCCTGAGAAAGGACATAAGCTACTTTTTATCCCGGAAAAATAACATGTTGCTACGGGAAGACGGAAAGTTTATATCTAATGCGTAATCCGTTTAACAGATTTTGATGAAATTCGGTAGATACAGATGCAGCTTACATTTCGGGGAAGGACATAGGCTACTTTTTATCCCGGGAAAGCAAATAGTTCCCATAGGATTTTAAGAAACTTAAATCCACGCGGACGAAGTCGCGGGCATCATCTAGTTTAAAATATGTTAGACATACATTTTCTAACATAAATTATGTTAGAAAATGTATGGCAGGCAGGGGCAATACTTAGTCAACTACTCAGGAATAAGTATTAGCTTGACATAGGAATGGACATAGGTACATTCACACGCAGGTCAAATACATAACCCAGTCGGGTAAAAAATACGCATCTAATGAACTAAGCAAAATAGTTGTACTACCTATATCTTATTGAAAACATTTAAAAAAAACCCTTAAAAGAAAAAAGAAAAAGATTTTCCCTATCTCAGGCAGTATTGTCGATAAGTAACTTACATAAGGACCGACGAAAAGATCATCGAGCTGGAAGAAGCAGTGAGCAAGTTGAATTGGAGTGTCATAGGGTTATCTGAAGTCCGAAGAGAGGGGGAGGACTCGATAATCCTTAAATCCGGCAACTTATTCTACTACCGGGAGGGTGATCAACAATCCCAGGGTGGTGTCGGGTTCATCGTCCACAGGTCCCTCGTTAACAACATTGTGCAAGTCGAAAGTGTGTCGAGCAGGGTAGCGTACCTTATACTCAGAATAACCAAACGGTATTCGCTGAAGGTCATACAGGTCTATGCACCGACATCGACACATCCCGACGAGGAGGTAGAGGTCATGTATGAGGATATATCAAAAGCCATGCATGCCTCTAATACCTACTACAATGTTGTGATGGGGGATTTCAACGCAAGGCTGGGTAAGCGAAGCGGTGAAGAGTTGAAAGTGGGACAATTTGGCTATGGGTGACGGAACCATAGGGGCCAAATGTTGGCCGACTTCATGGAGAAAGAGGGCCTCTATATGATGAACTCTTTCTTCGAGAAGCGGCCACACAGGAAGTGGACCTGGATGAGTCCCGATGGTTCTACGAGAAATGAGATTGACTTCATCATGTCTACCAAACGGCATGTATTCAATGATGTCTCTGTGATCAACAGGGTAAAAACCAGCAGCGATCACCGTATGGTAAGAGGCACATTGAATCTCAACATAAAGCTTGAAAGGGCCAGACTGATGAAGTCAACGCTCCGACCTTCTCGTGCCCATATCCAGAACCCCGAGAGCTTCCAACTCGAATTGCAAAACCGATTCGCTTGCCTGGCAGATTGCGATTCTGTGGACGAACTGAACAACAGGCTGGTGGAAACTGTCCATGCGGTTGGGTCTAGGTTCTTTAAGACCCACCGTAGAAATAGAACCAAAAAATTCTCAGACCATACTCTCAGTCTCATGGAACAGAGACATGAAATGAGACTGCAGTCTTCAGCAGATGCGTCTGCTTACCGGCAGATTAATAGGCAGATCTCCAAAGCGCAAACACGTGACTTGCGTAACTTTAATACAGAATGTATTAAAGATACGATCGAGCGGAACAAAGGCTCAAAAGTCTTCGCGAGAGATCTGTCTATCGGTCATAGCCAGCTGACGCGACTGAAGACCGACAGCGGTAGTCTCATTTCGTCTAAACCTGAGATTTTGAGAGAGATCGAGAAGTTCTACGGACAGCTGTACACGTCAACACAGAAGCCTGTTGAAGATTTGGCTAAAGATCCCAGAGCCAAATTGACCCGACACTATACCGAAGATATCCCGGACGTCAGCCTATACGAGATTAGTATGGCTCTCAAACAACTTAAGGACAACAAGGCGCCAGGTGATGACGGAATCACTGTGGAACTCCTGAAAGCAGGTGGAAAACCGGTTCTTAAAGTCTTTCAGCGATTGTTCAATTCCGTCATCGACAAGGGCATAACGCCAGAGGCATGGCACAGAGGCGTGGTGGTTCTTTTCTTCAAAAAGGGCGATAATACCCTGCTGAAGAATTATAGACCCATCTCGCTGCTGAGCCATGTCTATAAGTTGTTCTCGAGAGTCATTACGAATCGTCTCGCTCGTAGGTTCGACGACTTCCAGCCTCCCGAACAGGCCGGGTTCCGAAAAGGCTTCAGTACCATAGACCACATTCATACGCTGCGGCAGGTTATACAGAAGACCGAAGAGTATAACCGGCCACTTTGCTTAGCGTTTGTGGACTATGAGAAAGCCTTTGATTCGGTGGAAACTTGGGCTGTATTGAGATCACTGCAGAGATGCCGGATCGACTATCGGTACATCCAAGCGCTGAAGTTTTTGTACGAAAACGCCACTATGTCAGTTCGTATACAGGACCAGACTACGAGGCCAATCCAATTGCAGCGAGGAGTGCGTCAGGGAGATGTTATCTCCCCGAAGCTATTTACCGCTGCGTTGGAAGACGTCTTTAAGCTTCTGGACTGGAGCGGACTTGGCATCAACATAAACGGCGAGTACATCACTCACCTACGGTTTGCCGATGATATAGTCGTGATGGCAGAGACTCTGGGAGACCTCAATACAATGCTCAATGATCTCAGCAGAGTTTCTCAACAGGTGGGCCTAAAAATGAACATGAGTAAGACGAAGATCATGTCTAATGCTCATGTTCCGCTCCACCCGGTAATTGTTGAGAACTCAGCAGTCGAAATTGTAGACGAGTACATATACCTGGGACACACGGTCCAGCTAGGTAGGTCCAATTTTGAGAAAGAGATCAACCGCCGAATCCAACTCGGCTGGGCAGCGTTCGGGAAACTTCGAGATGTCTTTTCGTCCAATATCCCTCAGTGTCTGAAGACGAAAGTCTTCGAACAGTGCGTGTTGCCAGTGATGACTTACGGATCTGAGACATGGTCGCTAACAATGGGCCTCATAAGAAGGCTCAGGGTCACTCAGCGGGCGATGGAGAGAGCTATGCTCGGTGTATCCCTGCGGGATCAAATCAGAAATGAGGAGATCCGCAGGAGAACCAGAGTCACCGACATAGCTCATCGAGTCGCGAAGCTGAAGTGGCAATGGGCGGGGCACATTGCACGAAGAACCGATGGACGTTGGGGTCCCAAGGTGCTTGAATGGCGACCTCGCACCAGCAAACGAAGCGTAGGTAGACCCCCCACTCGATGGACAGACGATCTCAAGCGAGTCGCTGGTAGCCGCTGGAATCAGGCGGCACAAGATCGTGTGCTGTGGCGATCCTTGCAAGAGACCTATGTCCAGCAGTGGACGTCCATTGGTTGAAACGAACGAACGAACGAACTTACATAATATAAAAATAGCAGTATAGAACTTCTTTAAGATTCAATTAGGTAGTTACTCAACTTATTTCATCGTCTGGCACAAAGCCAAGAGAAGGATACTGTGGCTAATTCTGTTGTACACAATCTCTAAACTTAAACTAAATTGACAGGTTTAAAAATAGTGCTATCCTTTTCTGCAGGGAGCATTGTGAAAGAGATAGCAATCGATTTAGACCTGTCATTTTAGTTTAGA
This sequence comes from Melanargia galathea, assembly GCA_920104075.1. NCBI lineage: Eukaryota > Metazoa > Arthropoda > Insecta > Lepidoptera > Nymphalidae > Melanargia > Melanargia galathea. The sequence continues at coordinate 12,357,927 of OV049870.1, forward strand.
TTTAGAGAATGTGTACAACAGAATTGGCCACACTACCTACCTATACTTCGACTTTTAATTGTATGCACTAATGTGAAGTTTCGTGGGTTGTCACTTTTTAACGAAAATAAAATAGGGATGGGGTACAAGTGATTGATTTGAATCATTCAATTATTCTATTTAAATTAAAGTTTATATTTTAAGTAATTATTATATTTTATGTACAAAGGTTACATATATATGTATATATGTATATATATAAATACATATATCTTTAATATATAAAACAAAGTCTGGTTTGTTTGAACACTTATAACTCGAGAACGGCTGGACCGATTTTCATGGTTTTTGATTTGTTGTATTTGTCTCTGGCCCGAATAGCAGAATAGTTAACTGTTAAAAATATTGGAAAATTGACGAAAAAATAAAAGAAAAAACATTTTCCCATACAAAATGTTCATGGATTTCGTAACTGTCAAACATTGAATGTTCATCCCGTCGATATGGAACTCTATCACCCGTACCAATATAATTCTTCTGTACTTGGTTCTAAAGGGCTGGACTGATTTGGATGAAATTTTGTGTGTATATTTCAATGGGTTCCTGGATAGTTTGGAAACACCATTATCCTCTAAGTATAGCTAACCTATTGGGTCTTGGTAGGTGGCGCTGATATTGGTATGTCACCAGGCAGGACGACGTCTGCCGGGATCGCTAGTATATATAGATATAATTATATATATATATATATATGTGAAAAATTAAAATGTCGAATGATAAACGAAGAAATATTCGCCGAGCGTCAGTGTCAACAGCGTCAACAGCAGCCTGAAAAAGCGTAACCTCGGTCATCGGTGTTTAAAAGGATCGACGTAAAGAACCTTTTTAAAGGACTGACTGAAGAAAAAGGAGGTTATATGATCTGGTTTTCAGTTAAATGCTTTGAGTAATAAGTCTTCAAGTCTTCACTCTTCAAAAATTATAGTTATGGACCAGTATTTAAAACGTATTGTTTTCTTTAGAAATAACTAGTTAACAAAAGCAAGTTTTTTTTAAAGCTCACAGTTTAATCAATAAAATTACCTAAAATTATACAAAAAGTATTTCACATTGTTTGTTAGTAAAATCACAAATTAACAAAAAAAAATCTTAACTGGCGTAAAAAAAGCATCTCAAGAAACCAGTACACTAACGCTGAGTTGTATACTAACGCTGAGTTGTACAAAAGAAATTTCCATCCCCTCTTCCAAGGAAATCGTGCTGAACTAAGTAGATACAGACAAACAAAAATCAAAACAAGTAATTTTGGCTTAAGTATCGATGAATTAATTGGAAGTCATCTTTTAGTTATTTATGTAATAACTAAAAGATGACTTCAATGATAATAAACGTAACAACACGATAAAAAAATTATGCAGATTGGCCGGAAGCATAAACAAGTGTAAGTCTAAAATTACAGTTTGGTACGTTTATTTTTACGACACTGGCTATTATACTGCAAATAGAAAATAGTACTTCTTACTTTTTTTTCAATTAAAGCTCATAATAATATTATATATTGTACCAATAGGATGCGTTTGCCACAAAAAGTCAAGATGACAAAATTGTTAATTTGGCTTTTATACGTAGGAGCCATCGATTTACTTAGTAGATAAATAAAATTATGATGATAATGAAAGAGTCACTTTGAACGAAACTTTTGTGAATGAAATTGAATGAATTGAACGTATCACATCACTATAGAAATGGGGTTGGCAACATTATTTTACGGAATGACATTAGGAAACGTCAGATTACTGCAGATAATTAAAAGTCGAACTATAGATACTTTTTTTCAGGAGGGGAAACGATTCCTACCGGACTTTAATCACCTGAACAGAGTCGCGGAAAAAAGCCAGTTTATAAATGGAAATGATGGAAAGGCCTATTATCCACATGGGACGTGAGCAGATCTAAATCAGATGTTAATATGATGACGAATATAAGTATTATTGTATAGCCTTATAATAATACTAGAGGATGCCCGCGACTTCGTTCGCGTGTATTTAGGTTTTTAAAAATCCCGGGAGAACTCTTTGTTTTTCCTAAGCTCCTTTGAGCTCATTTTGTTGAAAGTCACGCATTAAAATGGAACTACAGTAATGAGTACTTATTATTTTTTTAATAGCTCCTTCCCATCACTAAAGTTTTCCCAATGAAAGTCCCATCAAAATCGGTCCAGCATTTTGGAGATAGACAAACACAAATTATCTGCCTCCATTGTAGTTTTTGCTTATTCTGTTCTCGATAATAAGTCTGTGGGTTGCACACGTAACGTCAAAAAAATGTCAATAATAATTGTCAATGTCAGTTGAAAATCAAGTTCAAGTTTTTAAGCTGTCAAAAAGTGGGCAGTTTTGTGGATAAATTAACTTCATAAAATAATAAATTGCAATTATAAAGTATTATTTGTGTTATAATATAATTTAAGTAATTTTTTCCTTGTTTCGTGTTTATTCCGATGGTGTGTGTATCAAGATGAGCTGCTTAACTTGCATTCGAGGTAGGTGCGACGTCCAAGCCGTAGCGTTTCTATAATTTCCTCTTTAACAGCAAACATTAGAAGTAAAATTATTTGTCCTTATGGAAAATACCTGTTCAAAGAATGCTAAAGCGCTTCAGTTTTACAATATTAGTAATTTCAAAGCTGTATTATGCCATCAATTCGTTCATTGTTCGTTTTCTACGATATTTTCTTATCATAACAGAATAGTCGTGGAAAAATATGGTATGAAAGTATCTCTCATCTTTCAAAAACACTGAAAAGCAATGAATCGTCTACACTAATAAAGTATGCAATGCATGACCCCCCTTGGAGATGCCTCCTCAAAGTCAATTTGCTATAAATAGCTTTGCATCATTAAATAAGGAGTTTAAATATTGCTAATCAGCACAAATAGGGTAATTTACTAGTTTTTTTAACTAAGTGTTCATCACAGTTTCAACATTTTTAAACTACAGTGGAAGCTTTTTTCTTATTTATTTACTGTTTTTATGTTGTACTGAGTTATGTTATAATTCTACAATAAATTCTACCAATTATATCTGAATCAAAGTCTGATAGTAGGTAAATGTACACATAGTACTAATAACAGAAATGTGAGGTTTGATGTCTGGGATATAAAGTAGCCTATATTCATCTCCAGAATACAAGCTATCTTCTTTCTTCCTGGGCATCTTTTTCACAATTGAGCATTGTCTGTTCATTTTATGGTGAAACCACTGGTTCAACTCCCCACCTGATCTCTCCAGCCAGCAGAGCTTATGCCAGAAGCCAGATAGTTTGGTGAGGTTTTAAGGGAGTGTTACAAGGAGACAATGTGGCCGATTCTGTTGTACACAATCTCTAAATCTAAACTAAAATGACAGGTTTAAAAATAGTGCTATCCCCTTCAGCAGGGAGGATTGTGAAAGAGACAGGAATATATTTAGACCTGTAATTTTAGTTTAGATTTAGAGATTGTGTACAACAGAATCGGCCACAATGTATGGTTTTGGTCTACCTACATTTAAATGCAGAAACTTCTTAAGAAATAAACATTCAGGACAGCAAGCTATCTCTACCTGTCTTCAAGATCTATTTCATCGACAAACCTTTTAAATGGTAACCATATTAAATTTTATTTTCAGGTCTGAAAATAACATTACCATTCAAAGATAAGGAACTCAATAAAATAGCAGCATTTTTTAATATCTTGACTTTCCTATTGACTTGTGCTGCCTTAGTACAGCCGAGCTGGTTCAGGATCAAAGGCCTTCATTGCACACAGAGTTTATCTTTAACACAGTTCTTCACCTTTGATGAAGATAATGATGATGAAGATGATGACAATGATCAAATAATGATACACCAAAATGAATTCAACCCTGTTGTCAGATCTGATTTTATTGGTATGTATTAAAAAACAGATTTCAATCACTGCTACAATGTAACTTTTTAACCCCTGACGCAAAAACGATGGGGTGTTATAAGTTGACATGTGTGTGTGTGCGTGTGCGTGTCTGTCTGTCTGTCTGTTCCCCTGTAGCGCTCAAACAGGTGAACCGATTTGAATGCGGATTTTTATTTGAAAAGTGAATTAGTCGAGAGTGTTGTTAGCTACGTTTGATGAAAATTTGTCCAAGATGGCCACCGCTACAAAATGGCAGATTACATATTTTATCACAACACCCTCAATATGGGTATCAAATGAAAGGGCTTGACTAGTAGAATAGCACTATGCAAATCCAAGATGGCCGCCACCACAAAATGGCGAATGTCGGGGGTTTTTTTAATTTTTAATTTATACTTGTGTTTTTTGACTATGTTGAAGTTGGGCAGGCATTAAAAGAAAAGAAACCAATGAGCAAAAATAAAACTACTGTTTTGGGCTATGTATCAATAATAATGCTCACAATTAAAATTTTCAAAATATGTTTAATGGACGGAAATCATCCCATTACAGATTTATTATAAGGTATATCTTATATAAAAAGTAACACAACAAATATTAGCAGATTTACAAATATTTTGGAATATGTTTGAGAAGTTTTCAGTACTACCTCCTAAGTCGAAACTTGTTCATAGTAAACGCTAACTACCATGCCTTAAAAAGTTTCAATTCAAAAACCTTGACGTACGTTAGCTTTTGAACAGTTTAGCAGATGTTACTTCGCAGATGTTTGTGATATACAAGGAAAAACAAAATTATTTTGCTATAATCAAAAGCAAAATTATTTTGTTTTTCCTTGTTGTGTTAAATTGTTTTATTGGGTGAAATGGCCCTTGTATAGGACTGATCGCCTGCCTGGCGATGGCAGGCATATCCCATCTACAAAATAAAATTATAATTTGTTTTATAACTTTACAGGTCTTCCGCCGTGTACGACTCCAGAAATTATAACACTCATGAGAATTCTTATATTACTCTGCTTCATGGTGCTACTGTGTTCCTGTGTCGGAGTGCTCATCAACCTCACCAGTCTGAACAGCAAAGCTATCAGAATGCTGCGGAGGAACGCTGTGCCCAGTATCATGTGTGTGTTTTGGGTGATTGCTATTGTGGGTGTGTGTTATTACACAACAGTTGTGTTGGGCAATGCAAACAATAGCGATCCTGATACCATACAAGTTGATTATGAATATGGATTTTACACAATAACAGCTGCAGGTATGTGGAAGTTTTTTTTTTCTCTTCTGGCAATTTGGAAATTATTGAGTTGGAATTTAAATAAGCAAGCATACTATTGCGGAACCGTTTTAGAAAGCCATTCTTTGAATGTATTAGTAAGAAAAAGTATAACCCACTAGAGCAGTTTGGTTTCTTAAGAATATAAGCTGAATATGATGTTTAAATATTCTAATTATAAAAAGAGTATTCCATAAAATATTTACAGTCTTACCAAAAAAAAAGTATGTGCATGTTTATTTTAAGTAGTTTAAATCAAGATTTTACAGATTTCTGATTTGTCAAATTGTGCCTGTCAAAATCTGTCAATTGAAAACTCAAACGTCAAAGATAATTGGTGCATCAATTGTCTCAAAAAATGATTGCTACCTTGTGAACAATCACAATTATTATTGAGATTGTTACAGTGATTGATGCAACTCTTAGACAATGTTGGGTTATTGCAGATAAGCTTAAATTCTTTGTGATAACACAGTAAGATTTTTGATAAAGATATATATCAGAATTCAACAAACATAACTGTATTTTTAGGTAAGTTTAATGAGCAATCACTAATTAAATTACTAAAACTTTCACAACTCACTATGATGACCTAAAATAGGTATTTATTTTTGTCAAAAGAAATTTTGAACCGAAACATCTATTAACAATTTAAAAAAAAAATCAGGTGCTTTGGCTCTACTGGCATCTGCTGCCAATCTGTGGGGTGCGCCGCTATCGACCGACGAAGATTTGCAACGAAGAAATTTAATGGAGGACTGGGACGGATACGAGGCCCACAGTGTCGGACCCACGCCCGCGGTGCCCACTCTACCGCCGTACTCACCGAGCCCTAACTTCGTGCCCTCAGCACACCCCACATTCGCCCCGCCTGTCCTCGGCACACAACAATATTTCCCCTTCGACGATCTCTCCATTCTGCCGCCTCCACCTCCATACACTCCATGATTTTTTTAAAACACTGACTCGTAATTTAGTTGACGTGTAAAGCGCAAGATCACATTGGGAGCGAAGTGAGGTTCGTTTCGCTTCGGTTGTGTCGCTACACTATGAGAGCTCGCAAGTTCGCATCGCTGGCTTCATTTAGCTCTGTCATTCACAGTGTGAACCATATTATGAAAAGACGCGGTAGCGGCGTGAGCGAAGCGAAACAAACCTCGTTTCGCTTCGCTTCGCTCCCAATGTGGCCTACGCTTTAAATATAAAAAAATGAGTGGAAAGTTGGTTAGTTTAATAATTTTATTTGTATAATTCTACTAGCTAACTAAGTACTCTTTGAGCTTTAATCAAAGTCTTTGAGGTACAATAAATGTAACTATTGCACTTAGAGATCCTTGTGTGAGTGAAAGATCATAAAAACGTGAGTTCCCTTTTACTTGCACCAAAAATCGATTATAATTGGCTCATTGTGAGAGCAACACATTTTTTTAGAAACAGTAAATGCAATAGTTACAGATATAGTTCAAGTGGCTACCTAGCGTAATAGGTATAATGAGGTATGCCTAAAATCTAAATATTTGCTTAGGCACCTAGACGAAAAACCTATTAAAATGGCATAAATTAGGGAAACATAATTTTCCTTTTTTATTTATATGGTTATGTAAAATCAAAAATTTTAAAATCAGAAAATCTTTTAGTAATCTTTTGAAATGTGTGATCTGGTAAGATGTAACTGAATCTCAAAAAAATAACATCTATAATCAAATAGGTATTTAGGTTTTATATAAAATAAATTGAAATATTAATTGAGCGAATATAAATAAGTAATCTCATTGTTAAATTACTTGCAAAAGGTCTATCTCGGTTATAGAAAAAAATTAAATTAATATTGTAATTTCAAAAATATTTTATGGTATAAAGAAATGTTTGTCACTATTTTCGGTTTTGTTCAGTGGATGTGGTTGTGAGGTATTTCATAAAATGTTCACTTGCAAATGTGATTTGCCATTTTAGTGCCTACTTTGTCGTATTCTCAAAACGCTTTAATGTGGAGTAAATGGAATTAATTATTGTAAAAGCTTTGTAGTTTGTATCGTCCCTATTTAAAGCATGAAACGAGCGGTCAGGGATTCTGTAAAATAGAGGTACCTATCTCATAATAAACAAAATCTAACTCTGGAGATTCCCTGTCTGCCTTTACCCCAGCTGTTTTAGTGCTTCTTTTTATAGAAACTTGTTTTTAATTTATGGTCTTGTTCAAAGAACTACCACTACAGCGCTTTAACTTCTCACTGCTGGGCAAAAGCATCCTCGCTTGTAAGAGAGTGATTTAGAGCTTAAACCTGCCACGATGAGTATAAGATTGGCAGGCTATTCAAGCAACATTTGTGTGTAAACTCAAGTTGTATTCTTTATGTTATATAGATTATTAGACCAGTGTCGATAATTTTTGAAACCAAAAAAAATCACAGTAGGATGAAACCCATTGGAAAAAGAGGAGAATATTATAAAATAAAAGGAAAAATAATTTACGGGCGATCTGAGCTCGGGAAGGGGAAGGGGAGCATGTTATTTTTTAAAGAACATATTACTTTATTACTAATATAATATTACTTTTTCGATATTAAGTCAAAATTAGGAGAAAAACTAAATAATATTACTTTTTCGATATTAAGTCAAAATAAGGAGAAAAACTAAATATTTCAAATCAAATTAATTACAGTGTATTTGGGACATAAAAAGTAAGTTTTCACCAAATTCCGTGAAAAAAAAAAATCATTTTAAAAGATAAAAATAAAAAACCAAAAACTTGGTTTTTTGAACTTTTCTTTCACTTGAGGTTTTGTGAAAAAGTGTAAATACAAAAGTTGTAGATCTTTTTATTACCTACAACTTTGACATTTTTTTTCATTATTACAGGAAATATGTAAGTTACGGTAAACAATTTGATTTTTTCCATAGGACTTGTAGTTTTGCCGGAAATCGAGATAAACCGTATTTTACCCTTAAAACTCCCCCCTTTCCCTTCCCGAGCTCAGATCGCCCGTAAATTATTTTCCTTTTATTTTTATAATATTCTCCTTTTCCAATGGGTTTCATCCTACTGTGATTTTTTTTCACTTTTTATTATTTTTAAAGGTATCTATCTACCCTGGGTCTATATGAAAATGTCACGTTTTGATTATTAATGACCAACACTTGAATCCTTAAACATCTATTTATTTATATTATGTCTGTTAGATTTCTTCATTTGTAAAAAATAATTTTTCTTAACTTTGCTTATTTTATTGTCAAATTATTTACTGGCAATTTGAATACATACATATAATAGGCCTTGTTTGTGTATTAAATATTATATAAAATTGATATTTTTTTATGTTCAGTACTATTAGATGTTAAATAACTTTTCCTAGTAATTTAAATATTACTGAAAATCATTTCGTTGATGAAGTGCCAATAACACATAACTAACATTTTTACAAAATTCGTTTTATATTTCAATAGACTATAAAAGTGCGGCATTGGCAGATATTTCTCCTGTTTTATCAGAAATTAATGGCAATAGCTTTTAAATGAACAAAAATCTGTTTACTTATTATTTTATGGAAATATCTCCAAACTATGTGTTCATACGCTATGGCACTTCATCAACAATTTGTAAACTAAAAGTGTAAAAACCTATTTTTGTTCACAATAATACAAATACATCACAAACGTATACCCTAATATTTTTTACATAATTTTTTGATAGTTAAGTTCAAAAATCTGAATATCCTTGCGATTACTTTGATTGTGATGTGATTGAATTCCGCAGTAAGTGTTTGGCTATTTACATTACTTGTAAATATCAATAATTGTCAAATAATACATTTCAATTTTCGTTATTGCATTGCTGATGCGGTGCGACTGTCTAATCTTTTGTATAATTAGTTTACTATCAACAGTTGACTAAGAATATTATTATAAAGAATTTTGGTTTCAGTATAATCTTCAATAATTTTTTTTTTATTGCTTTGGATATTGTTCTAAAAAATATTAGTAATATACGAATTACGAACTCCCATATAACTGGTGTATATTTCATGTTACCAAAAAGTGTAAATGTTAATAGTGGTATTATTTGTTAAAGTATAAATATATGCATAAGAATAGTTATTCCCAGTTTAAATCTATCTACTGGGAAATTTATTTTTACATTAAAATAAAAAAAAATAAGAGTAACATTTTATTTTTGTGTAAGACTAATACGCAATACATATCTATTAAAATATCTTTAGACTTTTTACTTGATTTCCTGTCCCTAAATCTCTACCTTGTTTATTTTAAAATAACTTCACATTACTTTTATTGGTTGGTTTAGTTTCACAATTTAGATTGTTGCTTTAAATAAACCATAGATTTTTCTCAGTACTTAATAAATTCAAACAGTAACAATTCAGTAAATTGAGAATTACAGTCTAGGCGCAATTTTTTCCAACTGGCACAAATTCGCCAGATGCACCCTCCCGCTGACTTCACTCACAAAGGGAGATACCAGGCTGCATCCACTAGCATGTGCAGACTTACAAGTCACGGAAAATAAGTCGAGCGGTGACCTTCAATGCGCAGAACTCAGAAGTCGAAAATGAGGTATCTCGGGGTGTGAGGGGGCCGCGGGGAGGGCGTGGGGATCGTTCGTAAGCACTGATTAGCTCTTGTGGATCCCTCGTAAGTGCTGATTGGCTCTCCAATCATATTGTGACCCGCTCACTCGTACGACGCTGCGCTCACTTGAAGGCCACCGCTCGACTTACGTGCCGGGGGTTATACTTTACTGCACAAGGGTGATTTCTGATTTTTAATAACTTTTACGTGGTCAACTGTGTGGAAATGTTTTTATTGCATTTGTATGGTATCTAAAAAGTTTTTAGTGAATAAAATCCATTGCAAGCAAATGTATTGAAAAAAAAAAGAAGTTAATTTCATGATCATGGTGCAATGATCTTATTGCATTATCTGCATTATTATTTTTTCAATTTAATTCCATATTAGATTCAAACCTGTTTTCATAATACGGGTGCTAATTTGGTTAAACACAATCTCATAAATTGACAGATCTAAAAATACTGGTGTCCCTTTCACAAACTTCCGTACAGAAAAGGATAGCACTACTTTTAAACATTTCAATTTATTTAGTTCTGACTTCTGAGATTGTATAGCTACTTACAACCATACACAAGTACACAATTGGCGCTAATGACTAGAAAAGCGTAATTTATTATCTATTCATGGATTCGTGGTTTTCTGAACTAAACTGTGGTTCCTTGTTCCAACTGTAAACATTTGATGTTATCTATTGCCTTTTTCATTCTTGCGTAGTGTTCTTTTTTATGGTTGATGAAGTCCTTTTGCTTGAGATGATAGCTGTGCTGCAGGGTTAGTGACTCCAGAGCTACGGACGAAGTTGTGGACTTCATCGCGTCAAGAAGCAACTCCGCTGCATTGTGATGACACTGTATTGCTTCGTCAAACCTGTTACATTTTAGATGAGCATCGGCGCGTCTGTGTTGTTGGTGCGCCTGAAAATAATAGCATCTAAGTTAAATATTATCTGTCAAGAGGAAATATGTAAGTTACGGTAAACAAAGAGCATAAAATCTAAGTAAACGATTAATATATTATCATTATGCCAAGTAGGTGAGTACCTACTTAAAAAGGTCTCATTTAACTTACTTTATTCAGTGGGTGAGTTTTCATTACGGTTTAGTACATAAAAAACTTCATATATATACCTACAATTCGAATACTTAGTTTATTTTAGCTACATATAGTTTTTTTATTGTTTGTTTTGATTTTTATCAAATATTTAGTAATTTACTAATTTAGTAGAAATTTTGATAATCACATCAAAACAAACGCAAATCAAAAAATTCAAAGATGACAATAAATGACAATTGACAACTGAGTGACATTACTATTTTTTTTCATTGGCTTAACAGCTCTGGATTCTAGTCTTTTTGATTACAAGCCTGTACCTACTGTAGAGGTGGGTAACAATAATTTAACAGCGGTTTGGTCTTATCTAAAGTTAAACCTCATTTGTCGGTAAAATTGTGTTAAGAACAATTTAAATGTTAGGTACAAAGACTATCTACGTTAAGATAGAAGCAAGCGTTACTTTGTGTTAACAAGGAAACTTATTTTGCTTTATATTGCCATAATAGGCAAATCTGTCTACCACCCTCCTTCGAAAGTGCTAAATATGCAGGAAAAGCAAGCAAGCAAAACGCACCACCACAAATACCTTCCAAAACCCTACGCACGTTTCACTCCAGCATGCAGCACCCTCAGGAAATATGCAATAATGCAATGTAGAGTCTACATTTCCTGAGGATGCCCGGTATCACGAGAGGTCGTAATGCTGTTTTCCTTCATAGATGAACTCTAAATTATTGTGATAAATAGGTAGGTACTAAGGTAATTATGAAGGTGACATGTTCATGTATAAGCAAAGTATGAGCAAACGCTTAAAAAGCACCTTCCGTCGACGTCCACTGCTGGACATAGTAGAATCTCTTGTAGAAACTTCCAGAGGCTTCGGTTTATACCGATGTTGATGATGTCTGTCCATCTAGTGGCAGATTTGCTATCATGATGAGAGGTCGCCATTCCAGAACCTTCGGACCAAAATTTTATCGTTTCTTGAAACTATGCGTCCTCCTCACATTGCATAGTCATATAGTTGAATACTCTTAGTTACTAATGCTATGTACTCATTTATCACTCGTTTATTTTTTTGTACGCTGCTTTCAAATCACAAGAATATGTAACAGTCGATGTTTACAAAATAACCTCCGTAATGAACGGAAAATATTTTTCACTGTACCAATTACGTGTACCTACATAATGTATGATACTTTCAATCAGTTACCAACTTATTGACGGGATAAAAAATGATTTATTTTATTATAATATTATTATGTGAAATATTAAATACAGTGTACAGTGTTACACCACAGTGTGCGATAGTCGATGTGAAAACATTAATGGAAGGTTGCGATCATTTAATAGGATTAAATGTTACGAGTGTAGGGGGCACTGTGGTTAATGATCATAATTGCGACGTGATGTTGCCTAAGCAAGTCTTTTTAGAAGAACCACTCTTCCAATATCCACTATCTGATTCGGTAATTTAATTTAATATAAAATAATATTTTATTGTGCAGAAAGCGCGGGGCAAGCTAGTGGTGCTATCTATTATGTCTATCGGAAACTAACTAATATTTTAGTTTAGCCACTCCGGCCTCGCATCTCGATTTTTTCGTACCTATATAAAATGTAGCCTATGTCACCCGGACCATTATCGAAGAATTAATTGACACCTCATCAAAATCGGCCCAGTTTATGACCCAAAAATGTATGCATTACGGTGGAACACACAGAATCTCATGCAAAAATCGGACACAAACATACATATACATAGAATGCTAAAATCTTAACCCCTTCCTTTTGGTTTTGCCATAGGCAGGTAAACACAACAAGTAAGTACTTATCGATGAAGTATTACTATTCAATAGTCTTCAATTTTTCAGAAAAAGTTTTATACAATTCTAATGGTCGATCCCGATGCTTCACCACGGATAGAAGGCGAGTTTTTTTTGCACATGTTAAAGTCCAATATACCAGTAAGTATTTACCAATGTTAGGTTATGAAGAAGTTCTGTGGTCTATAGGTACCTACCGTACACCTACCGTAAAACCGGTTGCCCAAATTTCTTAAGTTTTTTGGTTCAATGTTGAGTATTTAAAAAACTATTATTATTTTTACTTTGTGAGCTACACTACTGTTAAATGTACTCTTCTTTTCATAATAATTGAAATCTATTACAATCAAATGGAAATGTATATGATAAAAAGCTAATTTTAGAGAGCGGGCCAAAAACTGATCATTTTTTACAATTTTGCCCACTTTGAGAAAACTTATATAACTCCAGTATTTTTAACCTTAGGATCATGACACTTAAGATTACTTTAGAAAAATAGTTTATCTACTCTCATATCTTAAAATCCCGAATATGAAATCAAAATGTGTCATATATTGGACTACTTTATTCACATACATCTATAATATTAAAAAAAAATTAAAAAAATTCATTATAACACTACTTTGTTAGGAAATTATTGCAAAGTAATGTTATAAAATAATTTTTTCTACATTATAGTACAGGCGAACTGGGTTCTGGTATTTTTGAGCCATGGCGGGAAATTCGTGCGACCTCCTTACAGTAGATGTGTGTACGCGTGTACGTGAACGCGTTTGTACAGTACAAACGCGTTAAACATTGTGAATTGTGTTAAATTGCAGAAGAGTAACTACTAAAGATTAAGTTTACTTAAAATTAAGTAACTACTAAAAATAACTACTAAAAATTAATAACTATTAAAAATTAAATTTTTGATAAGCTTGAGCTATTTTCCGATCCACTAATTTCTATAGGACATTAGGACTCCTCTACTACTATTAATTTCTCTATGGTAACCCAGGCTGTATGGTCAACGATCTTGGCCTGTCCCGAAAGGGACAAACCGAAAAAGAAGAAGAATCTCTATGGTAACAACTGAATTTTGGCGCCATACGCTAGTTATAATATTTAAATTTTTTATTTGTTACTCAAAACTTTACAAGACATGGTTTTTATTGTGCGGAAAAATGTCTAGCAGTGATACTGAAGAGAATTTAACTCCACCTGACCACCGACCAACAATCTTTTGCCAGCAAAATCAAAGAAAACTCACGACAAATATTACCAAGATTTTATGGTTTGGATTTTAAGATATGAGTTTAGATAAAGTAGTGTATGAAACTCTACATAATTAGTTATTAAAACACTCGTGTAATACTATTAAAAAACTCGCCTGCGGCTCGTTTTTTAAACTAACACTCGTGTTTTAATAACCTCTATTATGCAACCGTTTCATAAACTACTATTATATAACATAGGATCTTATTACAACACATTTAAATGTTCATATTATCTGCCAAAATTGAGTGGGCAAAGTCGCTATAATTTTTTTGTAACTTTTCTTACTAATAAAATGATAAGCTAGGGTTGTCATTTTTATTCTTAACCAGGATTAAGGTAAGGTACGTAAGTTATTATAATGTCAAACCAAAAATATTAAAACAAAATAATATATTATGAAATAGCTGTTGAGCGCTATAATTTTTTTGTAACTTTTCTTACTAATAAAATGATAATCTAGGGTTGTCATTTTTATTCTTAACCAGGATTAAGGTTAAGGTACGTAAGTTATTATAATTTCAAACCAAAAATATTAAAACAGAATAATATATTATGAAATAGCTGTTGAGAACATAGCTTAAAAAATCTTTATTTTAAATACTAGTAAATAAGTGTTAAAAATTTATTTAACAGGTAACTCAACATGTTTAACAGGAACATAATTGGTATATTTTGTAGATTTATACAAATAAAATAAACATTTGAAAAACACTTAATTAACATTCTTACTTATTACTACTTATTATACTTTACTTATTTTTTTACTTCTTGTACCTAGGCATATCATCATTGGTTATGAAATAATAAATAAAGTGACTTCAGCAAAAGCTTCGTTACTTAGCCGGAATTAAAGAAAATAACTATTATATGAAGGTATTACTGAATTTCTGAACAAAAGTCAGTTCCGTTTCATTTTGAAAATTCTAAAAAAAAAGTATATTCAAAATATACTTTTTTTAGAATTTACACAATAATTCAAGGCGTGAGTCCATGTCAGCTTTGTTAATTCGATCATTTTTGGTTATCTTTATTTGAAACAAGCGGAAACCCGCGACTTCGTTCGCGTGGATATTGGTTTTTAAACATCCCGTGGGAATCATTTTGTCTTTCCTAAGCTCCTTTGAGCTCATACCTTGCTAAAAACTGTCAAAAGTTCACTGGCATATGTTTAGGTAGATCAAAATGTAAACATCCGCCAGTGAAAGTCCCATCAAAATCGATCCAGCCTTTGAGAGATTAGCCAGTAATCTTTAAAGTATTTCCTTTCTAACAAAAAAAGAATGAATGAAATCGGACCACGCGTTAATGAATTACAGCTAAGTACACATTTTGACTTTCATCCCCTCTCCCAAGGGAACCATGCTGAATTTTGGGATAAAAAGTATCCTATATGTTACTCCGTAGTATGAACTTAAATCATACCAGGTTTCATTTCAATCCATTCAGTAGTTTTTGCGTGATGCGCGCACAAACATACAGACAAACAGACAAACAGATAAACAGACAAACGGATAAACAGACAAACAGACAAAAATTTCAAAAATAGCTTTTTTACGTTCTATTACTTATCTCTAACATCCCCCAGTTATTATTTTGCAAAAATCTTTAATGTACAGATACGGCAAGTCTACGATTTTATTATATGTATAGATATATTAAAAATAAAAACAAAATCTGTAGTGTGCGATACATTTGAAAAAATTCATACAATATAATCAAAATGTATTTATTGTATAATATAATATACTTTCTCTTATCAACAGAAGTAGTTCCAAAATGTACGTAAAAGAAAGTAACTGTTTATGTCAGTTTAAATTTAATGTACAGGTGACAACCCTGATGGCAATATTTTGGTGGGCAAAGTCGTAAAATGTGCGTCCGAAAAAGTAATATAACATTGCCCACCAACATATTTCTGAAACTAAAAAAGCTTCCGCGCTGAATATTCGATCTATATCGTTTATTTGATACCAACTAACTGTAGTTAAAAAATAATAATTCTCCTCCTTTTCCAATGGGTTTCATCTTACTGTGATTTTCTTTCACTTTTTATTATTTTTAAAGGGATCTACCCTGGTCTAATATTCTCGTACGACACACAGTGAATCGCCTAGAACAAGCTAGGTGGACAAAAGTCAAGTCAAAGAATCATTAAATTGATGGTCACTTATCACTAACGACAACCCAGGGATAATTAATGTAGGTAATAATTATGGCAAACATTCTATAACGATGAGTTATGCGCAGTTGAAATCTGGTGATAGAGTAATTCCATTTACGTAAACAATTTAGTTGCAATTTTGCATTACTTTCGACAGCACCTATTAAAATTTGTGCTGAATATTATAGTTTCTGCTGTGATGGGTTTTACTTTAGAGGGTAAGTATTTTCATTTTTTACTTCAAATAGATTCTAATAACAGATAATGTGTAGTCTAAAATTTTTTGAAAAAACAGTCCAAAAAATGTCGTCTTTTTTTAAATATCTTTACTTCCAACGAATGTAACTTTTTGTATCCACATGTATCCAGTCTAATTTTTTTATATAATATAGCTACTACATTAAGCTTCAAAATGATATATAATTTTAATACCACAACGAATCCATTTCATTTTAATGAATTTTTTTCAGAAAACGTGCATTTCATTTCTAAAATGGAAATTTTCGAAGAGTGGCGGAAACATGCCCAAGAAGAAAGAAATACTCGTCTAATAAGTTTTATTACTTAAAAATTTTCTATTACAAATATTATTCTCAACTAACGGAGGAGTATTCAGTTACAAATAGCAAGTCTTTCGTCAAAATTAGCTGAAAAGTGGGTTGCATCGAAAATTTTTCGTATTTCCATTTTGGTGACTCTTGTTGGCAAATTCTCACGCATTTCATGAGCTACACGAAGAGTACCTTCGCTAACCTCATTTGTAATAATGGGGTAAGCGTACATCAAATCTTTCATGTCCCTTTTCATGGCCCCAAAGAAAAAGTTACAAGGCGTTAATTCTGATGATCTTGCTGGCCAAGGAATAGGTTCACCTCGCTCAATCCTACGAAGTCCATCCACTGGCGTCCACCAAACCGAAAGTAAGCTAGACAACTATCATGTTAAGCTTCTTATAATCTAATAATTTTCCAATAAAAGGTTCATTTGTTCTCTTAGAAAAATTTGTAGTTTGTCCGTCCGAATTCTGACTGAAAAAATGAGGGCCAATTAGATGTTTACTGATTAATCCCATCCATACATTTACAGAAAACCTACGTTGATGTGCCCTTTCTTTTTCTTCCTTAGGTTGTCTCCTTTTGCCGCCCAATAATGTAAATTATGACACTTTTTGACTCCGTCCCGGTCAAATTTAGATTCGTCAGTCCACAGTATTTTGTTGAGAAAATCGGGGTTTTAGAAAAATTTGTAGACACCTGTACCTTTTTGAATAGCTAATGAACCAAGAAAGTTATTTCAGTAATTTGTACGTAACATTCCATACATTTTTTTTAGAAATACTATTGATTTTCAACTATTTCGATTTTTTTTTCAAAAAATAATAAGTGGTTTTTAGGCCTTGACTAAAAAATTAACAGTATTTTCTAGCTTATATTGATTTTAATTGAGTTTCTGAACGCTTTTATATCAGAAAACAACAACAAAAAACAACAAAGACTGGTATGACTTTCTTCAGCAGTTAATTTTTACTGTAAAACTGGAATGTTTTGTTAAAAACCTTAAATCTTCAATAACTCTGAAACGACTACGTTTCGGATAAGATACTATATGAAAAAATTTGCTGCAAATGAGCTCTACTTTAAGCCCCTGTAAGGAATGTATATTATATTTTATGTTTCTGTATCCTGCTTCCTGTCACCCTGTATATTATATTATTTTAGGTTTTGTTTATCTTAAGGTAGTTTTAAGTGATTTTAACTGGGATTTTATGTTGTGTCGTATTTTTTCTTTAACTTGTTATTATATTACTGATTTTAAACATATTATTTTCATTTAAATAAGTACATTTTTTATACCAAACTTGATTTTTTATTTAGAATTTTCCTGAAGCCTTTAAATAATTATTTATTGATAATTTACGCAGTATAACAACAAAATATCATTGTTCATAGCTATAATAATTAGAAAACACAAAAAAATATTTTTGTCCACCTAGCTTGTTCTAGACGATTCACTGTGCGACAGAATAAATAATAAACGCAACTAAAATATGTTTCCACATTAGTCAACATTTGTAAAAAATACCGGGCTGGGCAAAATTAGGTTAGTTGGGCAAAATCTTAAGGGTTTATGGTACCTAGTAATTAATAAATTGGCATATTATATTACTTAAATTAAGTAGGTACTAAACTTACTTAAATTCTTGAATTTCTTCAGGGCTTAGCGCTGAAAGCTGTGGAAAGCAGTAAAACAACGGGTATTGATTACAGAGGTAAGTAACTACGGTAAATCGTCACACAAGTAGCTATGCAAGTAGCTCACAAAATGTTCCTACCAAAATACCTATTACCTAATCTTGTAATTACAGTCAGGGTGGGTAACATTAGAGTCGCGTTATTGAAAAATGAAAAGCGAAACAAAACTGAAGAGTAAAGATGGGCCAATGCCCTGCCCATTTAACCGATGTTGTTGTTATTGATAATTGTAATAAAACAATTATTTTATTTTTCGAAACTTTGTAAAATTAGTTTTATCATTACATAATAATACTAGCGGTCCGCCCCGGCTTCGCCCGTGGTACATAATATATAGCCTATAGCACTCAAGGATCACGTAGGGTATGAACACCGGTTTCCGGACACGCACCTGTTATCGTCCACCGAGCGGATCACTCTTAAGAAATGCTTAAAAATAGAAACATTATAAGACTTTTATAAAAATAATGCATATCTATGCCAACTTGAATGTCTTATCAAGACACAGAGAAAGAAAAAAGTCTATTTCACTTAAGTTTCTTTGAAAACATAGCGATCGAATTTTGAGTATGCAATTAAGGAATGAAAACGAGCCGTGTGGAGCAAAAAAATTAGTGGCATGCTTCAACTATCACGGGAAGTTATTAATCATTTTACTATAAGATTTAGTTTGATTCTTCTTTGTAGCACTTACTTATGTTTCATAAAATACTGTCAACGTGTTTTTTTACTTTTGATTACATTACAATACAAATAAAAGGGGTGGACGACAACTAGTTCACTATTTTCTTAAGAAAACCTGTTATCGTCCGGGCGGTCAAACACAGGTTTAGCGTCTTAATTTTAGGTAGTCTTGTTATCAATCGAGGTGTGCACAAAATTGGAATTAAGTTTATTAATTCGAATCCTATACACATACACTAGTTAGTGACTAGTCTTCGTCCACTTTTTTCTCATTGTATATAAAACTATGGGTCTTCAAAATCACGCGTGGACGATATCTAAATTTGCACTGAATAAATATTCTAAGTTTCGACCACCAAGCTATTATTTGAAAATAAATAGATTTAGTAAAAATATAAATAATTAAACTTATTTGACAAAAGAATTACCTTATATTTTATGTGTTTCTCCTTGAAACTTTAATATATTTATAAGTTAAGATAGTATTGTCGATCATTATAATTTGTGGACGAAATTTAAAATAGAGAATCTGAAGTGCACTGGTTATCCGTCCACCTATATTTTAAACTGTATGAAAAACATATATATTTTAATATTATATTATTATTTAGGCGAATTTTGATTATTACTCATATCTATAATTTATTTTTTATTCATCTACAAGTTAGTCCTTGACTGCGATCTCATCTGATGTTAAGTGACGATGCAGTCTAAGATGGATGCGGGATAACCTGAAAGAGGTACGGCAGAATCCGTACCCTTAAACGCTAAATGACTTGGAAGTAAGGCGTACTAGACTAGAGACAATTTTGAAATTATTACATTGAATTTACCAAATTGCTCTGCCGAGAATCAAGTAGAGGACCTTCCACTAATAAGACTTACCCCTGCGCCATGCCAGGGAGGCTGCCAAATTATATGTACCTACTTTTATATAATGTAAGTGCGATGTGGTAAAAGACGATGCAAGATAGATAAAGAAAAGTGAGTAAAGTTGGTAAAGATATTATGTCATATTGTAGACTCTATAAACCGCGTTAACATAGCAATAGTTTTTTATCTGTTTTATTTTAAAACAAGCAGATGACCGCTATTGCGTATGCGTAGAAAGACCACATCACTTTGTATAAAGTTCTTTATCACCCTGTGAAAGTTCTGTCAAAATAGGTTCAGCTGTTTTGAAAAGTAAGTATTACGAATAGACGAAAAATAGAAAACAATTTTTTTTATAAACGGTTATGTGGCTTTTTAATAATGTATAAGTAAACATAAGTTCACTAATAAAAACCCATATATTTCGAAAAGACGGACAGGAAGTTAATTTTAATTGGTATAGATATTAAATACATATTAAAGTGGTGTTAATATTACATATTCAATTACTTACTCGTTACATGCATACTTTTTCATAGTAAATTTCTCATAGAAATCAGTGGACGGATAACAGGTACAAGGGTGGACGATAACTAGATTTAGTGGACGATAACCGGTGAAATCGGCATTTTCAGCTTTTTATTAGGATTAAAAAAAAACTAGTTATCTGACTAAAAAAATACTAGCATGCAATGAAAATAGACTATACTAGAAGTATATTTTAACAAGTTTTTGTTTAATTTTTTTTATAGAACATATATTTTCACCCTCTCAAACTCAGTAACTCCACTAAATGGACGATAACCGGTAAGAAAACCCTACATATCCAACGGTGAAAGAATTTTTGAAATCGGTCGAGTAGTTTCCGAGATTAGCGCGTTCAAACAAACAAACTCTTCCGCTTTATTATATTAGTATAGATAGTATAGATTATTACTATTTTGTTTTGTTTAGGTTATAAGCCTCCAACGCCACCTCGCGACACAGGAGCGCACCGCTACGTGAGTTTGCTGTACGAGCAATCGGACGGAAACAATTTTTTGCCTAACGTTCCTTCCCGCAGTAGGTTCCATCTAGCGAACTGGCTTCAAGGCAAGAGCCTTTGCGGCCCTGTCGCAGCTACACAATTTCGAGTTCAATTCTAGATGGCGTTAGTAGTGCTTTTTCCAATGGAAATTGTGAAGATCAACATTACGTGTTTTTACAAAAATATCACAAATTCACAATAAATAAATTGTATGGCAGAAGTTACCTTTTGTAGATATAAAAATATGTTTCCTGTACTTACCTCTAGTTTTGTGATTACTACTTAGGTACCTATATGTAGGTACTTATACGGAATACAGATGTTTAAAAAAAATATAAAAATAAAAAACATAATTATTGGCGTATTTTTAATCCCCGACGCAAAAAGAGGGGTGTTTGACCACTATGTGTGTTTGTCTGTCTATGGCACCGTAACTCTACGGGTGAACCGATATGAATGCGGTTCTTAGGGATCCGTACACAAAGGGTGACACAGGAACGATATTACTAAGACTCCGCTGTCCGCCCGTCCGTCCGTCTGTCACCAGGCTGTACTTATCTCATTAACCGTGATAGGTAGTTAGACAGTTGAAATCACTGACATTGTAGGTAGGTATTATTGTTGCCACTGTAACAAGAAATACTAAAAGACAGAATAAAATAAATATTTAAGGGGGTTCCCATACAACAAACATGATTTTTTGCCGTTTTTATAGATAATGGTCCGGAAACTTTCGTGCGCGAGTCCGACTCGCACTTGGCCGTTTTTTATTTTTATTTGAAAGCAGGTTTATTAGCGATGGTTCTTAGATATGTTATATCAAAATCGGTTCAGCCGTTTCATGGTCATCAGCTCTTTTCTAATTGACGAAGGGACGAAAACACACTTCCATAGATCTGATCGGTAAGTAAGTAAGTATTATGTTGCTTCAATGAAATTGCAATAACACAGTAGGTAACCTTGACCTGACACTGAGGCATCACCTGGAACATGCGGGATAGTGGACACCTAGGTAACTCCTCAGCAACTTGCAGCAGAGATATCGTGTTTGGATCAGTAGACTTATTGATATAGGTACTTAGCATGAGCAGTCAGTGACCAGGGTCTGAAGATGGAGGGAAGGTAGTCACGGAAACTATTGAACGTTATTGAACGTATGGGTTATATTCGCTGGGTTGGTCTTAATTACTCGTCGGTAGACAAATTGGTTGGATAAGCTGTGATAGCCTAGTGGTTAGGACGACCGACTTCTAATCGGAGGTCGTGGGTTCGATCCCGGGCACGCACCTCTAACTTTTCGGAGTTATGTGCGTTTTAAGTATTTAAATATCACTTGCTTTAACGGTGAAGGAAAACATCGTGAGGAAACCTGCATGCCTGAGAGTTCTCCATAACGTTCTCAAAGGTGTGTGAAGTCTGCCAATCCGCTTGGCCAGCGTGGTGGACTATGGCCAAAACCCTTCTCACTCTGAGAGGAGACCCGTGCTCTGTAGTGAGCCGGTAATGGGTTGATGATGATGATGATGATGATGATGAGACAAATTGGTTAATGTCTGATTGTGATTATAGAGCGGAATGGCGGTGGGTAACGGAATGTGGGGTAGTAGGTGGTAGGTCGGTATATCATACGAAGATACATAGATTTCACATGTCGGGGATGATTTAAATTTTAATTCACACTTTTGTGTAGGTACTTAACAGGTATAAAATACCTACCGACGGTAACTAAATCAATACCACCATAAATCAATGCAAAAAGTTGAAGTCAGTAGGTAAAGGTCGACCAGAATATCATGAAAAATATGGAAATGAAATTCCAAAGTTAGCAACACTGCGGCTGCCCTAGCGATAAACAAAGTAATTGACATTTTTTGTGAAATTGACTTTTTTGCATTAACAAAAGTTTTATGTCGAGTAGTTTTTTACCACAGTTTAATATTTCAAATAACTTGAACCGTTTACTGAAATTTGAATTGCCCAAACAAAGTAACTGCACACACTAACCCGGAATATAAATGCAAAAAACAAGTAAACAACAAGCACAACACAAAAACAAAGTACCTAATTGGATGTTGATTACTTTGTTTTTGTCATTGACTTATATATTACTTCGTATGGACCGGGTCATTGAACAAAAAAAATGTCGCCGACTCAACGGTGCTAAAATGTGTATGGAGCACCAAAGCGAACTCATTGACGTCTGGACTTCAAACGCAAGCAGACGTTGCTTTGCATTGCAAAAATGCCGAGTTGTGTCGTAAAAAAGTGTACTAATTCCGATAAAAAGGTGACTAAAAAAAAGGATGGAATATCTTTTTTTCGGTAAGCAATATAAAATTATGTATTACATATAGTTTTAACATTTCTAATAAATATTATAATTACCGTTTACAATTGACTAACCGGCCATGTTCACTTAGTATGTATATAAATTATGAACGCACTTAAGTCGCGTAGTTTTAATTTGGCCGTATTACATGCGGCCACACGAGGTAACATTGTAATGTCGGTACATCGGGATTTTGATTTGATTTCATGGAAATAAATTTCAAACTGCATTACATTATGATATTGGGATTACCGACTTATATTTATTAATGTCGCAAAAGAAAACGAATAAATATATCTGCTAAATCTATATCTATCTATATATATAAAAATGAATCCCTATTTTCCTTGGTCACGGCATCACGCGTGAAAGGCTGCACTGATTCTGATGAAATGTTTTGTGTGTATTTGAGTTGGTCTAGGTATGGTTTAAATTTACAATTAGACCTGGTAGGTGGCGCTGCAGTCGGGGTTTAGGATTTTTATTTTATTATGGACAAATTTTGATTAAATTTCTTATGTGGGTTTCGGTTGGTTCCTGGGGAGTTTAGATTCACAATAATTGGACCCGATAGGTGGCGCTGCAATCGCTTTCTAGGTTCAGTGCAGGATAACGTCTGCCGGGTCCACCAGTAAAATATAAAGGCTTTGTCCTAACTGACTGACAAATAACGTACCTACAGCCCAAACAGCTGGACGTTCTAGACTTGGGAGAACATAATATTCCTTGAGTACCCTAGAAACTTACTAAGAAAGGATTTATGAAAACTCCACTCCTAAGAGGGTTAAAATGTGAAGGAACGTTTCTATGAAAGTCTGTCAATTTCAAGTTTTATCCATCAAAATTCGAACTTGGGCATTCGGTTAGAAATAAATCAGTTCAGGATTTTTGAAAATTCGGGATAGAAGTTAGGGGATAAAATATCGTAAATCCACGTAAATAAAGGGAATCGTTTAGTTATTAATATGTGTTTATAATACATATTATATAATAAGAGTCGTTATTATGGTTTCTTTTAATTCCCAGATTGCCCGCAGAGCCTAACAGAAGAGAAATATGGTGTCGTTTGCTAAGAAAGCAACGGGACGATTCATATTTTAAAGCAAACAACTCCCATAGAATTTGTTCAGTGTTGATAAATAAAGATATTTTAATATTAGTTTAATTTAGTTTTAATATTAAACCTTATCCTGCTTCTGTAATGATGATGTTTACAATATATCTTTTTTTATACAAATTTCTTGATTTTTATTTTCTTAAATGTTCCTCTATAATACAATGTCCATTAGCATTCTCCAAAACTCCACCAAATGTACCTACTTACTTTAGGCATAAAAAGGAAAATCTACGATCTACGATTTTATTATATGTAAATATATACTACTTACTATAATTTAAAATGCGAAAAGTAAATTTAAAACATTTAACTTTCTAAAGGCTTTTGTTTACACAAAATGTCAATTGTACATAAATCTCTAAGCTAAAATAACGTCATAAAGTAGTCAGGTCCAAAGGCCACCTATCATAGAAATAATAATTATAGCCGTTCTTACAAGGTTACGTCGATTATCGAGTAACTTATTGACGTCCGTGCAGTGTTCCCACTTTTAGATATTTTGCACTATTTTAGGGTGAAACTAATGATATTAGGTAGGGCTTTAGGGGTTCATGTTGACAGGGATTAAGGATAATTTGGAGTAAAATCGAACGTAAATTTCCGGGGCGCAAACTACCTCTGTACAAAATTTCGTATAAATCGGTTAAACGGATGGACTTTTAAGAATCCCGTGGGAACTTTTTAATTTTCCGGGATAAAATGTAGCCTATGTCCGTTCCCGGGATTCAAGCTAATTTTGTACCTTTCATCAAAATCGGTTAAACTGTTGGGCCGAGAAAAGCTAGCAGAGATACACACTTTCGCATTTATAATATTAGTATGGATTAGGAGCATTAAATAACGCTATTTTAATTTTTTTTACGATACTTTAGGGAGTACGTATTTCTCATACAAATATTATAAACTATTACGTAAAATTATTACTTGCTAAATGCATGGTATTTCTACAGGTTCTAAGGTAAAACCAAAATCGTAAGTGGAAACACTGGTTCCGTGGTAGTTCATTGGTGTCTCATAGATGGCGCTGATTTATTGGTTTCTAAATCGTGAAAAATTTTGTTCGCACGACCATATCTTGTTATTTACATCAATGGTTTTTGTATTTAAAATGCAGTTGCTTGATTTTTCGTTTCGTGAAACGATCCCATGTAAGGTGTTCTGAATGTAATTACTTTGTTTATCACTAGGGCAGCCGAGTTAACCTAGTGTTGGTTAGTACAAAATTTAATTTTCCTATTTTTCATGAGATTCTGGTCGACCTATAATACCCAAGGGTCAGCCGTCAGTTTTCTTACGCTACCTACGATTTGGTTTAGCGTGGGTTTTACATAGGCTTATATATTTTGGTAAAGCTCAGCAATCAAGCATTTCCGTAAACTGGACATACCTATGTTAGATCGTTAATAAACGTAAAAACCCCCTATCAACTGACCCTAATACCTAACTAATACCTAACTACAGAAATAAGGTAGCTACCTACCTAGTTGAGTTAGGTTTATCTATTGTATTACAAACGAATAGATAAACGCAACTCCGGCGCCATCCAGTGTCCCAGTGTTTAATTTCTATAGACAAAGTTGAAAAATAAAGGCTATAGAGCGTAGGCCGCGCACGCGACTCCCGCCTCTCGCCACCTCTCACCCGCTGCCCACGCCGACCTCTAATTTATATAAACAAATTATTCTCCCATCTCACTAACTAACTACTGGTTATAAGTGTTAACCCTTTTTTATGAGACTATAGTTTTATAAGTTACATCGATGATATTCGTTAGCGTAGAATGAAATAATCTCGCCGAATAAATACGATTGTAAACACCATTTTGTTGGTTTAAACTTTAAACACCGAATCATACCAAACTCGGCACAAATCTACCGACTGCATTCCTAATTCTGACAAAGGGTTACGAAAATAAAGTGTCACGAGAGACAATCTTTGGAACTTTTTATTAGCTTGGGTGGTGGAGGTCTTTTTATGGTGGTAATGAAAAATTTTGTTTTCACAAGTACCTACCTACTTAATGTTTCAAATAATATTTCATTAAATAGGTAAGACGTACCTATGTACCTATATTTACAGTTTCGGGTTGACTTTTTTGGCAGAAAATATATCTTTCGCGCTTTCAGGTCAGGTAGGGTAAATAAACTTAATGGTTTTGAAGAGTATCTACCTAAACTCAAAATGTGTATAGGTACGATGGTATACGAAATGTATATACCTACCTATCTTCCTATCGGACAATATTTTATATTCTTACTAACGGACCCGGCAGACGTCGTCCTGCCCGCTATTAGCGTCACCTACCGGGTCCAATTTTTCTACTTACAAACCTTCCTCTTGAATCACTCTATCTATTAAAAAAACCGCATCAAAATCCGTTGCGTAGTTTTAAAGATTTAAGCATACATAGGGACAGAGAAAGCGACTTTGTTTTATACTAAGTACTATATCTATGTAGTGATAAAAATATGGACTAAACTAGCCGTCATTTTATTTGTCAGGTTACATAATTTAAATTATAGCGTTACAAAAACTCGGCTGTGGTTCACATCTTAAAATAAAACTACTACCTACCTACCTATTTACATTAAGAATTTAAGTCATAAACATAAGATGATTAATTTCTGTTAATGAACGCCGATGTTCTTAGAATGCAGCGTCTCATTCAACTGTATGAATAATTCCGGTTAACCGCAGCTCTGATATGACTATAGGTATTGAAATTAGGTAGGAACACTATACAGCACAAGTGGTGATAGCCTAGTGGTTAAGACTTCGACCCTCCTATCGGGGAAACGAGATCGCTCCCCGGCACGCACCTAAATTTTTCGGAGTTATGTGTGCATATTTTTAAGCAATTTAAAATCACTTGCTTTAATTGTGAAGGAAAACATCGTGAGGAAACCTGCTTGTATGAAAGTTAACAATGTTCTCAAAGGCATATGAAATCTAGCAATCTGCACTTGGCCAGCGCGATGGAATACGGCCATCGAACTACTACGGCCTAAACGCTTCTCATTCTGAGAGGAGGGTCTCCTCTCAGAATGAGAAGGAGCCCCTCCTCTTCTTTTAGAATGGCTTTAGAATGATTATGATGATTATGATGATGATGCCTTTTAGAATGATTATGATAATGATGATTATTGATTATACATTCAATTTAAAAATACCAACAACCTTCTACTGGCAACTCTATGTACGCCATACTAAACATTTTTATTCCACGACTTTATAAAATTCTTGCTTATAATGATTTTTTTTTCATATAAAAATAAAAATATAATAATTGGATCTTCTAAAGTGCCATAAACTCTACTCTAGCGTGGTTCAAAGAAACGGAAGGTAGGTAGAAGCATTACACATAATACCTACAGAGCTAATTAGGTAGGTACCTTACCTACCTAACTATTACGAAGCAAAAATATTAGGTAGGTATATTTTTCTCTCAGCCCATTTGCATATTATAATCGACCAAGAAAATTATTAATAAAAAGCTAGGTACTCAGGTACCTACTTAACTTCTAAAAGAAAAAAATTATAATGACGTAGATAATTCGTATTTGTAACTTTAAATATGTACAGAGCTACAGATAATTATTATTATAAAATTCCAGTTTTGTTTTTATTACTTTTTAATACTTATGTACAATATTTTTTAAGCCTTTTAAATTGATATTTTAATGTGCGCGATCACAGTCGGCAATGTCGTATTTCATTAATGCGGTTTTAAATAAAGGTGGGTCCGAAATACGCATTCCGCTGGTTATATCACGAACTCGAATTTTTTTATCACAGGAAGCATGTCTATCTTAAATTAATCCAAGTTCTTTAAAAAGCCTCAGAACCTTCGCACACATTAGATAGCTCGCGTTGGTGGAAATTATTTGTAAGATTTCATTAAATTTTTTTTTTAATTGTATGATAGACTTATCACTTATGCTTCATGATAATCATGCCTGAGGGAAAGCAATGATGAGGTCTCAGTTGCAACGCGCTTGACTATTCACTTTTAGATTTAGTTAGTAACTAACCCAATCGATTAATTTTCGTAACAACTTTAGAATAGTTTGCTTTTCCAATTATTGAAGTGAAAACTTCTTTAGGCGCGTTGAGCACTTTTTGGGTGAACAAAAATCATGGACTTATTTACTTACTTATTTTACTTTACTTATTTTACTTATCTTACTTTCCATGACCTTACATTAGCGCATACTGTGTTATATATACTTATGTGTACTTTTTGAGTGAACAAAAAGCGTGAAACTCGCGTCATCGTCACCGCACGCTTCTCATGAGCTACTCGTATAAGTATAAACTTTAATCTGTTTAAACTTTAATCCTTGATCAATCCTATCGGCTTTAAAATTTAATCCAGTTTTCACTTCTATCGGCAACGTATCGGCCAAAGACTGCCTCGCATTTTTTTAAAGAGTTAGATACAATAAGAGTTAGGTATTATTTAAAGTTTAAACCATGCGGCCTCTACCATTACAGCCATTATGTCGTTGAAGAGCCGCGTCAATTCTGACTTGCGCGTGCGCAGTTTCTATAGTTACCGGTTTGGCGTGTGCTGCGCGCGCGGGCTGGCACCGGAAATGCTCTGGACGCGACATAGCACAGAAAAACACCTTATTAAATATTTAATCAAAACTAGAAGACCTCTCCTGTGTAACGGAATATGTTGTTAGCGGATCCGCTCATTTTAAAAAATGTAGCCAAATATTATGAAGCCTTGCTAGTTTAAAACGGTAAAGGGATTCGCTACGTACCTACTACCTATACGTAACGTAACGGTAGGGTAACTGGGTTTCATACGGAAAGACTGCATTAGCGGTCAACCGCGTATGCGGCTGACCGCGCGGCTAGCCTTTTCATAGAATTTCGTCGCGGTTTAGTGCGTACAAAATGAGCGGTTGTATATAAAAATACAAAAGCGGCCAGCCGCGCGGTCAGCCGCGTGCGGCTAGCCTCTTCATAGAATTTCGTCGCGGTTTAGTGCGTACAAAATGAGCGGTTGCATATCACTACATAGTATAAAACAAAGTCGCTTTTTCTGTCCCTATATCCCTATGTATGCTTAAATCTTTAAAACTACGCAACGGATTTTGATGCGGTTTTTTTAATAGATAGAGTGATTCAAGAGGAAGGTTTATAAGTAGAAAAATTGGACCCGGTAGGTGGCGCTAATAGCGGGCAGGACGACGTCTGCCGGGTCCGCTAGTAAAAATATAAAAGCGGCTAGCCGCGCGGTCAGCCGCGTACGCGGTTGACCGCTAGCGTATGAGGGCTGTCCAACGAAGCAACTCAGTCAAAACTCCTAATTTGTTATTGGCTAACTTAAATAACCAACCGAGGTTGTCTAAGAATCTAAGTTAGCCCAGTCTAGCGTAAAATAACCAAGTCTCGCGCTCGCATAATCAAATAAAATAAAACCCTTGGACTAAATATCCTAAGTGTACATAACATAGAGATAGTTATTCTATTCTAAATCAAAATTGCCTACAAAATTATCCTATTCCCTAAAATATTTTCATAAATCTTTAGTGACGTAAGACCGCTGATCATAATAAATAAGTAGGTAGGTATAAATAGATAATACGTAATTTTTCAATAGCTAAAAATGGATTTGAAAACGAAGTTTTTTTTTTAGTAATTCAACTACCAGTTTACCTTTGACTGCAATCTCACCTGATGATAGGTTACTATAGTCTAAGATGGAAGCGGGCTAACTTGGAAGAGGTATGAAAACGCCTGATCGGTTTCAATACGGCATAGTACCGGAACGCTAAAACGCTTGGCGGCACGGCTTTGCCGGTAGGGTAGTAACCAGCCACGGCGGAAGCATTACACCAGACCAGGGCAATTTAGAAATAGAAATTATGAAATCCCAAAATTGCCCCTGCCGGGAGTCGAACCCGGGACCTCCCACTTATAACACCACAGCGCTCACCACTGCGCCAGGGAGGTCGTCAAAGGAGGTTCTGCAATCCAAGCCCGACGTAGCCAGGACTCGGACAAACTGCAGCAGAGCAAGCAACCACTTGACCCATTTGTTCAGTGTTTTTTAGTTTTTTTTTGTAAGGCAGTTGTTTTTTTTTTCAACGGCTTCACTTGTTATTGTGACAGCAGCATCAAAGTAGACACAGATATTCATGAGGTTTCGTTTCGCCAAATGTCACGGCTTCCTTCCGGTCGCCCACGCGGCACGCCCGCCCTCGTGTGCCCTACGAGGTACCTACGCCTCCGCGGACTTGTAATACTCGTATCAATCACTGGATGAAATAGACACCATTATTCGTGATATAGAGGTTAATAATCGCGCCGCGTTTAGTACTCTATTGAATTGCTTAGCTGATGGCAGTCAATATTGAAATTATCAGGTACTCGCAGGTTTGTTGCTTACTTAATGTTTTGAGGTGGGTACATTAAGGTTCGATCTTGCACACCTCGAAAATTTTACCAAATGCCAAATATCGAAACACAATGACATCAGAGTGAAATGAACCTAAACTGGATGTATTGGCGAATAATAAGTTTTATGATTTGAGTTCGCCAATACATTCAGCATTCGTCTACAGCCAGCTCCCCAAGCGGAAATGTTGTAAAATAAATATTTCAAGTACCTACTGAATTACGACTTTAAGGGTCTGTTTCACCATCTTCTTGGACCGATTTTCATCAAACATAGCTAAGAACACTCCCGACTAATTCACCTTTACAAAAAAAAAAATCAAAATCGGTTCATCCGTTCGGGCGCTACGATGCCACAAACACACACACCCAGACACCTCAAATTTATAACACCTCGTCGTTTTTGCGTCAGGGATTAAAATCGTTTTGCAAATCCAGTAAGTATAGGCAAGTAGAAAGAAATATTCAAATGGAATGCAAAATTTTGTCAGGTGCATTATGCAAAGTTAAATAAAACTTGTTGCGAATGCAGTCATTGCCAAAAGCGGTGCAATGTTCGTTTCTCAATGCGATACAGAGCTACGTCATGCTTAAATCTGTACGAAGGCTGCGTGGAGGCGTCAGCTGTGCCGCGGCAATTAAATCAATTGTTTATTTCCTTTCCAATTCACTATGATATCAACCTGGTATGGATATTTGTCGTCTGTCGCATTAGCTATCTAAATCTAAATAGGGAATCAATTTATGAACAATGGACATCATTTTGTATTATTATGGTGTTAATGTTATCAATAGCAGCTAGCGGTATTAGATAAAATACCAGTATATGTTTGTATTGATACTTCCGCCTACCTACGGTCATATCAAAGTTTAAAATAGTAAATAGATAATCTCAAAGACTTGAATCTATAGAGATTATAATAATAATAATGTATGATATTTGAAAAAAATATAGAGTCAATATTGGAAAATATTGCTGCACCGATAACCTTTGTTGATTTTTATTTTATTAATCGGTATTAATATAAGAAGTTTCGTAACGTTAAAAATATGATAGCAACTCAGATTTTTAAGATTATCGTTTTATGTTCGTAGGTGGTGAAACCTACGAACATAAAAAGAGCGAATAACTATAAATTGTGGTCACATTATGACAGCGATCGTAACCTGCGTTCAGTTTCCACACATTCGAGTAACAGGTCTTAAAAAACGGCTCGGCGTGCCCGTGTTGACATTTTCATTAGCAAGGTTCGACAGGGCCGGCCCGGCAGCTGGCCGTGACACGGCGTGTGGTGCGTACGCCACGAATTTGCCTTCCATTGATAAAAACCGTCGCCCACTCATCGGCTCCATTCACCGGCGCCATTGCTTGCGCAACGCGCGTGCGTGCCCCGCCCGGCCCCCGCGCTGCACCCGCGAACACCTTCAGTCGAAACCTTCCGCAACAGTTGTCACTTCGCTTCTAGGTTACATGTCTAATGGCTTTCCCATATACGGCCGAGATGAGACTCCATTCATAAAACCGTTAGCTAACAACTCGTCAATATTCCACCGTCTCGTCGCAACAACAGCGAAACTTTAACAAGTGCTTCTTCAATGCTATAATGGAGACGTACCTATGTATAAAAAATTACCAATGTCTGCAAATAAAAAAACTTCAATTAGCTATTTATACTCAAACTGCTAATGTTTATTCGATTCTTCAGAGTGTAGACAAGTGATATGTAAGAGCAATTTTCGACTCATTTTACTATTCAATATTTTTGACTTAGGGTTGTATGTACGTTGTTGTATGTATGTACGCACTTCACCAAAACATTTTAGGTGCGTAGGCAAAGTTATTTACCTATAATTAGTAGGTACACAGGTACTTCTTTTATTAAGTTGTTTTAAATAACTTTCGTTCTAGTATTTTAATGCAATTTCAAGAAATAAGGGGGAAGTTATCCGCTTATTGTAAATTTTAGGCCCATCGTAACGATGCTTTTACATCGACAACGTGCCATAAAAGGGCGAAAGGAATCCCAATTGAGATTATCGGTTTACACGATGTAATATAACTACGTGGATTTACAAGCAGGAGTCAGTTCACTATCACATTAATGTCTTTAAGAGTGCTGCGTGGAATCGAATTAATTGATGTGCAATTTATAGGGATTTACAGCTTCTTGAAGCCGTTGCAAATAAATATGGTATATGGGAAGCGTAAAACTTATTATCTGGGAGTTGAATTTATTTTCGCATGTTGTACGAATTTGTAGTAGAACGCAAGAAGCTATCAGAAGTATAAGTACCTAATTAAAATGGGGTTTTCGGGTAGATATGCACGATATACCTACCTACTTACGAAATTTTAATACTCAAGTTTGTCAGGTAAAGCAGAAGGTACAAATAACTATAGGTACCTACTGTAAAATATATTTTTTAATTTCTAAAATTAACTATCGAGGTTTTTATATTTGACTCATTTCTACACTCCATAACAAGAACGAATAATTTAATTAATATGCACTGTCAATGATTGTGGGCGACGGAAGTGATTTTACGTTCATAAGTTTTCTCTTAGATAGGGTAGGTAGGTACGTAACTACTGTTAAGGTACCTAGTGCCTAATTAACTTTGTAAAAAGATTACCATATCTTTATTATAATTATATGGGTTGTTGAAGATATTAAGCTCGGTTTTGTTCATGTCTAAGTTAAATCACCTATTACATTCGAAATTCGATATCACTTTTCCACCATTCAACTCAGTTGGGCTGAGTTCGTGAAGCTTTTAGATGTCTTCTACCTAACAGTGAGCGTTGCCAGTGTTGACATATTATGTACAGTGCGTGTTGCCAGTGATGACATAGATGTATAGTGTATACGTAGGTACTTATCTGAGACATTGTTGCTAACTTTTGCCCGAAGGGTGACCCTGCACTTTTATAAGGCTTCACAAGAAAGCTCAGAGTCACTTAACTGGCTATGGAGATAGCAATGCTGGAAGTTTTTCTAAGTGATAAAACGAGAAATGGGGAGATCCGTAGAAGAGTCACTGACGACATTGGTTCCGACCTGAAATGGCAATGCGCGGGGCACATCTAACCCATATTCCAGAGAGCGCAGTGTTGGTAGTCAACAAGTCACAGGGAGCCGCTGGATACAAGCGCCGCAAGACCGCGTCGTGTGTATAAGAGAGACCTATGTCCAGCTGTGGACGTCTATCGGCTATATACGTCCGTACATAGTATATAGCCGGTAATCGGTATAGTTATATAGGTTTGTAGGTATGTACCTACCTACCTACTTATTAGATATGCATTCACATTAAAAATCAAATGCCAAAATATTGTTTAAATCAGAAGCACAATAGATATTGCCGATAGTGTATTTTAATAAGTAGGTACCTACTTTGTATTTTAATAAGTAAGTACCTACTTTAATTATATTTACTTTATATACCTACCTACTCGAATAATTTATCTTTTTCGTCGATAAAGGTTTCGTTTTAAATTCGTTTTTAAGTTAACTTTTTTGTTCAGATATTTCAAATAATATATTAGAGCGCGTAACACGGCACGGGAGCTGGATGCAGGTGAACGCACCTGAACCAGTTTATAATTAAGAACACATTTAAATTCATTAAAAATCGTTAAAACTTTCCAGCGAGACACTCGGCAAACGCAACAAGTTAAGTGGCAACACCAGTTTGAACGCGCGCCGCACTTCGGTCTACATTTCCTTAGATAAATTGGGTGTCCAATAAATAAATCAACAATATTGAGGAAAATGTTTTATTAGAGACAAATTTACTGAATGAATATTACCTATAATAATATATCGTTTAGGTATTTATTATTTATTACATTATACATATATTTATAATTGTTAGGGTTCCGTACCTCAAAAGGTAAAAAAGGAACCCTTACAGGGTCACTTTCTTGTCCGTCTGTCCGTCTGTCCGTGTGTCACCACCGATTTTCCCAGGAACGGATAGACCTAGCATGTTGAAATTTATACCAGATACTAAGGTCTAAGGTCTAATACTAAGGTCAAAAAGCTGTGATAGCCTAGTGGTTAGGATGACCGACTTCTAATCGGAGGTCGTGGGTTCGATCCCGGGGCACGCACCTCTAACTTTTCAGAGTTATGTGCGTTTTAAGTATTTAAATATCACTTGCTTTAACGGTGAAGGAAAACATCGTGAGGAAACCTGCATGCCTGAGAGTTCTCCATAACGTTCTCAAAGGTGTGTGAAGTCTGCCAATCCGCTTGGCCAGCGTGGTAGACTATGGCCAAAACCCTTCTCACTCTGAGAGGAGACCCGTGCTCTGTAGTGAGCCGGTAATGGGTTGATCATGATGATGATGACTAAGGTCTATAGTCCCTATTAGGTGTATAAAAATTAAGGTCCTGAGTCCACACAATAAAAAGATATGGGCAAATTTAGATTTTCACGAAAACTTGTAAGTACCAAAATTTACCTTAATTTTCAACTTTTTTATTTTTCGGAAATTTTCCTTTACTTGATCTGTAAGACCTTGCTTTTGACCATTTGACCAAAATTGACAAATCTAGGTCAACCGGAAGTACCCTATATTTTTTGGGTCGAAAACCTAAATGGTAGTTCCAGTTGACCTAGAATTACGAAATTTGGCAGAAAGCCAGGTCTTACAGCATAAATAAAGGAAAAATACATACACAATTAAGATAGACCTCTGAGTTGTATGAGTGCTCATACAATTTAGAGGCCTAGCTTAATTAGCATCTTACCTTTTAAGACAAACTAATGAAAAACAGATTGTACTTATACTTCTGGAGTACGGAACCCTCGGTGTGCGAGTCTGACTCGCACTTGACCGGTTTATTATAATATATTATAGTATTTATTAAATTACATATTTATAATTTTTCAACGGAGGCGGAGACTAGCCAACTACGCAGGAGATACTATAGTGCACACGTGTGCGCGCAAATGCAGGTGCACTTTCTATGCCTTCACTCTCATAGTTCGATGGAACGCTGGATGGATGCGACCCGACTGGATAGCGGTCAGGCGCAGAACCGAGGACTTTACGTGCTCTCCAAGGAGGAGGTATGGGTTGGGCAGTTGATAGCGTTAGCAGTTAGCAACGCCACTTCTTTCCAACGCGTTGCTGATGAGACAGAAAAACCCAAGAATTTTTTGCACGACCTGAGACTCAAATCCAGCACCTCATTATCTGCAGCCGAACAAGCTAACCACAAGACCAATGAGGTACATAAAAAGTATTATACATACGTGCTAATGAATATTATTTAATACTTTGTCTGCATTAAATAATATATGCTGTTTCATGCCTATCAAGCAATTGGTCATACTTATAACTTGTCAAGAATAGAATAGAATAGAAAAGTTTTTTATTCAAATAAACTTTTACAAGTACTTTTGAATTGTCAATTGAATCTACAAGTCGCTCTTCTTCATGCTGGCATTTTTCCAGTGTACCTATACCTAACAAGAATTTCTTGTTATTGTGATACAGCTACGTTGCAAGATTTTAAAGTAAATAAATTAGTATATCTGTATGTATATTGTTATGTATTTTATTTGATCCCTCTCCTTTTATTAACGTAGTGTACCACCTGCTGGATATGATTCCTATTTTTATATTATTTTCATCTTTTTTGTTGGTTGCCTTGAAAGAGATATCTACCTAGCTTTGTAGCAATAAGCCACCTATTGTACTATGTACTTTTATCTCAACTTACGCATGTGCTGTGTTGTTGGTGTATTGTACACTAAAGTATGTACCTATTAGAACGGGGTTATGGAGAATTGACCGTAACTCAGTGCGCGAAATTTTTAATACCGCACGGCTAAATGTATTTTTATTTCGTTTTTATTTCATTGTCGTTGTATTATAGATTTTCCTCACAAAATGTAAGCATTTTAGAAATGCTATTCGAACTCTTGTTAAAAATAAGTCTAAAGATAAGCTCAATTAATAAACATAACCAACAATCAATAGATATGCTAGCACACAAGTCATGCGTTAACATCAATGCACCACAGAGATCACAAACTGATAATAAATAAAAGCTTAAGCATAATTTCCGTCTCGAAGACATGTCTAAATTACATAATGTTTCATATACGTGGATCGTAGTTAGATAAATTGCGAAAGCAATCTCGTTATTGATTCGAACTTTCAAAGTGATATTGCTTGCTTAGAGTTTTAGAAGAGCTCATTAACTGGTATCGTTCTGCCATGATGTTCCAATGTGGGCGGCTTCATTAGACATACGATGGTGACATAAATTCTAATTTCAGCTAGAATATTATTTTTATAATCGCGCTTTATCTATATTATAGGTTTATAACATACATATATATTTTATTATTTGTAACAAACAGCTTTTAGGCCTACCATTCACGAGCGCCTACCAATCCGCGAGATTTATCGCTGCCGACAAGTCCGCGGACCAATCTTCGTATGAGGTAGGGTTCGCGGTTCGTCATGAGGCTCGTGTAATGAATGGCGGGCATTATACTCATTTACTTTTATTCTTTAATAAGTTTACTATACACATGATATACCTATGCACATTGATAATGTGTAAAAAACATTAATTATTTAATGGCGTTTCAAAATTGTGCCGTCTAATCCATTAGGTAAATAGGTACAATGTTATCGTTAAGGCTACAGCCCACCTACATATTTGATGCGTAGTATCGAGCCCAAGGCCTAAGGATTTTTTATATCTTTCCATTAACGAATAAGACATTATCATGATCATGCTATTAAACCTATACCTCAAATTATAGTCCGAATTACCTATTTGACCCGATCAAAAAGGGTCATTCAAATAATTATCCATCTAAGCTCTAATAGATATTAGGTAAGTAAACGCTAATTTAAAATTTCACGATCGTCAATTATCTTCTAAATAGGGTTAACGATTTTCTTTGTGTGTTTCCAATGACTAGTTTACTGGTATAATTTTAGCTAAACGCATAACGGCTAGAACACAATACGGAAATAAGCTAATTGTCTCTAATTCGAAATATTGCCAAAGTAAAAGTATTTAAACCTGCGAAGTTTTCTACGTGATCAAATCAGAAATAACGAGATCCGAAGAAGAACCCA
This sequence comes from Melanargia galathea, assembly GCA_920104075.1. NCBI lineage: Eukaryota > Metazoa > Arthropoda > Insecta > Lepidoptera > Nymphalidae > Melanargia > Melanargia galathea. The sequence continues at coordinate 12,395,804 of OV049870.1, forward strand.
ATCTTACTGATATAGCTCAATAGGTTACGAAGCCGAAAGTTGCAAGTCCTGAAAAAATTAGTGATCTCTTAGTTCTAGAACCATACTTAAAAATTAACGAATTCTAATTCTCCTAGCGGTTACAGTCTTACAGAAGTAAGCTTGGATGCAGTTATACCTAGTTTTTAGACTTTTAGAGAATCGGACAATCGATTTATTGTCCTTGAGTATAATACGTATACCTATACGAAATTACGTCAGCTCTACAAGTCTCTTAAAGTGGAAAAGACTGTTTCACCACCTTCTGATATGTGTCGGATAGCTTATTCACAACTTTCGTCTTTGTCACTTGAAAGTGACAAAACTTACAATTAGGCTTTCCGACACTTACTTAATACTTATCAGAAGATGATGAGACAAGCCCTAAAAATCATGTTCAATTAAAAGTATCTACCTACTTACCTACCCATAACATCTCAGTTGTACCTTTTGAAATGTAAGATAAACGATGAGTATTATTATAGACAGGAAGTGAGAGGCATAGCACCGATGAAACAATACGGTGGGTATTGGGCACATAATATAATGCGTTAGTGGCGCGGCGCGTGCGCGCGGGGGCGGCGCGAGCGCATGAATGGCCGCGGTGAATGTGATTCACTGAGCCTCATTCACAGCCGGCGACGCGTGCGCATCGCGCAACTTTTGATTGAACAACACGTCTAAAACCCGTGATGCACATGCCCGTGTCTCTATCATCTAATTTTATTAGCTGGGTTATAAGAAAAACAAATCGCAGAAAACTTATACGAGAAAGGCATAAGCGACTCGCTTTGTCGCTTGACGCGCTTAGAAGTTCTTTTTTAATCCCCGACGAAAAAACGACGGGGTGTTATAAGTTTGACGTGTATGTGTGTGTGTGTCTGTCTGTTCTCCTGTGACGCTCAAAGGGGTGGACCGATTTGAATGCGATTTTTTTTGTTTGAAAGGTGAATTAGTCGAGAGTGTTGTTAGCTATGTTTGATGAAAATCGGTCCAAGATGGCCGCCGCTACAAAATGGCGGATTACATGTTTTATCACAACGCCTTCAATATGGGTATCAAATGAAAGGGCTTGACTAGTAAAATAGCACTATGCAAATCCAAGATTTTTTTTTTTTTTCGTGGTGGAAAGCTTTATGGCTACCCCCGTTCTTTGGGCAGAACGGGGGTTATGTGGGACTCCCCCCCTAGTGGGGGTATACCCTAACTAAAACCACCACGGCTGCTCCCTCTTGCTGACTATGCTGGACGCCTGGGGAACCCGTTGTATACTTACCAGGCGTATGCAAATCCAAGATGGCCGCCATCACAAAATGGCGAATGTCGGGGGTTTTTTTAAATTTTTAATTTACACTTATCACTTGTATCATGCGCCGTGCATCCCTTAGCCTTACGCATCGTGCATCACTTGCGAGTTTTTGTGAATAGTACTAACTTGTGTACTTATATGTCAGCTTACGGTCAAAAAATCCAAAATATATGATAAAGATCGAAAAAATCTAAATAGCACTGTTAGGGAGGTAAAATTTCTATGTATGGATATTGGATAGCATTGTAGGTATTCGTTGTAATTAAGATTTCATATGTAAGAACAAGTATGAATAAAAAATTTAAAAAACCCCCGACGTTCACCATAGTGCTATTCTACTAGTCAAGCCCTTTCTTATGATACCCATATTAAGGGAGTTGTGAAAAAATATGTAATCCGCCATTCTGTAGTGGCGGCCATCTTAGATCGATTTTCATCAAACATAGCTAACAACACTCTCGATTAATTCACCTTTCAAACAAAAAAACCGCATTCAAATCGGTTCACCCGTTTGAGCGCTACAGGGGAACAGACACACACACACACACACACACATACACGTTAAACTTATAAGACCCCGTCGTTTTTGCGTCGGGGGTTAAAAAATAGATTGTATTGTTATATAGGTATATACGATCCTTGCTCGTAATTATTTCTTCTCTCCTTTTGCTTGCTTAGTGTACCTACCTACGAGCAGGGGCGTAGCTACCGCCGTATATGCCGTATCAATTATACGGGGCCCCCAAGCCACGGGGGCCCCCGACGTGCGTAAGCAAAAATTAACAAAAACGTCCCAAATTTTTGTTTATTTCAGAAATGACAAAAGTCAAAAAATGTTGTTCAAAAAGTTTCCCATAGAGGCAGAATCTTTAGAAAAACTAAAGTCATCATCAGCTATAAATGATTTAATAAATCAGTTTGCCGAAAAAAAGTTATACATTTAATTTGAATTGTTTGTAAAAATTTTAGAAAAAGTGTCAGATAAATAATTATGATGAATAAATATTGCTTTTAATTTTATGCAAACACTTTTTTTCTTTTGTGAGAAATCTTTACACTTCATAAGGGCCCCCAAACAAATTTTTATACGGGGCCCCGCCAAGGTACGCTACGCCACTGCCTACGAGTTACTAAAAGTACCACTCGATATTGTACGTGCTAGTTGGCTGTACTAGGCAGTATCTAGCATGCTTCTGTGCGAGTTACATACCTGTGTATCACGGCTTTAACCCACGTTTAATGATAAAGTTTGTAACTTTACACTTTTGATGCGTTAACAACTTGGTTATGTCACTTTTTTGGCTCATAGGCGCCTTTCTTGTTTGATGATGTTTCATATCACTTAGCAGCTATTTCGTATCCTAGTTGTGAAAGCGTGCATTAAACGATTGTATTACTCAACAGTGAAGACAATATATTATGTGTCGAACTGAATAACTATATGTTAATCTATGGTCATATATGTTTTATTAAAACCTATATGTACCACCTTAGATGTAACAGTATCCAAGCTGAAAATTAAATAGCTTCGAACATATTAAATACTTTGAAGGAAGCTCTTATTTAAGCTACTAAAACTTAGTTCCACAATTATTATTTTTCTCGGTTGAAACGGCCACGGCATTCCGAACCAGTGGTAGATTCAATTTGACGATTCAAAAGTAGTACTTGTAAAAGTTTATTTGAATAAAAAACTTTTCTATTCTAATCTATTCACAGGTCTAGTGATCGTGATCGTTAAATATCTTTATCTACACCCATGCTTTAAATCCTCTATTAAAGATTCTGAAACAGTTAGCTTATTGCCAACTTTAGAACACCCAATGTTGTAACAACCATTACATCATCCAAACGAGTGATGTAATGAAATTCGGTACAATATTACATCATCATCACATCATAATCCGTTTTTAACCCCGACGCAAATACGACGGGGTGTTAAGTTTGACGTGTCTGTGTGTGTGTGTGTCTATTCCCCCGTAGCGCTTAAACAGGTGAACCGGTTTGAATGCGGAGGTGGGAATGGTTGTGTGGGCGTGGGCGTGGGCGTGGGTTGGGTGTGGATGCGGTTGTGGGTGTGTGTGTGTGTGTGCGTGTGTGTGTTGTGTGTGTGTGTGTGTGTGTATTGTGTATGTGTCTGTTCCCCCGTAGCGCTCAAACCGATTTGAATGCGGGGGTGGGGATGGAGGTGTGGGTGTGTGAGTGTGTGTGTGTGTGTGTCTGTTTGTCTGTTCCACCGTAGTGCTCAAACGGGTGAACCGATTTGAATGCGTTTTTTTTTGTTTGAAAGGTGAATTAGTCGGGAGTGTTCTTAGCTATGTTTCATGAAAATTGGACCGCCACAAAATGGCGGATTACATATTTTTTCACAACTCCCTCAATATGGGTATCAAATGAAAGGGCTTGACTAGTAGAATAGCATAATGCAAATTCAAGATGGCTTCAACACAAAATGGCGAATGTCGGGGGTTTAGCAGTAAGCTAACTGTTTTAGAATCTTATAGAGGATTCATATTATGGGTGTAGATAAAGTCTTGTATGCAACTGTTGATAATTAGGTATTAAAACACTCATGTGATACTATTATCACATTCGGCTTCGCCTCATGTGATAAACCCACATTCGTGTTTTAATACCCCTTATTACACAACAGTTGCATAAATAACTATTGTCTCACTTTTACAACAGCCTTGATGACACGTCCCAACTTTGTACAAGTGGCATTTAGTGCATATATATCTACTTATTTATAATATGATCTTTCTGCGACAGATGCTATACTTATTGAAAATAATAAAAATCTGTTCTGCACTTTTTTAGAGCAGTGCTTTCAAATAAATAGACCATAGTACATAAACACGCAGTCCTAGATTAATTTCCTAATAAAAATAAATTCGTGATCATTATTCTTACTATAGTCGTCACGTTTCATATAAAAGGCCTTCATCTCGGTCAGTTTTATCACCGTTATTTCAGAGCATAGTCAGTTTCGCTCGGAGGTAAAAGGTTATGAAATTTTAATCCACCGATTTACTGATAGTGTTCAAAGGTGGATAATTGTTGTCGACTGATTTTATACAACCATACGACATTTAGGGCCTGTTTCACCATCTTCTGATAAGTGTCGGATAGCCTAAATGATAGTTTTGACACTTTCTTACTTTATATCAAGTGACAAAGACAAAAGTTTTGAATCATCTATCCGACACTTATCAGTAGGTTGTGAAACAGGCCCTTAATATTGTAAAATTAACAAAAAGTAAAAAATAATATGCGCACAATTAGATATGAGTTTTTTTTTGAAGTTAATTACCACCTTTTTGTTGAAGTTAATTATGAATTATGCTTTAAAACTGATATTATTAGATACATGAGCGTAGTGATAGATGAATGCTAGTATTTATGGCTGTAAGATCACATTACCCACAAAAGTTATGGTTACGACCTCAGATGAGCTATTGTTAAGATACAAAATAAAACTTAAGGCACATAACCCTTTGTGCTCCCTTGATTTAAGGTCCATCAATGAGTCCATTAAAACAAATCTCTTTCAGTACTAAAGGGTTATTTATATTTATTAAATCATAGATTAATTTATGAGTAATGACACAAATATAACTAAAGATAATACATAATTGTATATTTTTTATTCATATTGATAACCATACAATACAAAAATAATAAATCTGCCTAAAAATATTTATACGTAGTAAACACTACACTGTGGGTATACCAAGTAAATAATAATGGGAATTAATAATCAAACAAACAAACGTACACGAATTCATAACAATTTAATCAAAACGACACATATAAACACTGTGTTAGACAACGAAAAGCAATAATGTATCGGTATTAATAAAATACGCTCTGCTCAATAAACAATTACAACCAAATAAGTAAATCACAATAAAATTGATACCATATTGGCACAAAATGTTATTGCAATAAATGGAAACTCCGCGATAGCTAATCGGACAGTCGGCGATATGTTTACAACTTGCAATTTGCATTCAAAAACAATCATAGGTAACACAAATGGGAAATATTCCACGGGAATCAAGCTAACAAGATCTGTCGTTCGCTGAGCGGGAGAGATAAGTGATTAGCAAATAATAAATAGCGTAACAAGGAGGTCCTATATGTTATAGTTTAAATTGAGATAAGATGCAAGACCTTTTTGCACAGTACGATAACGATACGAGTTACGACGCGGGCAATATTTGTTACCTAATTCCCTGAGTTGAACAATGAAGTAGCATTACGTCAGGCGTCAAAAGATCTCCCGTTTGCTATTGAAGAGACTCAGAGAGAAAAGAGAAAAATAAAACAGAAACAGTAAAAGCAGGTTGGTGAAAATAGTAGGTTATTATAGTCATACAATACCTACTGTAGGTTTATTAGCAGCGAAGATATTATTTTCTAATGCTATTGCTAAAGTTCTAATATCACGATATAGTTATATTTTACTTTAGTCCTTCAGCCCTACGAAATTCCCGTTTTAAATTATTATTATTATTATTTGTAATAAGACTAGCAGCTTTCGCTGATATACAGGCTGATACGTCTATATCAGATGTGCTCCGAGTTCTTTCTGTATTTGTCTAATTGGTTTATAAATTTATTTAATGAGCTTGATTTCACTATGTCCTCAGGTAATTTGTTCCACATTGATACAACTCTGTTTGGTAGGAAGTGTTTTAAAGGATTTGACGATGAACATTGATGTTGTAGCTTGAGATTATGTCCTCGCAGCGCAGGGTTGCTCTTTTTTATCAAAAATATTTTCTCAAAATTTGAGATGTTGTAATAATAGTTAAGTCTCGATGAGATCGTCACGTTTTCGCCTGCTTTTGAGTCCAAGTTTTATTAGCCTTTGCTCATATGGAAGGTCTTTCAACTCTCTTGGCAATTTAGTGGCTCGTCTCTGCACTCTTTCCAACATTTCTATGTCTTTTACAAAATATGGAATGAAAAACGGGAAATTTTAAAACAATTTTCTAAACAAAACCAAATTATTAACCTAAACTATTCGCACATTCTTGTCATTTTAAACTAGTGATTTAAGGCTTATTTCGTGGTTTATCGACATAGTCTAATGTAAAAATTACGTTTACATATCACGCATTTTAAGCTAGTTTGTTTATACCCCTCCTGTAAAGTAGGTATACTGCAAAGTTTCGATGTAGATGCAGACATTATTAAAAACCTGATATACGATAACTACGTGTCGTTAAGCATAAATGAGACGATTTTACTTTTCTTCACGTCATCCTAGAAATCTTTCGTAATATAAACACGATCTGATTAGATCGGTCCGAGGATAATCCGGTTTTATTTATTGAAGTTCTTCGTAAAGTTAATCTTGATTACTTACACTATCTTGAAAATATGTTGAAAGTCGCTGTAAATATTATTTCTTCTTAAAACTCGAACTTTGTAACAAAGTATGCAGTGGGTATGTAGTTTAATCATTTAAGTCATAAATATTCATTAAGGCTTTCTGTAATAAACACAGTTAAGAGGAACCCTCTTATCTATGACCAAATTTCTTTGTTTATGTACCTATTCGAAGTTCATTGAAAATAAAGAAATTGTATTACAGAACTATTCCAAATCGAATATCTGTATGCGTGCATTTTTACCTGGACTTGCATGAGGTTGAAACAAGGTACCTAGGTACCTACCTACTTTATGAGTAGTTCTTATTAAATGCATAAATAATCTTCTTTGAATTATTCACGAGGTGTGTTAATAAGACCACTTTTTGTAACACCTCGAGGTGTATTTAAGCACGAGGCAAGTAAAAAAGCCAACACGTGTTTATTAATTAAACATAAGAGGAACTCCGCTCGACAAAATGACCGGTTACACTCGATAAATATAATAAGATTGGTATAGTTTACACTGACAAATGGCATGATCCACAAGATTTAGGATATGTTTAAAGTTTCCTGAAGGGAGTCCAAATCATCGAAAATGAGAAAACCCGCAGGACATGAAGAGTCAAGAGCGAAGGTGACATAATCGAAACCATTAGCAACTCAAAGTGACAGTGGGTCAAATAGTATGAGAAGGCCAACAGTGTACTTAACGCTGTGATGATAATGATGATGATGATGGATGGATTCGATGATCTACTTCCAGGAAATTCTACAGAATACCTAAGTAATAATTTACCATTTACTACTTACAATGTTCTACACGAGACAATTATCCTACTAATATTATAAATGTGAAAGTGTGAAAGTGTGGATGTTTGGATGTTTGGATGTTTAGATATTTGGATGTTTGTTACTCAATCACGCCGCAACTACAGAACCGATTTGGCTGAAATTTTGAATGGAGATAGAATATGCCCTGACTTAAAACATAGGCTTTTTATCCTGGAAAAATGCACAGTTCCCACGGGATTTTGAAAAACCCGAAATCTATAGCTACAGCTATAGGTAGATTACTATAGCTAACTTCCTTGATAGTAGGTATAAAGGTTGTAAAAGGGAGCGGGAACGGGAACCGGAAATCCACGATTCCCTCGGGATTTGTTTAAAACCGAATTTCACGCGGGCGAAGCCGCGGGCATTTTCTAGTGTAATATTAAAATCAACCCGTGTAACTTCTAACTTGCTAAGAACTTAGACGTTAACCCTTTACCTATATTACACACCTAAAATGCCATCCCATACTTTTACATCTAATATGTATAATTTATAGATACTGCCAATAATTTTCTGTTCTATTTTTGGCTTAGATAAATAAAATTTAATCTCAGAGGGATGAATTAATGCTTCTTAAGAAATGTAAAAAAATTGTTTTTGATATCGTAGAGACAACAACAACCAAAAAAAATATTATTTGTTACAAATTGTATGCCTACGCCAAAATGGTAGGTAGGTACTTGACCGGTTTACTGACAAATTCGTGTATAGGTAACTATAAGCGATAGATCGCGGTATCAAAATCGCTGATTTTAGAGATTGCTCCGATACTGTATCGCGTTTTGACGACTAATAAAATTAGTGATAACTACGTTGAATGTAGCATCTAAATCGCAGACAATGCGCCACTATCACTCACTGCATGGAATTCTATACAAACGACCAATTGCGGTTCAATAACAACTTTGAGCTTTCGAAAAGCGCTCGTCGATGTTAAATGTATCGTGTGTGTGTGGCCTTAGCTTAAGCCAGATTGTTAAGCTTATGAGAGTCGATCACCAAGTCTGTATCTGTTTTTGGTCGCGCTCGTGACATCGAATGCAAACGGCGTCGCTCGCGCTATAAAATTTCATAATTCAGTCTTATTACCGCGTCCACTCCATTCTGTTCTTTATGCAGTTTAAAGATGTGAACACACCGACTTTTATCAAAAAATTAGCTGATGACCGCGACTTTGTTCGCTTGAATTTAAGTTCTTTAAATCAGTCCTTTCACTCTTCACTCTTCACACGTCTTTGTATTTCAAAAAATCAATCCTCAGTGCACCGCTAGGGTAACAAGGAAATATTCAAGGAAATATTTTCCTTGTAATTTTTAATCACTAGCTTCATCAGTTTCAGCCACGTTTCAGCTGTATAGTCAGTCTGTCAGTCAGTCATGGTACTAAGTATTTTAGGTAGATATTATGGATAAAGAAAAGAATACCTCCAATATTCTTTATTTTACCAACAGTGGTGCTCAATCTTTTATGCATAAAATCAGTATCACCAAATAACGTCATTGCAGTTATTTCGCTTGGGGTCAAGGCTGCCGACTGCTGGACACAGATCTTTTGCAAGACTACGGTCTTTCCAATGATTGGTGTGTGAACAACTATTATTATCAAATTCTATTGCCATTTTTATACAAATAATGAGCACTAAGCCTTAAATGGCTGGCACAACTAAATTGGCTTAAATTATGGCCGTCCATCTGTTTGGAAATATGAACGTGAGCTGCTCCATAAAGAAGGCCTGGTTATCGTGAGATGGTTATCGCGTAACTAGCTGTCGGGGGCTGGCAACACCGGACCATCGAGTGCAATCTCTATGGCGGGTAGGTTTTTCTACTTAAAATGTATGTAGGCTAGAATGTAATGCAAACTTCGTAACTTGCACCTCAAGCTGGTACCTAATTGCTTACCGCTTGCCACGAGCAATCTATAAATATCGTTACATTGTTAATGATGACGACAGTCTTGCCACAACTGCCACATTAAACTGTCGATCCTATTTATTATCACTAGGTTTGCTGAACGTTTAAGGCATAGCGATGTGTGTTGCGGCCTTATATGTAGGAGGTTCCGGGGTCAAATCCTGGCTGCATCAATTTAGTAATTTTTGAGTTCTAAATTAGCTCAGTTCAAGGCCTCGTTGGTAAGCTACCTATAATGCAAAGCGAGTTATCGTACCGGTACGATAGAAACCGATTAATTCGTGAACCGCGCTTGCATGTTACACTGCATTATCAATTATAATCGTTAGCATTTATAATCGTTATTAAGCGCTTGTCATATATAATAAATACACATATATTAGGTAGGTATTATACAATTGTTATAACATAATTATAATGGCAAGGTTTTTCGTACCTTGGCTTGTTCGAGACACGCGCTAAAACATGTTTGTTTTATTAATGCGTGATATAAAGCGCGGGTACACCCACACGTACAGATTTGTGAATGGATCGCATCCACAGAAGTGAGGCAGAACTGCTTGCAACAGGCGCCCACGCGCAGATCGGAGGTCGCCAACTTTCATTCATACTCTGCTGTGCATTGCATATCCAATCTTATGTCTGTCTAATTTATTTTAGCAAAATTAAAATTGCCATTTGAATAAACCGGTAAAGATGATTCTCGATAGCTTAAAACCTAACGCCCGACATTAATAAACCACTGGTCTATGGACGCCCTTCACCGAACTGGTTAACGGATGAAAAGTATTTTATGTCAAACTAGTAGACTCGGCAGACTTCGTCCTGCCCGGTGACATACCGACATCGGCGCTACCTACTGAGACCCGGTAGGTTACCAGTACCTACCCGGTAATTGTATTTTCAAACCATCCAGGAACCCATTCACACAACAACACACAAAATTTCATACAAATCGGTCCAGCCGTTTAGGAGGAGTTAGGTGACAAACACACGTGCAGAAGAATTTTAACTGTAAATACGGGTGGCGGAAGAGAGTTTACCGTATCCACGCGACGGGATGTTTGACAGTTACGAAACCCGTGAACATTTTGTATGGGAAAATGTTTTTTCTTTTATTTTATTTTTTCGTCAATTTTCCGATGTTTTTAATAGTCATTATGCTATTCGGGATGGAGACAAATACAACAACACAATAACTATGAAAATCGCTCCAGCCGTTCTCGAGTTATATAAGTGTTCGAACTAACACGACTTTGTTTTATTATACATATACATATTATATAGATTAAATATATTTCAAATGGGTTCCCTAAAAAATTTTAGTCCAGAATATGATTAGGTAATTAACAATTATTTAAAAATTAATTTGAGGGCCACTCCCAGGGTATTGAAGATAGATAGTGGGTGCTCAAACAAATATCACTCTCAGTGTTTATCTTACTTAGTATAAAAGATGGAAGAGTAGTTTCTTGGCAATAGATAATCAAGACTGAGGCCTACTTGATAACCAGAATAATATCAAAATGGCGGAATTTATTTTTCCATACAAAATATAATCTGTTCATCAAGTAAGTAGTACGAGGTCGCCATTCAATCATCTTGGGACCCCAAAGTTTATCGATTCTTCGAGCAATGTGCTACCCCGCCCATTGCCACTCCAGTTTCACGATTCCATGAGCTAGGTATGTCGGCAAGGAATGAAAATTGAAAAAACTTGATTAAGGACGTATAGTCTGTTCATTTTCTTATGGTCGCCTTTTGTGTCTAGCCGCCTCCGCCGCGCGGTGTTTTGCCAAAGGCACCGCCGTGACTTCAAAGCATGCCGCGCGGCGTGTACACTGTACAGGCACAAGGGGTTTTGGCGTTTTATACCTACTCATATCTTTTTATTAAAATTCTCTTTCCTTTTTATATTTTTTATATTCGTGTTTTATTACAATATAACCATAAACATAAAATATAATATTATCATGAACACGGGTCTTCTCTCAAAATGAGAAGAATTTTAATCATACTCTACCACGCTGGCCAAGTGCGGATTGGCAGACTATTCGGAGATTCTGTTAGAATAGAAAAAAAATTACAAACAGAAAAAAATTTATAAAAATAAAAGCAGAAAACTAAGAGCACCTGCACCTGTACCGACACTATGTTACCGAACGGACTTTACTTATATTATCTGTACATTGTTTTATTTATTAAACTATTGTTTCAATACGGTGCATTTAATAGCAGATAACTTTGTAAGTAAGGAAAAGTAACAATTTAAAGAAAAAGTGAGTATTTTATATGATGTTCAGTGTTTGCGTGCCGTGAGAGTAATCCAAAGACTTTACTTAGAGTTGATTAACACGTGTACAATGTACATAACCCACATTGCGAACCTTGCTTTACTTTAATCCACTTTCTCGATTTACCTGTTTCATTAATGTATCTCACACTAATGACTTCGGAATACACGTGTACAAAAAAGTACCTAACGATTTCTTCACCTTTTGCGTGTGTGTACTTGTGTGCACATATTATTACATAAGTAAAATACAATGACCGTAAAATAAATGTGCTAATAGAAACACATGGATGGTTACTTTAGCACTTCAGTGTACACAGCTTTTATTGAAATGCTCACTCATACTAAGTATTTATTTAAGAACCATTTAATATTCTTTATATTTATTCAATTTTTTAACCCACCGATAGAACGAACACGGAGATCTATGCGCTTAGCGTATAATATAGGTATTTGTGTTTATTACTATTTTCTTAAAAAATATATTATTAACTAAGTAACCAAGTCTTTACACTGAGTTCCTATGTATCACTTCCGGGAGTTCTGGATATGTTCTCATGGTAGGTATTTATTTCCTCAAAGCGTTCTAAGATGCGGATGATAGAATACATACCACCAAGAGACGTTGCATTTTGTCGTGAGTTTTTTAAATTTTTAACATAGGTAGGTACCTATTTGACCTTATATTTACAATTTTTTTATAAAATTATTTCCCTGCAAATTGATGCGTAGATAAAAGCTCGAACAGGTCGACGCGGAATGACTAAATCATACAAGATCATTAATGTTTGTCATCGGAAACCATTAATTGTCTCGCTATAAGATTTGAACGATGGTCCATTAAACCGTTTCAATCATCCAACCCGACAACCTCGCCGCGACGGCGTCCAAACTCCGAACTCCGAATATTCCCGGCGTTCATTGACACGTGCCAAACCTGTTTTTCGTGGCGAGTTTTTTTTTCTGAATGGCCGCGCTTCCTTTGTGAGAGAATAAACATATTCAAATGTTGCGATTAATTCATAGCTAGATAGTGCCTCGCTTTTATGAATGGAGGCTGTGCTGTCGTGGTGTGCGTGGCCATGGCATGCGCATCCACACATGCATAGATAATTTGCATACCGGTCGCTGGGTAGAAGTGCCACGTGCTGCGTCGATCGATTCGAACACAGTTACCTCCTCAATATTCGAGAAGTTAATTTTAAATGTAAATTATATTTGAAAGTCAATTTTTACAGGTCTCTCGTAACTGTGTTTAATTAGAAAATATCGATATTTTGATATGTGGAGACTTTAAATTAATATTTTTATATATTAAGTATTAATTAATTATTTGAAAGTAAACACATTAATTTACAGCTGTTTATATTCGGGTTGGGTACATCCTGACCTCACGCAGGTTACTGATAAATATCGAATATACTATGCTGCCTGAACTTTGCCCTCTCAACATCTAAAGGTTATAATATCAAGTGACGATGATATAAAAGTCGAAATAGAGTTTTTCAAGACTGAGCTGGGTGTAGATATACATACATACTATTAATGTATTATGTAAGTAGGTATACCTTTGTTCTTCAAAATGAAATTAGAAGATGCCTTTGTAAGAATGTAGAAATGCGCTTAACCCATCTTTCACAACTTAGATGTCAAGTTGGGCAGCAGGGGAGACTGGGTACGGTTGTGACAATTTTCAATTGATCGCCCATAATTTGTTATTATGCTATTTAATCGAAAGAAATATGTTTTTTATGATAAAGTAATGTATACTTTACTTATTTTTAATTACCAAAGCCAAAAACTATGCGGCTAAAAATAAAACGAAAACCCTTTTCATGAGGGCAATTGAACAAAGTCGCACCATACTTAAGGTTTCCTTTTATCATTTCAGCACGGAACTCTAAAAAGATTTAATCGTTTTCAAATTTTATTACTGTTTAAATCAAATAATTTAAAGTCAAAAGCGTTTAATGGGTTTACATAAGGCTTTAATGTTATTTTAAATATGGTACTCAAAGAGAAGCACATAAAATTAACCATAATATGCTACGTGACTTATTTTAATAACTAAACAAACAGTTTAATAAATAATTCTATGCCTACATCTTTTCCGATAAGTAGGTACCTACATAACTACTAAATAGTAATAAGTAGATAAAATCAAAGTAATTCGTAAAAACTGCCTTTTATGAAGCTCATATATACTACCTAATTAAGTTTATTTACCTACACGTTATCAAAAGCCAAATCAACATATTATCTATTTCAAATTCTGTCTATCCATTTGTCTGTTTCTCCGGGTATTGTTCAAAACGACTGAACTGTTTATGACGGAACTTTCGCAGGTAGGCAATGCTGAAATAATGCGCGGAGCAAATAAATCTAATGACCAAAATTGGGGCAACTGTTATTTTTGAATATGGTTGGAACCTACTCACAGAACACGCACATTAAACCAGACAAAATGCTACGCGACTCATTGAAATAACTAGATAAATAGATTAGTAAATATACTTATTAATCTCCAGAGTTGTCAAGACATAAAATTGGGTACCTATAGATACATAGGTACTACTTAGACAGTTCGAGAATGGCGCCGTTGCGTGTTTGGTTTGTGTCAAGTGTCCAGCGTTTGATGAGAACTGGTTCTATATAAGTTACAATAATACTGCAATTAAGTGGGCGTATTGACGTAGTCCCTTTTTGTTTATGGTCTGTTAAATATTTGAGCTTGTAGTGATGATTGCTCAATTGTGACAATAATATTTGAGACACCTTTATGAAGCATCTAAAGTTTTAGGGCCGAATCCAATTCGGCTAGGCATGATACCTAACTGATAACATTTCATCCGAAATCCCTCAGCGCCAGAAGACCAAATTCTTCGAACACTACCAGTTTCCAATGATGATAAGCGGCTCCGAAACGAGGTCACTAGTTATGGGCCTAATAATAAAGTACAAGGTCACTCATCGGGTGATGGAAAGAGTCATGCGCGGTAGTAGCTCGACGTGATCGAATTATCCATGAAACGACCAGGGTAGCCGACCAAACTCAACATGTCCGAGGATCCCAAGGTGCTGGAGTGGTGAGACCAAGAGGTGGATCGAGTCGTCTTATGGATGGACAAAACCATATCCTGTGGAAACCCATGCACGAGAATTATGAACAGTGCACGCCTATAACCTACAAGAACAGCATAAAGAAGGTTGCTCTCCTCACGCGTTTCTCTATACAAACGTATTATTCTAATATTTGTCGCAATAGATCTAAAGTTAAGCCAGATATCAATTTATATCTCCATTATATATGCCATAAAATAAAAAAAATTGTAAAATTACATTTATTTTGAAAGTTATGACGCTTGAAAAATCACTATTTTTGAAACTGAAAAATTGAAAAACGACCAAAGTCTTGTCATACACTTCATAATAATTTCAAATTTCTTCAGTTCATGTAAAATAAAAATTCTTTTCAAAAAACCGACTTCAAACGCCACTACAAAGTATAAAAATAATTTTTGTTTGTATGACCTTCTAAAGGTCATTGTTTGAACACATATGTTGAAGTTGGGCGAGCGTTGCACGTCGGTTTCGTCGTTTTTTCTTATGCCCGCCCGACTTCAACATACGTGTTCAAACAATGACCTTTAGAAGGTCATTGTGTACAAACAAAAATTATTTTTATACTTTGTAGTGGCGTTTGAAGTCGGTTTTTTGAAAAGAATTTTTATTTTAAGCTTTTTAGTGTTTCACATCCATTCATAATCGACAGTTCCTTAATCTCCACGGCTTAGGAGTACAGTATCCTGCAGCCGTAGGATTTACTTCCTACCTACAATATGAATTATTCATAGTGGACTGCTCCCTAATCTCCATAGTTATGTGGGCAGTACCTTGCAGCATCAGAACTGAAGAGCTTAGACCTGGAGTTTAGTGATGTAGTCTATGCTTGATACACTTAATATGAATTCATAATGAATATTGCCACAATTCCCATAGTTTAGGTGGGCAGTACCTTGCAGCATCAGAACTGAAGAGCTGGGACCTGGAGTTTAATGATATAGTCTATGCTTGCTACCCTTAATATGAATTCATAATGAACATTGCCCCAATATTCATAGTTTAGGTGGGCAGTACCCCTGCAGCATCAGGATTGAGGAGTTGAAGAAAAAAATTTTTATGGGACCATTTCGCGAACTTCCTCTGTCGATTAAAAAAAAAATTACGCAAATCGGTTCAGAAATCTCGGAGTAATCGGTGTACATACATACAAAAAAAAAAAAAACATACGCGCCGAATTGAGAACCTCCTCCTTTTTGGAAGTCGGTTAAAAATGCCAAATATTTGCTAAAATAGGCGTAATTCCAAACCTAGATTTGCATCTTTTTACTTTGCCATTTTTCACTAAAAATCATTTGGTATCACTTGGGATATCATCCCAAGCAAAATTTATTTATTTAATTAATTTATTATTTATTTATGTATATATTTTTAGTACTTTTCTTTACTGAAGACGTCTCGCTCTCTAAATGCAGAAATCACTGTTTTAGACTCCACCCACCAACGATTTGTCGCTCCCATGGAGAGGGCAACTGCAAATCTGCAACTGCAGGGTCGAACTGCAAATCTATACTAATTTATGCGGAAGAGTTTGTTTATTTGAACGCGCTAATCTCAGGAACTACTGGACCGATTTCAAAAATTCTTTCACCGTTGGATATGTACGTGATCCTTGTGTGCTATAGGCTATATATTATGTACCACGGGTGGAGCCGGGGCGGACCGCTAGTAACATATAGATAAATTGAAATCTATACCGTGAATAAAATTAATGCCCATATTTTCTCCCAAAACTTCTTCTCTTCTCTAAAACCATTTTGATCTCATTTAGAAAGGGGCTGATAAATATTTAAAAAACAATCGATTCCGTAAATAAGTAACATTCTTTAAAGCTTTCCTACTGATAAACATAACAGACAAATGCTAGTTTGAAAATTGTTATTCTACTTAGGTAGTTGCACCTCAATTCCATGTGACACAACATTTTTCCAAACATATAAAAAAGAAAATTAACATCTATAGTTTTAACGTTACAAGATGATACCTGTACCTACAATAAATGTAAATTATGACCATAAAGTAATTGAATGTTGTGACCCCAATAAACCATGAAACTTATGCTCATGTAAACTGTCAAATCGCCGAGGCGCCACCTAATTATCGGCTATAAATTAGTGTACTGTGGAGTCAAAAAGTTACGCAAAACAACATAATATTACGTAACTTTTAAGAAACCTTTCACACGTGTGTGGCATAAATCGAGCGTAACACATAATATTGTAGTTTGATTCGTTTAATAAAACTACCATAACCCATACTGATTAGCCATCTTCTTCCTGTCACTGCATTTTCACTTACTATAGTTACCACCAAGTGAGATTGAAGTCATGGACTAACAACTTATTAAGCTATTACGGATGAAAAAAGAACAAGTGATAGTCTAAAAAGATTGAAAGTTAAAACGACTTCACCACATACTTAACAGTCCATATCGTGGAAACTACTGAATCGATTTTGATGAAACTTGCACTGTTCCTTAAGTTGAAGTAGGTAAATATAAACCAATAAAAAGAATGGTCATAATCCGATTAATAGTGTCGGAAAAATCCGCGAACACACATACATACATACCTATGAAGTTTTGAACTTATATTTTGTTTGGAAACCCTTATATATTGTCATATGTGAATATTTTTCCGTTCTATTAATATTACATACCTACACACTGTTGAACTGATTACCTCCTTTTTTTGTAGTCGGTTAAAAAGAAGTGCGTTAATCTGATAGGGCTTTAATCCCACCAACACGCACATGAAGCCTTGTTTTGTTTATGGGTGAGTCAGTATTTTTGAAAGTGACGATTATAAATTAGCAGCGATTCTTCTCGGTTGCGACACTGGTTGCCGAGCAACTGGCAGCGGAAATGACTCGCGCCTTGCTCATCCGAGGGCCCTCGTGGCACGCGATCGCGTCTATGAAGTCTCTTCTTCCTGTACTATTATATTATTATTTACAATGTCCTAAGCGCAGAGTGTCATCTCATTTGCATAAGAAGTGTAAATGCATTGTTATGATTATAGTTTTAGGTGCCTAATAGGTACAGTTAATAAGAATTGCTGTATGCGTTATGAATGCATGCATGTAATAGGTATACTTAGTTAAAGCACTTATATCTACCAATGAGTATAAGTGCTTTTAACTGAATATATTAGGTACCTATTATATTTTTTTTTAAATTCATCTACGACTTAGCCCTTGAATGCAATTTCACCCGATGGTAAATGACGACGCAGGTAATCTAACTTGGAAGCAGGCTAACCTGGAAGGGGTACCTATGGAAGTTTTTGTAGTGAAAACTTCTTCAGGCGCGTTGAGCACTTTTTGGGTGAACAAAAATCATGGAACTCGCGTCATCGTCACCGAACGATATATATATGTATATAGCTCATGGAAAGAGTTATGTATGCTACGTATAGGTATATGTGTACTTTTTGGGTGAACAAAAAGCGTGAAACTCACGTCATCGTCACCGAACGCTTCCAGTTTACACTTCTATTGGCAGTCCGCAAAGACTGCCTCGTTTTTTTTTTAATTAATCCATACCCCTGATCGCGACATCGTACCGGAACGCTAGATCGTTTGGTGGCACGGCTTTGCCGGTACGGTGGTAACTAGCCACTGCTAAAAGCCTCCCACCTATATTATTCTATGCTCCCACCAGACCAGTGGGTTATTCTGTAACTTAGTTATCAACTGAAAATAGTTGCCAACGAATTAGTTCGATATACATTGCTACTTAACTGCATGAAATATAAACAAATAATTGGTTTTGGAAGGTTTTAGTAAATAAATCCCTTGATTTATTTACTAAAACCTTCCAAAAAAAGCAGGAAGAAGTAACATATAAAAATAGCCATATGTTACTTCTTCCTGCTTTTTTTGGAAGGTTTTAGTAAATAAATCCCTTGATTTATTTACTAAAACCTTCCAAAAAAAGCAGGAAGAAGTAACATATAAAAATAGCCAAATAAGTATCAAGTTAAGACCAAAATGTAGCTCCTTGGTTCGAACTTTCGAACTATACTTCGTCTATGTTAATCTTCCGTATGTTTTTGTAACATACCTAAAATTAATATGCAGTGATTTAAAATTGAATAGGCACCTATATCTACCTGAACGAGTCAGTCCAGTTTTTTTTTTGTGAATTTATGTGATACGTAATCACTGGCGCCTATTTTGTTCAGTTGTTCGCCCACGGTGTTGTCGTGCCACGTACCTGCCTGTTATTTTTGTTCGAATCTTTTATATTATTATTATTATTTTTGCGGTTTTGCTTCCGTCACCAATTCTTAGACTTCAGTTTCAACTATAATAGGTATTCATCTTTTAGCTGTGCAAACTGACATAATAAAGTGTTTTCTCCACCGGACACAGCTAAAACTTCTACAAATTTTGCTCTCCATGACTACATTCCGCCCTCTTTAACCCCCGACGCAAAAACGACGGGGTGTTATAAGTTTAAAGTGTCTGTGTGTGTGTGTATGTGTGTGTGTGTCTGTCTGTTCCCCTGTAGCGCTCAAACGGGTGCGGTTTTTTTTATTTGAATTAGTCTAGAGTGTTGTTAGCTATGTTTGATGAAAATTGATCCAAGATGGCCGCCGCTACAAAATGGCGGATTACATATTTTTTCAAAACTCCCTTAATATGGGTATCAAATGAAAGGGCTTGACTAGTAGAATAGCACTATGCAAATCCAAGATGACCGCCACCACAAAATGGCGAATGTCGGGGGTTTTTTTAATTTTTAATTTATACCTACCTACTTGTACCTACTTCTTCTTCCTTATGTTTCTTTGTAAGTATGTTAGTATAATGTGTAAGTGTAAGTAATGTATATTTTTTAACGTTCTTATTAACTTGCTAATAAATATAAAACCCACTTATTCAATATCGTCTGCAATATGGTTGATATTATACGTTTATTTTATTATATATTTTTACTTAGTGTAAGTAATAATAAAGTATGTTGATTTCATTCATTCAACTTTCCGCTTTAATCCTGATTTAACTCACATTGGCAATTCATCCGGTTTAAACGATGATTGCTATACTTATTTTATATACTGGGTTTAATAATATTCATTTACTAAATCTCCACTAACCACTGCTTTAAAATCGTATGCAATAATAAAGTTGACGTCAGTTTTATTCCGTTATCCACCTACGCTGTAAGCTTGGGGCCACGTGCGCTTTTCCGCTTATAACCTCTATGAATCCACTCATTCGATATCGTCGATTAACAAAATCAATTGAGACATTTCATTTAGAAATCGTGGTTCTAAAATTATTTTTATTTCACTTAATTAATTACTTTTCATTTGAAATGGTGACTTCAAACGATTTTGGTCTCCCGACCGGTTTTGTTGTTTAGACATGCAAACTTTATTTCTGGTTTTTTTGTTATCATTTTTAAATTTTGATCAAAGTTACGAGTATATCCGTGGTTAGGTTATATTAGATTAGAGAGCAGATTAGATAGAGGGCATGAAGGCAAATTTAAAATTGAGGGTTCATAGGATCTCTAGGTTCTTTGCGGCAAAGGATGGAAGGGATGTCGCTTGAGAATTTAATCAATGGGTAAGATCTAGAATTGGAATGGAATATCATGCAATTTATTTGAAAGAATTATATAACAGACCCTTCATCCTATTTAAACATTATACCTACCTACGTTTTCATAACTCATTAAAATCAAAGAGCAGCTTAAATTCAAAATGATTATACCTATCTACAACTTTTTTCTCGAACCGGGCAACTTTTTGTCTGCGTATAAAGACCTAGTTAGACACAGAGCGCGACGATAGCAGTGCGTAACACTTGCGCTTACGATGCATGTAAAATCCTCCGCAGTGTGAACACTGAACACCTTAATACAATTCCTTATTTGATGCATATTTTTTTTTTATAAAAATTGCGGGCAAACGAACAGGCGGGTCACTTTAAGTGATTACCGCCACCCATGAACATTTGCAGTACCAGAGGTATGCGTTGCCGGCCATTGAGGAATTTGTTGATCCTCCCCTTGAATAACCCCATATTGTAGTTATGTGAAAACACCACCGAAGGGAGTTGGTTCCACAGCTTTAGCGTGCGCGGAAAGAAAGACCTCGCACACCGCTTGGTTGTGGTCCGCCAATGATCCAGGTGGTGAGGATGATAACATTTTCGGTGGCGTGCGGTGCGGTGATAAAAGAGAGAAGGCGGAATTAAGTAAAACAACTCTTCAGAACACTTCTCGCATGCATGCACAGATGACAGACATGCATCCACAGATATTATAATAGTATATTATTATTTATATAGATAAGATAAGATAAGATAATTTACTGGATAGATCTAGGAGTTCAAGGAGCCACATTGGACACATTGCTGCCACAGGATTCTATCGTCGTGCGTTGGTTTTGTCCAAGCTTTAAATTACGGCTTTACTCAAAAACTCAGCCGGATTTAAATTCCTTGTATTGTAAATACCTATTTCTAAGAGTCCTGCGCGCCACGTTGGGGATGTTTCCGCAGCACATCTCTATCGTCGCGCGTTTGGTTTGTCCAAGCCTTAAATTGCGGATTATGAAACAGCTCATTCGTGTAATGAGTGGGGGCGTTACGTAAACAAAGAGTTGGGCGGACCAGCCACCGGGTGCCACCTCAGCCCTCCCCCTTCCCCCCTTCCCCCCTCAACATCTCATCCTGCACCTGCGCCGGAGCACGTTTTTGCAATAGCATTAATTTTGATCTCAGTTATCGGTCGCCAATTTTCCCGTTCGTTTCAGATTGCCATCCCACCGAATTATGAGATTGAGGAAATAGATAGAGTGCTTCTGTGATTGAGGCAGGAGAATATTAATTTTTTACCCGATTGTGCGACAGCAAAAAACTTGAATTAATTCAATTAATCCTGAAACATTTAAATCATATTATGTAAGTCCAACAATTATTTAAATAAGTATATCTGCGCTTATCACCCACAAAAATTTGATTAATATCGAACCAGAGACAAAGAGAGATGAGAGAATTAGTTCGTGATATCTTCTCAGAACTATTTTATACCTATAAATCACTCAGCCCCAAATTTATAATGTTTTAAATCATTTCTTAAAATTCTAATCAATCTTAAAACGAATCTGATAGGATCTAAGTACTCATATTATCTAGGTCTTGGGATTTCTTTGCCAAAAAATGTAACAAAACTACTACTTACGTTAGGTGGGTATGACCAGCTGTTTCTTGTGACTTCGCTCTTGACGAAATCATTTTGGGGTGAAACCACAGAATATATAATAGTACTACGTAGTGAAACTACGAAAATTGCACAACTGTCACCAACGTGCAAAATATCTCGTTATTTATTCAGCTTAATCGGTGAACGACGCTCGAACGTATAGAAGACAGACAGATGGAAAGACTATTTTTATAAATTTTGTGTTTTGCATGCCAAATTAATATTGCTACTGTTTTATCCGTATCAGATCGGAGAGGTCAGGTGTTAATTGTTTTGTATAAAATCTGTAAGTTAATTTTAAAGTAGAAGACCGGCTTAGCGGCTTTCCGGCGGAGATAAGGTCAGTGGCCAGATTCAATAGCATCAAAGAAGCGTCACTAAAGATTAGTACTAGATTATAATATAATGTTTTCGACGTCGCTATTTTAGATTTTTCTGTTTATTCCTTAAACATCTATAACAAGTATAAATTAAATTTTTTTTGTGGCGGCCATCTTGGATTTGCATAGTGCTATTCTACTAGTCAAGCTCTTTCATTTGATACCCATATTGAAGGCGTCATGATAAAATATGTAATCTGCCATTTTGTAGCGGCGGCCATCTTGGACCGATTTTCATCAAACATCTAACAACACTCTCGACTAATTCACCTTTCAAAAAAAACCGCATTCAAATTGGTTCACCCGTTTGAGCGCTACAGGGGAACAGACACACACACACAGACCCGTCAAACTTATAACACCCCGCCGTTTTTGCGTCGGGGGTTAAAAATAAATAAAACTGTGTGGGAATCTGAAAAATAACTAGATACTCTAATACCCTTTATAAGTGTGAAAGTTACTTATAAGTTACCGAAAACGAAACATCTATTTTCCATGCAAATCTTCGAAACAGCTGACACGATGAACAGATGATTTTCGCGAGATTTATTACGAGTAGATAAGTAAAGAATAAGGGAATTTTAAAAACTTAATCCAACCGGATGAAATTGCGGGCTAAGTCTGTTTAACAGATAGGAGTCTATAAGAGAGTTCAGAGCTGCTGCTAACTACATAATTCTCTCACCAGAAAGAAAACTGTATACATATACACACATTTTTTAGTATCATGGTCCGTGTAGACTTTTGAAAGACTGAACCGTGCTACCGTACAGCCATAAAAGGCGGTAAAGGAAATCAAGGAAGCAAACATTAATAATAGTCTTTCATTTGCATTTAGCATTAACGAAAATATAACTCCAAAAGTCGGCTCTAACTCAGCGACCACATATGGCGTCGATTCGCCGTCACCCACTAATTGAGAGCGACACTAGACAAATATATCTCCTTTTATGGCCACGGCCGGTATTAACTACACTGATTGGTAAATAAACATTATACGGGGTCCGAGGTGAATCAGCTCTCGATCGGGCCGTGATTAGGAGCGATTAGCATGATCCTGCGCGTGCTCGGCCGCGCACGTGGGAGGTGGGAGGGCCCGGTGCTCTATTGTCTTACAGAGCGTTATAGCATTATAATAGTGCTGCCATTGCACACTATTTATGTTAATCTTATTAAGAATTCAATTGGTCTATTGTGATTTATTCATTAAACGATACAGTATGTACCTACCTACCTACCTTTATGGTGGAATAGTGGTAGCTAAATGCGGATAGTAGAAAACAGAGGTTTTAATTAGGTAAGTAAGTAGGTGAGCAGAGACCGTAATTTTCCTCATTGTTCTACACGTACCTATATACCTAGATGAAAATTATCTCTGATCAGATTCATAGAAAAAAGTAGAAGATATCGTCTCTCGATAGATAGAAAGTAAAACATTAACTGGTGTATTTGTTGTCTTTTTGCACGCAACTAAACGGCTACCATATAAATTAACAATTTCAATTCGAACGTGCCAACAAAGCTAGAGTTTTCGTGTTCGTATTTAACGAGTTATAGTGCGATTCAGACGCCCCGCGGCGCCGTTTCTTCGGCCGAACCATTATAAAACGCGAAATGATCGGTGTACGATGATAAAATATTTTCCGTCATAACAAAGCGCAACATCGCGAGGTGAGGGTTCATCCCGGCTTCCATTTGTCGTCCACTTGGGTTACTCTGCGGGCGCGCCGGCGCTAACAGATATCCTGTTTTATTGTTGGACCGTCAGTGTAATATATGGCCGGCTCGCGTCGATATTATCTCAACGCTGGACTGTGGATATCATCGAGCGGCGAGCGATAGCCGCCACGTACGACCGAACATCACTCAGGGATATTAACGGTCGGCCGCTACTCTGCAGCGAAGCGCGTGCCCGGAGTTTCCGACTGTTTTATTGGTGTCGGCGGCCGGCGCCACTGACAACTTTCACGTCTCGCAGACAATGACGCTCAAATTGGAAACCAAAATGATTTTTATAACCCGCCTCTAGCCGTTCGCGTTGGTGCACGACAATCGAACAGCTCTGTCGCACACACGCCAATTGTTAAATAAAGAACCGTCGTAAACTCCCCGAGCGTGCGACTACTTAGCGCGGGAGCGACATGTGAAGTTATTCGGACTGTTTGCTCGTTGCATGAAGTAGGTGGGTGCTCGTAACGAAGGCACCCGAAAACGTTCCCACAGACGTCGATCACCGCGGAAAAAAAAACAAAGTGTCTACGAATTAACACGTCCGTGCAGTGTGAGTATGAAAACACTCGCGGCCCCGCGGAGGGCCCTCCAGCTGACTGAGAGCTGTCGCCGGCCGGCGCGGCTCTGCCCGACGCCCGACGCCACTGTATAGCGTGTAGCATAAGATAGTTATATCTGATGTCTTTTAATTTCCATTAATTTCGAACAATCATGACTGCGACATGGGACTCGAGTCTCGAGGGTCATCCAGTGACGGCTTGCAGTTAGGAACTTACGAGTAGGTACGTCAATCGTTGTTTGAGCATCTTTAAAGGAGTTCGCCTAGGGAATGACTAGTGAACAATTAAAAGATTCATCGTCCGTCATGTTGACAATGATTTTATAATGGGTATGTGAAAAGTTCTGAAGCTAGACGGTTGCGACAAGTGTACCTACATATTTACCTACTACCGTCTCTACAGTGGACAGTTACTCTACGTGTCTAATACGCTCAGCAAACTTAGACAGTTTGTGTGTGAAACTCAGCCTAGTGCAATTCAGAAAGATGCTAATAAACAGAGCAAATCGTTCTTTATCTTGCTTAGAGAGAAATTAACAAGATAATTTTAAAACTGTTTTACGCTGGAAATTTGTATTCTGGCGTGCGTCATCTTGAGGGTATGCTAGAAATGGAACGATTTTCAGCCTAAAATAGCCTTTTCACAAACATGAGCTATGCTGATCAAATCAGAAATGATGAGATCCGTTTTTTTATAGGAATAGCGGGCAACCGAGCAAGCGGGTCACCTGATGTTAAGTGATTACCGCCGCCCATGAACATTAGCAGCACCTGAGGAACCACTAATGCGTTGCCGGCTTTTGAGGAAGGGGACTGGTTCTTCAGCTTGCTGCCGGAACATACGGATGCTTTGCGGCAGATTACGGCTGAAGTGTGGTCGCTAGCCAGGCGGATTCGGGGTAGAATCCTACCACAAAGCGGTGATACCATCCAGATTAAGTTGTGGTTCACAACGACCCGTAAAGAGGACTGAGAGCGTCAGGGCCTCGTTAGCATATTGGCAGGGTGCACCGCGCGCAGGTGAGGTTGACTTTGGCCACATAGGTGGAATTTGAGCCACTTACACCCCAACCGGAAATCCACGATTCCCTCGGGATTTGTGAAAAACCGAAATTCAGGCAGGCGAAATCGCGGGCAGAAGCTAGTATAAGTAATAAACTTTGGGGTTCCGAGGTGCTGAAATGACGACCTCTCACTAGGCGAACGAACAATCTCAATTGAGTAGCTGGAAGCCTCTGATCACAAGGTCAGGGTTTATTGGGTGATATCTCGAGATCCTCGGGATCTATCACCTAATAAATCTACGTCGTAATTTGTTTCCACATAGAAATGTTGTGAAAATAACGAATAGCCATAATTGGTACTAGCAGAACACGTGTTTATGTTGTGCTCGTATCCGACTTGGAGGCAAAGGTAATAAGTAAGCTCGCGCGACATTCGGAGGTGTTCGTTGCCAAGAGGTGCGAATAAATCAGCATTTGTGGTAGATGGACAGTTTAATTATTGATTTATTGAACGCTGGAGCGGCGCGGTGAGGCGCCCGCCTAATTGGTCATGGCTCTCGTGACACCGGCCCCGTGTGGCAATTATTGAAATGGGATTATTCCATACGGAATTATAGGCGAGTCTGTTTCCGTTATTGTTGCCAGGTCAACTCGGAAGCTTAAAATTGTTTCGAGACATTTCACCGTGGTTAATTGTTGTGATAGAATAGCTGGCTCATTTTTTATGCAAAGCATTAGCCTATTTCAGGTGGCTTAGATACGGCATTTAGATTAGATTATGTTAGCATAAGATCTTGTGGCGATTTATTACGAATTATGATGTAGATGTATGTTTAAGAGAATATTGTGGCGATTTCATTCAGTCCCACATTACCTACGCCCGAGAGCAACGCTTTCGGGATGCAAAAACACACACAAAAGCTTGAAAATTAACAAGTTGAAATATTTTTATGAGACGACGAGCAAGATTTGCAGGAGAGGAGCAGGAGATCCAAGAGCCGCCAGCTGTAAGATGTGTACTATTCTTCAGTACTGAAAGTACGAGTGAAAAATTGTAAGAAATGCTAATGACGTCAGCAGAGTTCACTTCAACGCCGAACACCGCAACATGCTTAATTTAATAGGATGAAAGTTAAGAGCGGTGCTGCACTGCGAAAATTATTCGCGCGAATTTTATTCGCGCGGTTTATATTCCGCATTTTAATATATTTTTCTCACGAATTTTAAATCGCATGTGCGTGCAGCTTCATACATTCCCATATGTCACAGAATTTTGCGAAATAATTCGCGCGAATAAATTTCGCAGTGCGGCCTAGGCCTTACGTGCACACGTGTAGGTATTAGAGCGGAGCCGCACTGCGAAAATTATAAAAAATGCGGAATATAAACCGCGCGAATAAAATTCGCGCGGTTTATATTCCGCATTTTTATATATTTTTCTCGCGAATTCTAAATCGCACGTGCGTGCAGCTTCATACATAACCATATGTCACAGAATTTTGCGAAAAAATTCGCGCGAATAAATTTCGCAGTGCGGCCTAGGCCTTACACGAGACGAGAATACCGTGAAAAGTCAAGCTTGCGTATTACTCGAGAAAGAAAAATAGTTACGTGACTAGTCATTTAAAAGCTGTATCTCTACAGTGTGGGAAAATTCCCCAAAGCCACTTGATTTTTCCGCGACGAGTGTCTCGCTACTCCACCGTTGACCGGAGTGTACACAGTGGGATGTGAGCCGGACATTTCGCACTGGCCGGTGAACTCCGCCGGACGCCGGGACGCGTCGGCCGACGGTGAACCGAATACCGTGGCGCAACGCAAACACCACCGTGAGACGCTCGCCGGATACAAGGCTTGAGGACACTTCAAGACGCACTATAGCCATAATCTACGAAGTTGCATCACTTCTTTCGGGTTTTTATTTTTCTTTGCAAAAAGAGACAAAGAAAAATAAAGCCTATTTGTTAACGACTTCAAAAAACGAGGAGGTTCACAATAATTCATCGGAATCTTTTTTTTAAATGTCGGTAAGTATGTTGCCCGATTACTTAAAGACGCCTGGACTGATTTGGAAAATTCTTCTTTTGTTTGAAAGGGTGTAATACTTTCCAGGTAGTCCCACAGTTTATCAGGTCAGGATCTGATGATGTGATCCTGGAGAAATCGAGGGAACTCTTCAAATTGTATGGTATATTGAAGTTGGTAAATTTTTCCTAAAATATAGCTTGTGATATAAGTGAGTCGCCAAACCAGTTAAATCTGTATGGTATTTATATCTGGTTTAGCGTATTAAAGGTTTTTGCAAAGTACCTACTTATCGTCTTCTACAAAGTAAATATGTGTCGGTAAGTGAAGACTGATTTTTAGTTTTTGTAAACGTTATTACAGCTGCAGGTAGATACTCGAAAAAGTCTGTTCATAACCAGTAACTAACTAATTGAGCATGAATTAAAAAATATAAATGCATTTATTTTACTCAAATCTATACTCTATACTAATATAATAAAACTGAAAAGTTTGTTTGTTTGAACGCGCTAATCTCTGGAAATACCAGCCAGATTTGAATAATTCTTTTTGCATTTGATAGCCTAATTCTTGGAAAGGTTATAGGCTATTCAGCATCATGGTGCCACGGGATTTATATAAACCTAAATCCACGCGAGCGAAGTCGCGGGCATCTGCTAGTTGTATAATATTAGCTTATCAGCTTCTCATAGCTTATCTTGTAGTGATGCTGTGAAAATTAAGGTAAACGCTCGGTCGCGGAGCCAAGCACGCACTCGGCCCTCGTTTCAATATTTTAGTAGCGATCCAAGACAAACAGAACTCCTTTGTTGGGGGTCAAACGTGTGTGAAGAGAGTTTCCGTGTCACCCGCCGCGGCGCGCTTGGTTACACATTAGCGCGGACATATTCTTTGACAAATATTTTTTTGTTTTCCCATGATCACCATTAGCTGAATGGTAGGTAGGCTTGACATATTTTAGATGTTTGATGTTATGACATTCCTTCCTGCTTTACGTGTATGTCTGGCTGGATGATGCGTTTGGTAAGGCCGGAAACTCATAACGACAGTACCTACCACCACGAAGCCGTGGTGTACCCGTCGCGTAGTATAGAAATTGTAATACAAATAAAAGGGAATGTACGTATCCTTAATACGAGTCAAAAGTGTTTAGGTATAGAGTTTGGGGATATTTGGAGTATCGAAGCACAATATAACGACAGACTAGGATGGACCTAACCTAAAGATTCCAATTTTAAAGTTGTGCATTCTGTGCAGATTTTATTCAGCAAATTCGATCGGAGCGCTGGCTTCCAATGAAAAAACGTGAGCAGTTCGATATTCGAAATCTAGCACCGTTATCGAGAAGCATTTAAACTCTTACGAACCGCAAGTGCTTCGGCAGTCACACGCTGCTTAATATGTGATGTTCGAATTCAACTACAAATCGTATACGAGTAGGTAGGTATACCTACGCACTCATACCTTTTGCCATTTTGCGATACAGTTTCCGTCACAACGCGCTATCATCACTTCGTGTCTGTTCTAAGCCTTAACCGAGATAAAATCACTGGGATAGCTCGTAAAGAAGTAATTCGTGGTACTCCAGTGATTTAGGTGTCATGAATCGGTTGTCAAATTTCTAACGTTTACGACGCAGATGTTCAGAGGCTTTTATCGGATCTTAATGGGAGCTGATGCGGCTACCGTTCAAAGGGTAATGTCAAAACCGGACCGCTAATGTCAAAGTTATGAGCTGCCTCATACCTGTGGCAACGCGCCGCCCGGCATACGACATCAATACAGATACCATCTCGATCGCTATAAACAAATATTTTGATTGGTCGCACTGCTACAAATTACGCGAGATAACATCACTGCGGTCATCTTTGAGTCTGATGATCCAGATCCACTGAGATTACATGGATGCTACTATTTCAAGTAGGTACCTAACTACTCTACTTACTGTAAAGTGTAAGAATATTATGTAGGTATACTGTGTAAAATATGTGTATGTACAATATTATTGGATCCTATAAGTACTTAACCTGCCCTATGACCCGCAATATGGTATCAACGATTTTGTACCAGTTTTATGTTCTCCGATAAAGTAATATCTGTAGTTATAATGTTGATAAAAGTTAGCAATGCTATAAAGAAATCTTTGCGATAATAAACTTTACTGAATGCCGTGGAATACGAAATTATTATTATCTGGTTTGCAAATAATAATAGCGTGTTAAAACATTTTCGCATATAGTCTGTTCATTTTCTTAGTGTCGCTCTTTGTGTCTAGCCGCCTCCGCCGCGCGGTGTTTTATCAAAGACGCCGCCGCGACTTCAAAGCATGCCGCGCGCGGTGTACAGGCACAAGGGGTTATACCGTTTTATACCTACTCATATTTTTTTATTAAAATTCTCTTTCCTTTTTCTATTTTTTTATATTCGTATTTTATTACAATATACTTATTACTACAATATACTATATTGACAACTTGTGCAACAAAATCAATAAATTTGTCTTTGCTTTACGTAGAATATCTAAAATTGCTGACCGAAGCACGGCTCTTTCGGCATATCATGGCTATGTTGTTTCCAATATTCTGTACGGAGTTTTAATTTGGAGTAATGCTTCCGAAATGAATAGAGTCTTTTTAATTCAGAAAAAGTGTATCCGGACAATTTGTAACAAAGATCCAATGCAATCATGTAAGCCACTTTTTAAAACGCTGAAATTATTAACATTACCATGTAGGTATATATATATCTACGAAGTGGCGTGTTTCGTAAAGAAATTCAAAAATGAATATTTTCAAACACGTCAAAATGTTGTATCATATTTTAATGCCAGATATCCGAACAAAATTTACTATCCACAATGTGAAACTGCTCTGAGCTCAAAAAGTTGTTTTTATATGATGATTAAAATAATAAGCTACCCTCTATAATAAAAGATTTACCATTTACAAGATTTAAAACAAAACTGCATCTTCAACTCTGTAAAAGAGTTCCTTAATGAATAAATTAAAATTCTTATAAAAATTGTATGACTTCTGTAGCATAAGAATTAGACTAATTTTGTATGTTATTCACAACTGTAAAATCTAATTATTGCACGCCATTATAATTATGGCTGATTGTAACATGCCAACACAAAACTTTGTAACACCTACCATGTACATACTTACAATCATGCAATAAAGTCTATTCTATTCTATTCTATAACCATAAACATAAAATATAATATTATCATCAACATGGGTCTTCTCTCAAAATGAGAAGGATTTTAACCATAATCTACCACGCTGGCCATGTGCGGATTGGCAGACTATTCGGAGATTCTGTTAGAATAGAAAAAAAATTACAAACAGAAAAAAAAATAATAAAAATAAAAGCAGAATAGTAAGAGCACCTGCGCCTGTACCGACACTATGTTACTGAACGGACTATAATCTGTGTCTGGTACTTACCAATGGAATAATGTATGATTATAATCAAACATGGACATAATGATTGTAAAATTGCATGCATTGATCATTCATTGAAGTAATGGAGTGACAGTTGATAAGGTAAATAGATTTAATTAACAATGGGCAAACGGACATAAAATATGTATGTGACTTGTAATTGAATATAAACAAAGTGAACACCTGTTAGTTCCATTACGGTAGCTACCTAGGAATATATTAATTTTCATATATATATTATAGATACGTCTTTTAAGACACCAGCTTTAGGAGTTTCTATTCCATATATACCTTTAAATTCTTTATTATAAAATAGGCACTAAGTATAGCTTTTAAAGCTATTATTGAAATAAGCACAATATCTTTATCGTGAGATCACATTTTAATAAAATTCTAATCGTAAAGCTGATTAAAGAATATATTTTATGCACTTAGCGTGTAGTGTCAAGAATTTTGCATACATAGATAAAGACGACGATAAGGCGCTCATCTGGAAATGCCATTCCTATCTCAACACTATAAATTTATTGATATTTTAATGTCACAAATGATCTGTATGTAACTACGAAACAGTTATCATAATTGAGAGACGCAAGAGAGTATTTTTAACAGTATAACTTCAACCTTAAATCGTTGCACTTAAGTATTTAATGTAACGGCTGCAGTCATAAATATGTGATCGTTTCGAACTCTAGCATTTTGAGCAACGTGTTTTTCAAGTGAGTGCCGTGGCTAGCCCATAAGTTATCGTGTGTAATAAAATTAAATGTAACACATTTCTCTTTTTCAAATAATCTTAATAATTTACACACATTTTTAGTCCGCGACGGCAACCGCCGCCGGAGGGTACTTGCGAAGTGTTGCTCAGTGATTCAGTATACAAGTTTGGTGCCTACTCATATTTTATCACATGAATACCATTACAAGGTTATAAATTTATTAACATACATATATTTTAACGTTATCTGCAACACATCTATGCCCATCAGTTTTTATTATGTTGACTTAACCAAGAAAGTATTTATTTTATCACTTTTTATAGATAGTGATCCTAATTTGGAACCCATAATATTTAAATAAAATATTTAATTACATATATACACCTAGATTCCAAAACTTTTTAAGAAAATTGAATCTACTAGGTAAGTAGGTACCTACCTACTTGTAATTGGAACAAAGCATGGATCGCGTTCAATCATAAATTCAATCATTTTTCATGGAATAGAATAGAATCATGTCACGGCTCTCAATTGTACTATTTTAGAATTGTGTATACAAAATATTTTAAGAACATAACCTAGATAACTTTATTTCTAGTGTGACACATAAAATAAGTCCGAGAGCAAAACCAATTCTAAAACTCTCGAAATTTGCACGAACCATTTGTGCGTTATTCCAAAAATAAAATGAATCTAAAAATATGTTCTATTTGGTTCACTGCTTTAAATAATTTTTTCAATCACAACAACAGAAAAAACACAATGAATTCATCTGCTACCTTTAACAATAGATTCTACTAATACTAGGTTTTTATACGACGGGCTAACCCGAATGTCTGCCTTACAAAGTTTTAAAAAACTTGACTAGTAGGCAAGGTCAATCCTAGTAAGACAATATACAAAAATTAATAAGTACCTATCCAAGATTTATTATTCTTTAACAATTTATAACTTGTGTCAGAATGGACAAAATCTAAGTAGGTACCTACGTGGTACCTACCTACCTATCTAAAGTTTTCATCGATCTCATAAAAATCGCTATAGCTACCTATGTATGTGGATAGATGAATACTTCCAGTGTAATAATGTAAAGATATAAGTGTCGTAATGTAACATAATTTTCACGACACCCATCCAGTTCAAAATATCACTGCCCTAATGTTTGTTAAAAGGTTGAGTTCTCATACAAGCTAGTAATTTGCAAACTTGCTCAAACTTATTGCCTAACATCAAATAAGCATGCAGACATACAAGGAATCTGGACCGAAATAATGTGCAGTTATAAATAATACTGATTATGTTTATATGCGCATTAATTAGTCTGTGTTACTGTATCTACTGTAGTGTACTACTCACTACCGGGTATGATCAGCAAAGCAAATTACAATTCGAACAGATATAGCGAACTATTTGCTCCTCTCGGATTTCAATAAATTAATAATTCAGTCGCGTTCAGTCTATAATGTTACCTAGCTAATCTGTGATAAGCACTAGGCGCGCTAGAGACTCGATTACCACGTCTGTAATTTTTGTCGGACAATGGTGCAAATTTAGTTCCACGCAATCTTTAAACTAAATTGATACAGGTCTAAAAATAGTACTGTCCTCCTTATAATGTGCAATGTGAAAAGAATAGCATTGAATTTTAACCTGTCAATTTAGTTTAGTAATAATAGATTGTGTATAACATTAAGTAGTACCTACCATTTTCTTTGTACTTCTCTACAACAAATTAGTTCAATGCGATTCTACAGGTTTAAGTTAACCCCAGCTTAGTCCCAACTTAATTGTAGTGAAAAAACGGGCATAAAACCAAACGGCGAAACCGACAAAAACAAAAAAATGATATCTGTGGTCTGTCGTAGCATTTGAAGTCGATATTTTCGAAAATAATTTTCATTTTAATCATGGCCTCCCTACGACCAATGCAGGGCCGCATAACCTGTGGCTTCATCTCACTGGGAAACATTATCGGGTGAGCAAAATTCATCAGCGATGAATGGTAGTGCTGTGTTGTGATTTATGCGGTGAAGGGCGTTCGACGAGCGTGTTCCCGGGGGGAAGGCGGGCAGTGAAAGGCAATAGAGCGCCTCCCGCGGCGGCGGGCCCTGTTGCCGCATCGCCCGCATCTCCCCATCTCCCCGTCAGGTGGCAC
The DNA here is from genome assembly GCA_920104075.1 of Melanargia galathea. NCBI lineage: Eukaryota > Metazoa > Arthropoda > Insecta > Lepidoptera > Nymphalidae > Melanargia > Melanargia galathea. The sequence continues at coordinate 12,429,914 of OV049870.1, forward strand.
GCACAAATAACGCAATAAATACCCGCTTATCGCAAATCAGCTCGTCTGACCGAAGGGCGATTAGGCACCCGCCTTACCAACAGCGAGCAAACGACAAGCGATCTAGCTAAGTATAGGTATATAATTATTTTCTCAAAATAACTTTTCCCACATAACTCTTTTTTTTATCAATAATTCAGTTATACCTACGTAATAGTTGAGAAATACGATTAACCTAGAACAGTCCTTGAATGCTTATAATAACTTAAGTGTTACATTATACCTACTCATGTGTCATCAACTCATCAATTTTTTTGTTCTTATTTCACGTACAATCATGGTTATATGTAACATAAAGCTCCCTTTTCAATGCTTACTTTGAGTCGAGTTGGTGTTGAGATGCAGATATAGCGAATGCCCATCAATTCCGTGCACAGACGTAAACATAAAAGGTAAAGAGAATAAAGTTTCGGCCGTACAGCCGCTGGTTACGGGCCAGTCGAAGTGATTCTCGCTGCTCTGCGGTAGTGTGACCAAAGCTTTATTTAAAAGGTACGCATGTGTTTAACCCCCCTTACATTTATCATCGACACGTATTCAGTCAATTAAATTAAACCGGCCCATCGATGATAGCACTCGGACCAGATACGATTTTCCCATACAGGGGTTATTTATCGCTGTGTAATTTGTATTTGTATTATTGTGCTGATTTAAAGACGATTTATGGACAAATAGCATGGCGATTGATGATACCGACCGCCCGAGATCAATTTGTCAGTTGCTATCACTGTGCCACAGTTTGTTTGATCACAACTTTGGCCTTTTTCATGTTCGAAGACTGATTATACATTGTGCTCATTACTCTGCAATTATATTTCAAAAAAAATTGCAAATTACATTACTCGTAAGTAAATGAGTAATATAAAGCTGACTTATTTAACATTCATTAACCTACGCATTACTCTACATTTATAATATAAAATCGACTTACATAATATTAATTGTGCAGTATTAAGAATAGAAGGTACGTACTAGAGACGTATTGCGGTACGTATGCTACAACTCTTTTTAACCCCCGACGAAAAAACGACGGGGTGTTATAGAATAGAATAGAATAGAATAGAATAGAATAGAAAAGTTTTTTATTCAAATAAACTTTTACAAGTGCTTTTGAATAGTCAGATGAATCTACCACTGGTTCGGAATGCCGTTCCAACCGAGAAGAACCAGCAAGAAACTCGGCGGTTGCTCTTTTCCAAATTTACAATATCAATATAACAATTTTATGGTAAGTACATGATTGAATTGCCGTCTCGCGCATTGCTGGAACGAGTCAAATCCACGCCTTTTTATCATTTATATAAGTAATCATAATTTTATTCAGATAAACTTTCGGAAGCGTTTACGAATCGACAAATGAATCTACCACAGGTTCGGAATGGTGCTTACAATTCTACACATGTGAAGAAGGGCAGACAAAAGTAGCCCCATTTCCGACGGTGGCACCCGTTCACGAGCATGACGCATGATCCAGCCATTGCTTCGCTCAACCATATTCGAGGGAACGTAACAACCCGCACCACACGACACCACCACAGAAATGTTTAAAGAGAGCGTGACATACTTAGGCTACCCATGATCAAAGCATCGAATTGAACACCAATAATCAAATACTCGGTTTAAGACATTGAGAAATTGCTCCATGCTTTTTTATCATTTATATAATCTTCAATTGTATAATATGCTTTTTTTATGAGCATATTTTTAATAGAGTTCTTAAACTTGTGTAAAGGCAAGTCTAAGATTGCTTGTGGAATTTTATTATAGAACATTACGCCCATTCCCACAAATGACCTTTGGACCCTTTTGAGGCGTAACTGAGGAATCACGAGCCTATTTCTATTTCTTAATTGCCTGTCGTGTAATTCGCACTTTTTAATGTAACTGTGAATGTTTTGCCTAACAAAAATTATATTGTTATAGATATATTGAGAAGCTACCGTAAGAATACCTATTTCTTTAAATTTCTCTCGAAGGGAATCCCGCGGTTTTAAATTATAAATTGCGCGAATTGCCCTTTTTTGTAAAACGAAAATTTTTTCAATATCAGCCGCTTTACCCCATAGTATGAGTCCATACGACATAATACTATGGAAATATGCAAAATAAACAATTTTTGCAGTTTCTATATCTGTTATCTGTCGAATCTTCCTAACAGCGTAAGCAGCAGAGCTGAGCTTGCCAGCAAGTGTTGCTATATGGGTGCCCCATTGAAGCTTTGCATCTAGGGTTATTCCCAAGAACACAGTTGTGTCCTCAGTTTTCAATGGCTCACCACTTATCTTTAAATTTTTGCTAGTAACCCTTGTATTGGGCAATAGAAACTCGACACACTTGGTTTTTTTTGCATTCAAAAGTAGATTGTTTGTAGTAAACCAGTGTGAAACTTGAGATAATGTATTATTTACATCGTCAAAATTGTCCTTAGTCCTATCGACTTTAAAAATCAAAGACGTGTCGTCAGCAAATAGTACAATATCGCAAGCATTTTTGACAAAATGTGGTAAATCATTAATATAAACCAGAAACATGAATGGACCCAGAATAGAGCCTTGGGGAACACCCATTACTGAGGCTGATCCGGACGACTTAACATCATTGATACATACTCTCTGTATGCGATCACTAATAAGTTTGACGTGTCTGTGTGTGTGTGTGTGTGTGTGTGTGTGTGTGTGTGTCTGTCTGTTCCCCTGTGGCGCTCAAACGGATGGACCGATTTGAATGCGGTTTTTTTTTTGTTTGAAAGGTTATTTAGTCGAGAGTGTTGTTAGCTATGTTTGATGAAAATCGGTCTAAAATGGCCGCCGCTACAAAATGGCGGATTACATATTTTGTCACAACACCTTCAATATGGGTATCAAATGAAAGGGCTTGACTAGTAAAATAGCACTATGCAAATCCAAGATGACCGCCACCACAAAATGACGAATGTCGGGGGTTTTTTAAATTTTTAATTTATACTTGTTGTAACCATGTTTGGAAAAATCTGCTACGGTTTCCTGAACACCTACAACTATTTATAGTCATCCTAAACCGGTATAGGTATGTTAGTCTAGGTAAAATTTATATTATTAATAAAATTTCGGATATCACAACTAGATTGAAGAACTTTAAAGATATCTAAAAACAAAGATGGAACTTCCAGTTCAGTTATCTGTTACAGTTTAATAAATAGTAGAATTTTCAATCTTAAAGTCGTTAGGTATTGATAGTTAGTTAGTTAGTAGTTAGGTTATAATAAATATTGTGTATTAATTATAAGTATCTTGGAATACATGTAGGATTATTCTAAAATAGTGACACAATAAAAACATTTAACACGGTTTTAGTGACGACAATACTAATAGTTTAACTACGCTATTGTCTCTAGAAATCGCTATAATCTTCATAGTCCCAAGATCTGTAATCTCAGATATGTTTTCTGTGTAGAACAATTAACAGTACACAGATGAACTATGGGTAACGTCGTGATCGCTGACCAAAGAGTTTAGACCTACCAATAAACTTAGAGAGAAAAATGGAAACATTCTCTTCAGATAAGTGTAAATTCGAATAATAGATAACAGGCTGTAATCATTACAGTCCTACCGGAAAAAATGTAACTTTATAAAAGAATCAAATGTTCTAATATTATGGTATTGCAAAGAAATCTATCAGAGTACGCGTATTTCCATTATATTCATCGTCATTTTTCATATTATTTATGTGATATTGCTGAAACGCTAATTTTTCATCTTCTGTCGCCATAACCTTTGTCATAGCTTGTAGGTATATAAAAGTCCAAAAATAAAGTGCTAAAACAATTTATTTTATCAGCTTAAAAGAACCTGTTTATATAATAGATATTTGTAGATATAGAGTATAATGGAATATACAGAAATTATATCAAAATTTATTTCTATAATTTATAAAGTTCAGACAAACGGACAGACAAAGTTTAGACTAAATTATGCAAATTTGATTTAAAAGTTTGAAACCTCGCTACACTTGTTCGAAAGTTCCTGTTGACAATAATGAATAAAGTAGCCAAATGGTCGCTACTAGCTGGCATAAGACATTTGTCACTTTGTCCTATCTACCAAATATAACGTTAAATATCTTCGTCGAGAGCATAACGAACAGGCACCAAAGAGGAAGTGCTGCCCTGACAGATGATCGATGTTCACTATCAGAGCGGCCGTGAGCTTGTTTGTGTATCAGTTTATATTGTAATTAATCAGCATTTTTCAATTAAAATAATATATAAGCGACTGAAATCCTTGTGATAGGAATAATTAATGGTTTGACGTTTTATTTATTATTTTACTGATATTGGCGATTTGTTAACGGTTGTTTAAAAAAAGAAGGAGGTTCTTAAAATTAGGCGCGTATTTTTAAGAGTTATAAGTATGTGTGTCCGAGCCATGCCTCGTCCGAGGCATTTTATTTGAATTCACATCAGACCGTTCTAGAGACGAGCCGTATCCAAGGCTTGGAGAAGCCCTGTGAGAGTTTAGTTGCAGTACGGTCTAGCATGAACCACTTCATACAATTTAAAGCCTGGTGTTAGTATTCACAATAGATATTAAAGTATACATATCCTACTAATATTATAAATGTGAAAGTGTGGATGTTTGGATGTTTGTTACTCAATCACGCCGCAACTACTGAACCGATTTGGCTGAAATTTTGATGGAGATAGATTATTCCCTGAATTAAAACATAGGCTTACTTTTTATTCCGAAAAATCAAAGATTTCCCACGGGATTTTGAAGAAACCGAAATCTATAGCCACAGCTATAGGTAGACTACTATAGCAAACTTCCGTGAAAGTAGGTATGAAGGTTGGAAAAAGGAGCGGGAACGGGAACCGAATATCCACGATTCCCTCGGGGTTTGTGCAAAACCGAAATTCACGCGGGCGAAGCCGCGGGCATTCTCTAGTTACATATATTAGAGGTTTCAGTTTACCCGAAGGATGCGATGCGACAATTACGGAGCTAAATATTAAAACATATCCTTCTAACAGGAAGATGAAAACATTTTTATTGGGTTACAATCCGGTCCTTCGGGCCGTCTTTATCAAAAGGGCCCCGTTTTTAACGCGCTAAACGCTTTATACATTCATCACAGTATTATCCTTTCGACACGGTAGCACTAATTGGATGAAACATCTGAACAAAAACGTCAAAGAAACAAACACTTTAATGATACGGACGCTCATAATTTTAAGGCGCAAAGGGAATTCCATTTAACATGTGAATTGGATGTGTCGGGTCGAGACGAGAGCTGTCACTATAGTACAGGAGGCGACGGATAAACTCGTCTGAAATATTTTAATTAAGTATGATGGTTAGATTTTATTAATTTTAAGGCTGGATATTTTAAATAAGTCAGTATACAATATAGTATGTATGATGAGAGTATACATATAATGTAAGTGCTTATCACATTATATTATTTTTGAATCCCGATAAAAATTTATAATTTATAAAAAAATTGAAGGCTTTGAAGTACAAGGTACAATCACGTATATCACGTTACCATAACAATTTTTTTTTAATTCTTATTATCCGAATCTGAAAGTTATTTTTAGTACGCAGGTACAGTTACTAAATATACATATAAATGGATAAATCAAACAAAAAAATGTGATGAAATTCTATACGCTCATAGAAGATGTCTAAAAATCAAACAAATTTTACTGTTATATTTTTTTTAAACAGAATTTAACCCTTTGTAATTTTTTTTGCAATTACAGTTCTGTTAAAACTACTTATTGCACGAAAAATACATATTTTTGTAAAAATGATTTTTTTCAGGTTTTTAACGGTATCTTATCAGTAATCATCAGTACTTTCACCTGTCTTCGTTTCCGAGAGCGTTCTCCTGATTCCCTCTACGAAACCCTTTGCCAGCCTAACCAGCTGAAGACGTGGTCTCTTAGTGTATACGTACATCGGAAGAGTTTTCGTCGGTGCTTGCGACAGCCGAAGGCACCGTCAACACCTCTGATTGATGGGCGCCGAGCCGCGCATCCAGCGATTGTTAGTGTTTAACTAACAGTTACGATTCAAAACAAAATTGGATCTTGATTGATGGACTAATAGTATAAAGTCAAACACGCTGTAGCTCGCGGAGAAAGTGTTAAGTGGTTTCATCACTGCGGACATAATATTTCATAGCACCTTGATTCCGTTACGTAAACCTATCAATTATTTGGGAGTAATCGCCTTAAAACCATTAAACGCTAGTAACTTAGTAGCCCCCGAGGTAAAAATATTATATCCCCGAAGATTTTATATTAATACCTTTGCTGTTAGATATTATTCATACTATGCCTACCCTGCGCACGGGTCTTGCCGCAACTGGGTAAATTTTAATGAGTGAGACCAGCCTTTTACGGTCTACGAAAAATATACTCTTATTTTTCCGAACTAAATTTTCAATTTCAGAACTGTTTCTAAATTGATAAAAAACTCATAGAAAAGTAAAATCCGTTTAAATTCCCTCTCCTATAAGAGGAGGAGGCCTGTGCCTCAGAGCAATGGGGCCCTAAAGGACTGTAGTGGTGATACAATATAATTTAGCTAACTTAAAAATTTTCCTCGATAAAAAGAAGAATATAACACTGTATCTCACATTGTTATTTTTATCTAAGACCGAATAGAACTAAGCTTGTGGGCACCATGTGTTGTTTATTTTCGAGATTAAATCTTTCACACTTAACGATTATTTCCGGACAGCGATGATCGGGGCCCAGGCCTCAGTCCGCGGTCCGTCTCCTCTCTGCTATCACGTACATTTAATATTATAAGCTATTAGGCGCCTCGCCGACCCTCCATTACTGTGTCCATATCATAATCACGGACTAAAGGAGAAGATACTGTGAACCAAAAAGTGAAACTTATCCGGAAATACTGATTGGTAGTACTATCATACTACATCTATGCAACTCGCACGGAATTAGGCTTAGAATATTAATATATTATTAATAAGATATTATTAACCTTTAAGTATGGACGTGGAGTCTCACAGGCTACTCGATGTTTTCGTATTCTTAGTTTCACCTGATTCCCCCCACTTCCCGCAATTGAGCGGCTCAGTAGCTTTTGTTTTAGTTGTAAAACTAACAACGAGGGAGTAGGTTGCGTCTTTCGATGAATATCACGTAAGTAATGACCATAAAAATATTGACCGGAGCCTGTCAGGCTACACGTCCATTTTTGCCCTATGATATATTTTATAAGAGCGATTATGTTTGTTTCAAATTTTGTAGTACAAAATGTCAAAAAACAATAAAGCTGGTAGGTCTAAATCAAAACGACCATCTACGAGTTCTGTTTAGGGCCCTGCGAGAATAGCTTTTTGTGCAGGAAATCAATCTTTCGAACAAGAAGTGAGTGAGTTGTTGTTAGCTTCGGATCAGTCTGACAATGAAGAGAATATTAAAGATCTTTGATATTGGAGTCCGAACTGATACAAAATCATGAAAGTGACAATGATGAAGATCAGGACCAAGATCAGGACTAGGACCAGGACCCATATTCTCCTTCTACTTTATGCACTGACTGCCAATAAATTTGCGTTATTAGACTGTTGTCAAAATTTTTTATATTTGTTAACTGAAGTAGATGTTTTGTGTTTTTGGTTTCTTATTTATTATATTTTGAGAAAAAAAGACTCATTTTGGTATAGGAATAAGTATGGCTGTTTTTAATACCTAAAAATGTAACCTAAGTAGATTTAGACTAAAAAGTGCCACAATTTTTTATTTTTTAAATTTCTATAATTTTTGAAATAAAAGTTGATTATATAAGCACGTTATTTTATTGCTAATTCCCATAACTTTAATATTCAATCAGTTTTAAAGCGATCTTATATCAAATTCCCCAAAAAAAATGTGTGTGAATATAGGAGCCTGTGAGACTACACGTCCACAGTAGTGTTAAGAAAAAATGACGTCCATACTTAAAGGTTAATAAGAATTTCAATTTTAATAAGAATTCATATTTAGCTCGTTATTTATTACATCACAACACAAATTAAAAAATACAGGTATAAATGAAAAGAAACAAGGAGAAAGAAGTCGAATACAAAAGGCGGCTGTATCGCTTAGTAGCGATCTCTGCTAGGAAGCTAGGTAATATGTAGGATAATACATACCAAATCGGCAAGTTGCCTCCACTGGCTCTGCCCGCACAGTTCATCTGTCTTTAAGGCTTTTGGCATTGTTTTGCCGAACGTAAGTTTGCACGTAACGTAAGTGGCGTTAAAGCGTTACGTAATGTAAGTCACATTAGTGACCATTGGTCTTATAAACAAAATAACAGATTTACACTTTTACCAATGACTTGAAAAACAGTCTTAGCTTCATTTTATGAACACCCATAAAAGTATGTGTTCCGTCTATCTTGTGTTTTTAATCTGTGATCATAATACGGAATTGTGTTAGACTTTTTGCTCTCGCCGGGCGTAAAACAAAAAGCCGGGATGAACGGCGCCGACCATTGTTCTCCGGCCATTCGTCGCACTTCATGCTATTCACATTCAAATTAAATGCTTGTGTACAAAATTAATTTGTCTTTTGTCTAAGCCCGGGCTGGGCAGCGTGCGCCTGCCCCGCTGACATGTAGACGCGCAGCGGGGCGCTCGCGCGGTATACTCAATGTCGTAGAAATTATAATTTATGTATACTAGCAGTTGGCCGCGACTTTGACATTAAGAAGAGTTTGGTAACACTGTCCACGGGCCAGGCTGTCCCGTGACGTGTCTTGGCACCAACACGCGTGTCATCGCACCTAGAAGGGACTTCACTTCATCATCATATGATCAACCCATTACCGGCTCACTACAGAGCACGGGTCTCTCCTCTCAGAGTGAGAAGGGTTTTGGCCATAGTCTACCACGTTGGCCAAGCGGATTGGCAGACTTCACACACCTTTGAGAACGTTATGGAGAACTCTCAGGCATGCAGGTTTCCTCACGATGTTTTCCTTCACCGTTAAAGCAAGTGATATTTAAATACTTAAAACGCACATAACTCCGAAAAGTTAGAGGTGCGTGCTTTGGGATCGAACCTACGACCTCCGAATAGAATTCGGTCGTCCTAACCACTAGGCTATCACAGCTTTTTAGGGTTCCGTAGTAAACAAGGAACCCTTATAGTTTCGCCATGTCCGTCCGTCTGTCCATCTGTCCGTCTGTCCGTCCGTCCTCGGTTAATCTCAGAGACTATTAGTGCTAGAAATCCGTAATTTGGCATGAGTATAAATATTAATCACGCCGACAAAGTGGTGAAATAAAATTTTGATAAATTTTTTTTTTAGGGTAGCTCCCCTACATGTAAAGTGGGGATGAATATTTTTTTTCTCGTCTACCCCATAGTGTGGGGTATCGTTGAATAGGTCTTTTAAAAATACTGTGGGTATGGGAACATCATTTTTCGATTTCTAGATCCGTTTGTAAAATATGATGTTTTAAAGTGCAAATTTTTATTAGAGTCAAGTGTCCCCCCCCCTCTATCAGCCAAATGGCAGTGTATAGGAACTTGAAAAAATTCACAGCAGTAGGGTATATAATCAATTTTAAAGGAAAACTATCACGGCTAAGTAGGGTTCACAGGTTAAGGAGTTATATCTGTTTTTCGAGGATTGTGACTACGGAACCCTACACTGCGCGTGGCCCGCCACGCACTTTGCCGGTTTTTTTTTGCTTAAGCTTCACTTCATTCAATTTCATAATTATTTTAGACTTATTTTGTCCACTGCCTCTATGAAAGCAAGAAGCACGCAAAGCACGCGGGACTCGCTTTCGGACTGTCAGTTTGAGATTTCGCCACAGAATAGGGTTTTCTTACCGGTTATCGTCCATTTAGTGGAGTTACTGAGTTTGAGAGGGTGAAAATATATGTTCTATAAAAAAAATAAAACAAAAACTTGTTAAAATATACTTCTAGTCTAGTCTATTTTTATTGCATGTTAGTATTTTTTTAGTGAGATAACTAGTTTTTTTTTAATCCTAATAAAAAGCTGAAAATGCCGATTTCACCGGTTATCGTCCACTAAATCTAGTTATCGTCCACCCTTGTACCTGTTATCCGTCCACTGATTTCTATGAGAAATTTACTATGAAAAAGTATGCATGTAATGAATAAGTAATTGAATATGTAATATTAACACCACTTTAATATGTATTTAATATCTATACCAATTAAAATTAACTTCCTGTCCGTGTTTTCGAAATATATGGGTTTTTATTAGTGAACTTATGTTTACTTATACATTACTAGCTGACCCCCGCGACTTCGTCCGCGTGGTTATATAGGTTTTTATATAGGATCGGATTGGATCCCATAATCCTTTTTTGTACCTAAACTAAATGTAGCCTAAGTTACTCCATATAACATCACCTGTCTGCCATTGAAAGTTCCATCAAAATCGATCCAGCCGTTTCGGAAATTAGCTGGAACAAATAGACAGATCGACAAACATAACTCTAAATGCACACTAGTTTAAAATAAGCCGTACGTTCAAAGATCCGGGTCCCAAGTTATTTAAACCCAATAAATGTCTGTCATTTCTAAACTAAAAAACCTATGACCTTGAAATGTTTACGGGACAATACTTAAAGTACTACGTTTCTAACAAAAAAAGAATGAGTTAAATCGAAGTACCCGTTATTGAATTAGAGCTAAATACACGTTTTAACTTTCTACCCCTCTTTCAAGGGAACCGTGCTGAATTTCGGGATAAAAATTATCCTATGTCCTACCTCGGAGTATAAACTCATATCGTACCAAGTTTCATTCGAATCCATTCAGTAGTTTCGGCGTGATGCGCGGCCAAGATACAGACAGACAGACAGACAGACAGACAGACAAAAATGAAACAAATTGCAGTTTTGACTTCAGTATCGATTATAGAGTGCCCTGCAATAAAAATTTTCAAAATATCTTCAATGTACAGATTTGGATCTGTTACAGTTTTATTATATTATAGATTAAAAGCCACATAACTGTTTATAAAAAAATTGTTTTCTGTTTTTCGTCTATTCGTAATACTTACTTTTCAAAACAGCTGAACCTATTTTGACAGAACTTTCACAGGGTGATAAAGAACTTTATACAAAGTGATGTGGTCTTTCTACGCATACGCAATAGCGGTCAACTGCTTGTTTTAAAATAAAACAGATAAAAAAACTATTGCCTTGTTAACGCGGTTTATAGAGTCTACAATATGACAATCTAATATCTTTCTTTAATCTATTATCTAATATCTAATATCTTTACCAACTTTGCGCCTGTCTATCTTGCATCGTCTTTTACCACATCGCACTTACATTATATAAAAGTAGGTACATGTAATTTGGCAGCTTCCCTGGCATGGCGCAGGGGTAAGTCTTATTAGTGGAAGGTCCTCTACTTGATTCTCGGCAGAGCAATTTGGTAAATTCAATTTGATAATTTCAAACTTTTCTCTAGTCTAGTATGCCTTACTTCCAAGTCATTTCGCGTTTAAGGGTACGGATTCTGCCGTACCTATTTCAGGTTATCCCGCATCCATCTTAGACTGCATCGTCACTTAACATCAGATGAGATCGCAGTCAAGGACTAACTTGTAGATGAATAAAAAATAAATTATAGATATGAGTAATAATCAAAATTCCCCTAAATAATAACATAATATTAAAAAATATATGTTTTTCATACAGTTTAAAATATAGGTGGACGGATAACGGGTGCACTTCAGAGTCTCTATTTTAAATTTCGTCCACAAATTATAATGATCGACAATACTATCTTAACTTATAAATATATCAAAGTTCCAAGGAGAAACACATAAAATATAAGGTAATTCTTTTGTCAAACAAGTTTAATTATTTATATTTTTACTAAATCTATTTATTTTCAAATAATAGCTTGGTGGTCGAAACTTAGAATATTTATTCAGTGCAAATTTAGATATCGTCCACGCGTGATTTTGAAGACCCATAGTTTTATATACAATGAGAAAAAAGTGGACGAAGACTAGTCACTAACTAGTGTATATGTATAGGATTCGAATTAATAAACTTAATTCCAATTTTGTGCACACCTCGATTGATAACAAGACTACCTAAAATTAAGACGCTAAACCTGTGTTTGACCGCCCGGACGATAACAGGTTTTCTTAAGAAAATAGTGAACTAGTTGTCGTCCACCCCTTTTATTTGTATTCTAATGTAATCAAAAGTAAAAAAACACGTTCACAGTATTTTATGAAACATAAGTAAGTGCTACAAAGAAGAATCAAACTAAATCTTATAGTAAAATGATTAATAACTTCCCGTGATAGTTGAAGCATGCTACTAATTTTTTTGCTCCACACGGCTCGTTTTCATTCCTTAATTGCATACTCAAAATTCGATCGCTTTGTTTTCAAAGAAACTTAAGTGAAATAGACTTTTTTCTTTCTCTGTGTCTTGATAAGACATTAAAGTTGGCATAGAGATGCATTATTTTTATGTAAGTCTTATAATGTTTCTATTTTTAAGCGTTTCTTAAGAGTGATCCGCTCGGTGGACGATAACAGGTGCGTGTCCGGAAACCGGTGTTCCTACCCTACATAACAAACATTTGAGTACAGGTTTGCTTATCGACCACACAGACTATGCGTTCGCATCATTTGAATTTCAACTTTAAACGCTTTGATGTGCGGTCGAAAAACCGATACCGAACGGCAAAGTGCAAATGTGTGTTCAAACTTTGAACTAATACCAAAGATCTCGACCACACATGTGTTAAACAAGTGTTCAAATGTTTGTGCTATGTGTGGCGCCGGGGTTAGTGATTCCTTGTCTGTGAGCTGTGTCTCTGTGTGCCTCGCCGGAGAGCACATTATAAGAAGCTTTACTTATATGTACTCTCATTTTGCGGCTCATGTTCTAACTACAAATAGGTAGACTACATGAGACCATTCTACTAGTCAAGCCCTTTCATTTGATACCCATATTGAGAGAGTTGTGGTAAAATATGTAATCCGCCATTTTGTAGCGGCGGCCATCTTGGATCGATTTCCATCAAACAAAGCTAACACACTCTCGACTACTTATTTCAACTTTCAAACAAAAAAAAACCGCATTCAAATCGGTCCACCCGTTTGAGCGCCACAGGGGAACAGACAGACACACACACACACACACACACACACACACACACACACACACACACACACACACACACACACACACACACACACACACACACACACACACACACACACACACACACACACACACACACACACACACACACACACACACACACACACACACACACACACAGACACGTCAAACTTATAACATCCCGTCGTTTTTGCGTCGGGGGTTAAATAGTAGACTACATGAGACCGTTAAGCACTCAAAATTACACAACGTACCTATGAAATATAATGCAATACGAGAATAATGGGACTGAAATCACTTTTCCAGTGTAGTTATTAATTTTCCCCCTCATTACATCAAAGATAACTGACACTTCAATTTATTGAAACGCACTACGCCCGCTGATGTAAGTGGGTTACGAATGCGTTATTCGTATCTGAGCATTGAGAGTGATTGATGAGCCGGCGCGGCGTAATGTCAACGGGTAATTTAATCATACTATAACAAAAAGCTGGAGACATACTATTACATACGATAACAAATTATCAAACTACAAAAAAATAATTTGGCCAATTTTGTTTAGTTGCAACTTGTAATGTGAGGAGATTCGTACGTGAGTAATGAGGAGTTCCGTAGGAGAACCAGAAATACCAAAAGATCTCATCGAGTCGTGAAACTTGACTTGACGACCTCCCTGGCGCAGTGGTGAGCGCTGTGGTCTTATATGTGGGAGGTCCTGGGTTCGATTCCCGGCAGGTGCAATTTGAGATTTTATAATTTCTAAATTGTCTCTGGTCTAGTCTGGTGGGAGGCTTAAGCCGTGGCTGGTTACCACCCTACCGGTAAAGCCGTGCCGCCAAGCGATTTAGCGCTCCGGTACGATACCGTGTAGAAACCGATAAGGGGTATGCATACCTCTTCCAAGTTAGCCCGCTTCCAACTTAGACTGCATCATCACTTACCATCAGGTGAGATTGCAGTCAAGGGCTAACTTGTAGTTGAATAAAAAAAAAAAACTGAAGTGGCAAAAAACGTGGCATAGGTATAGCTCGAAGAACCGAGAGAGTGGGATTCCAAGGTGTTCGAATGACAACCCTGCACCAGTAAACTCAGCATTAAAAGACCTCTACTGGAGATGGTGGACAATCTCCAATGGAGGTACTTCGAGTCGCTGGATGAGCGGCTACTGTGGTGATCTTTGCAAGAAACCTCAATACCTCGTGATCAAAGATGTGGATTAACTTTTTTTTAAGTCTTTTTTAAAATGTAGTAAGTAATATGATATGGTGGTGCGAATGGCAGAGACTACTTTTCTTTAAAAGTAGGTACATATTATAATCGAGCTGCACTTTTCATTCTAGGGACCGCTGCCAACTCTTGCCTGCCATTCAACGAAACCTTGTTAAAAACCAGATTTTCGGATATTAACTATACTAACTAAGTATACTAAAAATTACATTGAAATTCTTTTCGTTAGCGAAACAGCTCTTCGTAAGCAGATCCACACAGCGCTCAGAGTTCAAGGATCATAGTTCAACCAGCATTGTGATAAATATCATCAAACCGTCAAAACTTCTTTTAAAGTGTTAATATTCTTGTTTTGACTCACGTGTCAGAATATAATTGTTTTAAACTTTAAACATTTTGGTTTTGATTGAAACAAAATTGAAACAAAGAATAGGTTAAATTGCCAGATATGAAGCGATGTCGGTGCCGAACAAAAGGTTCCGGAGCAAAACAACGATCTCCGGTGAAGCAGCGAGACGAGTGACGAGCGTGACGAACCGCGTCCCGCCTCCCCAATAACACGTCTTTAGTTACGTGTAATTAAAAACTCAAATATCGACATTCAACAAATCACGCCGCGCCGGAGACGCCTCTATGAATCACTGCGTCAATTAAGATATTTTAAAATTTAGATTTCCCTGAGTGGTCTCCTTAATTTAATACAACACATTAATTAATGAACACAAAACCGGAAATTAGTTTGTTTAGTATCGAGAATAGAATACCTATATATTTTGATACTTTGTTTTAAAAACACGTTACCTAGTTTTGGAATAAAATATTATGATATTTTTGAATTAATTTTATATGGAAAATAAACTCTTGTAAAAGTTTTACTTTATCAAACTAAATAAACCTAATTTCGATCACTCTGGTAGTGATTTATTTTTGTAGTGATCCATAAAGTGCCCCTTAAATAAAAGTACAATGAATTAATTAATTTATATTGTCTTTCATTCTAAGAAATTATAACCGATCGTGAATCACAGCCACACCCCGACAACTCATTCATGGAGATTTTTATCTGGATATCTCACCATGATGCCTTTATTAATAAAGGCTTGGCCAGACACTCGGCGCAGCGACACGTTACCTGCCACACTGCAACACAGTATATAGGCACTGAACGCATGTACGATTTGTAACTCAAGGAACTGTTTATAATAAAGTGTAATACTGCGTAGCGCGAAGCAAGCTCCGAAGTAATGAGCACTTTCATACAGTTCCTTATAAAGTTCATCATCATCATCATATCGGCAGATAAACGTCCACTACTGAGTGCTTAGTCTCAGTTTGGAGCACTCCAAAACTTTATAGTCTATAATATAATAAAACTGTAACAGATCCAATTCTGTACATTGAAGATATTTTGAAAATTTCTTTTGGAGGGCACTTTATAACCGATACTGAAGCCAAAACTGTAATTTTTTTCATTTTTGTCTGTCTGTCTGTCTGTCTGTCTGTCTGTCTGTATCTTGGCCGCGCATCACGCCGAAACTACTGAACGGATTCGAATGAAACTTGGTACGATTTGAGTTTATACTTCGAGGTAGGACATAGGATACTTTTTATCCCGAAATTCAGCACAGTTCCCTTGGGAGAGGGGAAGAAAGTTAAAACGTGTATTTAGCTGTAATTCACTAACGCGTTGTTCGATTTCACTCATTCTTTTTTTATTAGAAAGGTAGTACTTTAAGTATTGTACCGTAAATATTTCAAGGTCATAGGTTTTTTAGTTCAGAAATGACAGACATTTATTGGGTTCAAATAACTTGGGACCCGGATCTTTGAACGTACGGCTTATTTTAAACTGGTGTGCGTTTAAATTTATGTTTGTCAATCTGTCTATTTGTTCCAGCTAATTTCCGAAACGGCTGGATCGATTTTGACGGAACTTTCAATGGCAGATAGGTGATGTTATAAGGAGTAACTTAGGCTACATTTAGTTTAGGTACATAAAAGAATTATGGGATCCGATCCGATCCTATATAAAACCTATAAACACGCGAACGAAGTCGCGGGGGTCAGCTAGTATACTATAAGTATACTATTGATCGAAACACAATGACTTCAGAGTAAAATGGACCTAAAATAAGAGCCTTTGGGTTCATTTTGCTCTGAAGTCATTTGTGATTCGATCAATAGTATATATTTTATAGTACTACTTTTAGTTTTGGAGCGCTTCAAACTGAGACTAAGCACTCTGGTCTATTCCAAGGAGCGTGGTCTATTGAGCGTGACACGGAAGATCTAGTGACGAGACCATCTCGTGCACCAAAGCAACTGCGTTTCAGCTGGGATGCGCATTGAATACGTCACGCGTTGTATATGTCCAAGCTTTAAATAAAGCAGCTATGACAGAAACGTTTGCGATTCGACCACATTGTGGGTGCTTGCATAATAATGTTTGTGAAAACAACGACATACATGGCCAATCTTTCTGAATATTATTATCTCCTTTACTCCCTAGAGCTTAATTAATATTCAGTGACGAAGCGTTTCTCTGATCATTCATTTGGGATTATTGTAAAGTCATTTAAGGAGATTTCGACGGAAATGATTTCTGAGTAGATACTAGACACCAATTAGGTATTTCTTAAAAGAATAATAATAAATTATTCTTTAAAAAATATATTTTCTTAAAACCTAAGTGGAATTTTAATAAGAAAGAAATATTAATAAAGTACCGTACATCGACGCTATCGTTCTATTTATAATATTAGTGCCATTTATTACTGAAATATATATAGTGTATGTACTGAAATAATATATATAAATATAATATAGTGTCTGCCTGTAATATTATTTTGATAACTTCTTTAAAAATCTTCGTTTATTAAGCTACGAGTAATTTTTTTTAATGACTTTTGTTTGTTACCAAATAAAAACAATAATTAGTAAAATTGCACCAAACAAGGAACTAGTAATTACTTCTTCCTAGGTCCCCAAATTATAACAAGTTCATTTAAATTTTAAAGAGGTTCTATACCGTATACGTACTTCTATTACTACGCGACATGTAAAAATTGTTGGCATGCAGTGTAATAATACTTATACTCTGATTTTTAATTCCGTGGAATTCTGACGTTTCGTAATGTTACCAGAGATAAAATGATTCCAACAAAAAAGATAAAAAATTAAAAACTTATGTAAATAAAAATCAACTGCCGCATGTAGATATGACAAATGCATGACCTCATGATGATAATGTCATTCGACTTCCATTTTTGAATAATATTTTTAATGTGCTTCTTTTGTTTTCTGTTGCTGTTAGTGTGCACTTTCTAGTTTCCACTCTTAGCGATTTCTATTTTAGGGCGAAATTATTACGTGGATTAGGGCTTTTTATGTTGACAGGGAATTAAAGTAGTTTGGGGTAAAATCGTACTTCGTAGATGTTAACCCTGTTCTCCATACAAATAACTCATCTGTAAATGACAATGACAGCTGTCAAAATTGCACTGAATTAAAAATCAGAGTATAATTCGCTGGTAATTAAATTTGACGCATGCGCGTTGCCTCCGGCGCGGCTCGGGTGATACCATCGGGCATCGCACGCGTCGGCGCGTGTAATTAGTGAGGCGGCGACAGATCTTTACCAATAAATAAATATCACATTCCTTTATTAACCCCCGACGCAAAAACAACGGGTGTTATAAGTTTGACGTGTCTGTGTGTGTGTGTGTATGTGTGTGTGTGTGTGTGTGTCTGTCTGTTCCCCTGTAGCGCTCAAACGGGTGGACCGATTTGAATGCGGTTTTTTTTGTTTGAAAGGTAAATTAGTCGAAAGTGTTGTTAGCTACGTTTGATGAAAATCGATCCAAGATGGCCGCCGCTACAAAATGGCGGATTACATATTTTATCACAACTTCCATAATATTGGTATCAAATGAAAGGGCTTGACTAGTAGAATAGCACTATGCAAATCCAAGATGGCTGCCGCCACAAAATGGCGAATGTCGGGGGTTTTTCAATTTTTAATTTATATCTACTTGTTGAGATGATTTTACAGAACTTTGGATGCTTTAAATTAAACTGCCAATTAAAAATTTTAATAACCCCCGACCTGTGGGAAAAGCTAACGTCTCATCAGCCGAGCTACTCCGAACGGCAGAAACTTGATCACTATGACGGGTCTACCAAATAGGTACTCGTCGAGACTTAAATCTAACTATTAATAAATGCATTTAAATCGGTTCATCCGTTTAATAGCTACGATACGACAAAAAGACACACATAGCGGTCAAACTAATTAAGTATATTAACACTCCTCTTATTGGTATGGAAGTATAGACAATAATATCTATAGTCGTAACTCGTAGGTACTATAGATGATTACCTATGTACAAAAGTAGACACGAACGACGTCGCAACTAGTCTACGCCACAAGCTTTTAATTGGGCATTATGCCCGACAAAAAACCTGATAACAGCCAATATAACGACAGAACAAATTAATGTAGCAATTAACCTTTTAAAGCGGGAATTAAAGATAAAAGCTTAGTCAAGTTGAATGTGTTATTGTTGCAGTGAAAGAACGTGAAGAGTTCACGAGGACATTTCTTAGAACATCGAGGATGACCCTAAGGGCCGGTGCAGACGAAATACAACAGCCTATGGTATAGTCCGATTTGCGCAGAGTTTCGATGGTAGGTTGTCTGAGTTTGCGCACCTCCAAAACATTGCCAAATACTACGTATCGAGAAACTGTAATATGTAATGCAAAATGAACCCAAAAACTCTTATTTTAAAGTCGTAATTCAATAGGTACTTCGAATATTTATTTTACAATATTTCTGCTTGGGGCGCTGGCTGTTTTCGAATGCTGAATGTATTGGCGAACTCAAACCTTAAAATAAGCCAGTTTAGGTCCATTTTATTCTGAAGTCATTGTGTTTCGATCAGTATAGTATTTAGTAAAGTTTTCGCGCTGTGCAAATGAGACTACATATTACTAGACATGATTACTGTGATAAGTTGATTGAGGTGATAACTGTCTCGTTGGTCTAGTGGTTAGCGTATTCGACTGTAGATCTCGGGGTCCCGGGTTCGATTCGCGGGTCGGGCAAATTATTGTTAGGTTCTGGATTTTTCTCTCAAGAAGTTCTCAATGCCAGCCCGGAATTAGTAGTTGGCCGTGTTTCACCCCTGTGCCTCGGAGAGCACATTAAGCAGTCAGTCCCAGTTATTATCACTACCATGTGACAATAGTACCTAGTTAAAGTGCGCCAACCCGCATTGGAGCAGCGTGGCGGGTCTAAACTCTAAATCCCTCTCTCCTATGAGATAGGAAGCCTGCGCCCAGCAGAGGGACGTTAAAATGCTGGAGTGGTAGTAGTGGAAGGTGATTTTATGCAAGTCCAGACTTGACAGACCGTGGTGAAAATTAGCTAGACCTTCGCTGAATACGAACTGCCTCGCCTGCAGACACCCTAAAGGACCGCGGCGGGCCGTACCTGGCCATCGGACGGCACTCGAAACCTGTCTCGATCAATCCATATCTTGTTGCTCGTGTTAAATAAAAACGTCTCTTAAAATACCAGCGAACGAGCCCGCTGACACTTGTCATTCCGGCGCTCAATCCTTTATATTTGTCTTTGAAATGTGATGACAGTGGTACAAATTACGAGTACAAATCTGTTGGTCGTTCATAACGCGCTATCTGGCGCGCGTGATGGATGCGGCCGAGTGTCTCGCCTCTCGCCTCTCTTGGATCATCGCTGCGTAATTAATATGAGCCGCGGCTGTGTGAATCAATGTCACTCTATCTAGTGTATACTTCCGACTAGTGATATTATACTGTTCAGTCTCGACCGAGCCCTTGTCGCCTCAGCGTTACTTGTGATGTGCATGATTTTCATGCGCCGTAGATAAATAGATTTCATCAGGTATCAGAAGCAAACAAATCTAATTATTAGGTACCTACTGCGTAAAGATACGACACTCGCCCCTCCCGAAAATCGGCATCCAGGAACTCAGAACTAAGAAGTTTTGAATTTTTGCACGTGTGCGTGACAATAAATTTTTGAGCAGTAAAAATAAATGAATAGGATCGTACTAATACTCAAGTTTCAAAGCTTCAAGCTTTCGTCTCAATGAATGAATATACTTTTATTGTATACCTACCTATTGGATTTCAGTGCGGTTTTCGCCATCATCTAAACTCTAAATGATGGTGAAAACGGCTAATGCTCCAGAGCATTTCACGATACAGCTTTATGTACAACAAGAAAAAGAAGCTCACCCATGCAATGCAGGATCGACACCCGAGTCAACTTGTAAAATATACATGAACCTACCTAAAACAGTTTGTCGCTGTAGAGTGAATCGAAAAAAAAATACGACACGGATATCACTGGACGTTGTTTTGTTGAGCACGAGTTCAAAGGCTAGTAAACATAATTTAGAGATAACGAGTGAATCGTAAACCCCTTGTGGTAAATAGGTTCTCGTTGGCGCGGGCGCGTGCTATTGTTGCATGCAATTTACCGGCCGCTTCAATCGCTGAAATATTTCGTGCAACGGGCATGTCCAATTGCTAACGAGGCGGCCGCGACGTACAAATGAATAAGCACCTCATGCGTACACCCAGGGCACAGACTAAGTGATACGAAGCGGAGACCATGGCACGCAATAATATTATGAGAGAAAATAATACGTACATATTATCTAATCTAACTGTGCAAATTCTATTCTATCTGTATACAATACCAGATGCAAGTCTTTGCTTTTAAGAGGTATTAGACAAAGTTTATCATCATCGCAATCAATGGACGTCCACTTCCAGATATAGGTCTCTTGCTATCACTGCATAACTTGATCTCGTATCCAAGGGCTGCCAGCGAATTTCTTAAAATCTTCTGTCTACCTAGTGGGGGGGGGGGTCTCTATTCTTCTAGTTATGTGTCGCACCCATTGCCACTACAGTTTCTCAACTCGATGAGCGATGTTAGTAACTGCAAGTTCTCCTGCAAAGTCCACATTTAATATTATAAATGTGAAAGTGTGAATGTTTGTCTAAACCGAATGACGAAACTGCTGAACCATAGGTACTAACCGTAATTTGACAGAAATATGGTTTTTCAAAAATCTAGGCTTGGATTTTTTTACAACCCGGTAGTGGTTTAATTTAGTGTGGATTTAGGTAAACCTAACTATATCCACGCAGATTCTTCAGCAGCAAGCACAATCAAAATGAACCTTCTATTTAATTGTCACGTGTCTTTTTTATGTCTAAAGAAGTGGGAGGTTGATCATTAGCAAAACAATTCTGTAAAAGTGTATCGCTGTTACCAATTCAAACATTTTATTTTGTTAGGAAAAAAAATACGAAAATGTAATAATCTTTTTGTCCTCCTTCTAATTTAAACATCAAGAGAAATATTGCACAAGGAAAAGCTTTTAAATCCTCACCTTTCTCTGTGCTGCTCACGTAGGTTTTAATTGGTAAAAGTCAAGGTCGAGTCTTGTAATAAAGCTTCAATTAATTTTAGTTCTCTATTTTCGATATCGGCTTATTAATTAATATAATAATTAACCGTAACATGACCGAGAGAGTGAGATCAAAATCCTACCTACTTACCGTCTAAAATTACCTACTAGTCGTCTACTCACATTGAAATAAATCACGGCAGAGCTGTCTTGCCGTTTCTAAGCTCAACGTTAGAGTGCAATGGAAATTAATATGATCTAAACAAAATACGTACCTACTTGTATTATATAGATCATTACTGTTGCGCAAGCGCAAACGCAGCGTTGCAGGCGCGAATTAACTGCACTTATCCCATCTAATGGACAGGCGCGTGTGTGCGTTACTATATTATATTTCCAAGGCGTCCATTAGACGATAGGTTTTGCTGTCAGTTTTACCAAAGTGACAGATAACCTATAATAATGTATGTAGGTATTCCCCACAGACGTATAAAGAGAAGCAGACCTAACATAATCTTCACAACTACATCTAAAAGAATAAATAATATCTTCGCTTGTTTCTCTCCAAACAAAAATATAATACTCTATCTCTTTTTTTTCTGTTGTTGCAACACTTACGCACTCATAGAAAAAATAGGTCTTGAGGCAAACCGCCATCTTGCTAAGCACAGCTTAGCATGATGGCGGTGCAATATGTCAAATGATGTCAAAAACAAGATCTTATCCTGCGAGTTGTTTATTATTTTATTTTTGCATTAAAATCAAGTCTTAAGATCCAAGAATACTAAAATAAAATGGTTAAGTGTAGTGCACCTCTGTGCAGCAATTCTTCATAAAGGAAAACACCTGAAATTAATTGTTATCGGTAAGTTTTCATGTGCCATAGTCTCGTAATTTGTTTACATGGTTACTGTGAGATTAATAATAATCGTTCGGCATTTTAGAAGCAGTCCCTATTTATTATATGTCCAAAACTCGTAAATAGTTATAGTAATTTTGGTTCTAGTAGATCCCTGTTGCAATATTTATCAATAATTTAATACTCTGATCTCGTTTGATGTTTCATATACTTGTGCAATTTTACAGGGCCGTATTCAGGCTCAGGGTTTGTTTAGTAGGTATATTTTGAAGGTTGATTAGATAAAAGTAGGTACGGACAAATTATAAAAATGAAATCATTTTTCAGGTTCCCAAAGGACGAAAACTAAGAAATGCCTGGTTGACTAACATGAATAAAAAAAATTGGCATCCTAAATCATCGAGTGTACTATGTTCTAAGCATTTTAAAGCACATTTAGTGGACAACAAAAAGGACAGGAGAGATTTGATTTACCCATCGAATGGTTTGATTAAAATAATTCAATCGTGTGAAGAAGTTTTGAAAATGATTAAAGGAAAATATATAAGTTATAATAGCATGATAATGTATATAGCTGATTTATCGAATAATTGTAGTGAGTTTAAGACCAATGATGAACATGATTTCAATCATTTGCAAATAATGATTAAGGTGATTGTTAAATTTTATTTTGATTTAAGAATGAAGCATAATGCAAAGCAAAGCAATCAATCGGAATGAAATTATTAAGAAAATACTTAGTTTTGTTTAAAAATAAATAATTGAAACTTTTGTTTGTTTTTATTTATTTTACTCATTTTACATAGGTAAGGTAGGTCGAATGAAATAGGTAGGTAGTTAAACTAGTAAAAAGTTAGTTTGATAAATAGTTTACAAACTAGCGTTTCACTAGTTTAACTACCTACCTATTTCATTCGAGTGAAGTGTCACGTCATAACATAGAGCACGAAGCGAATCATAAATCAGCAGGCCTATTCTGTATCTCAGTGGTAACGAAAACGTTAGAACCTATGAAAATGTGCCCATCAAATAATTATCAAACCATCATTTTACATTGTGTAACATCTGATGATGATGAACTGCATCCCAGTTGGAAATTAAGGTTACAGAATGTAAAATAAGGGTTTAACAATTTGATGCCACTTTACCGTAGTTTTCAAATTAATTTCATCACAGATTAATGATTAGTATCTACAATAAATTTCATATCACAGATACTTAATAATTATAGGCCTGCAGGTCAGTCACTACGCTACGCTTTACTATCTATACTAATCTGGCAATAGTGTTATTTGACTATACTTTCAAGGGCCTAGTGACTCGAATAATAATCTCAATGTTCGCGCGATTATAGATACAAAATCAACCGCGCGATGACCGCGTAATCGCTTTCTAATACGGCGACGACGCCTAAGTCTGATTCCGCGTTACGAGTTCGGTTCCTCACCCTCGCTTGCATGAGTTCGGCCCTGTTTACTGTCAATGTGTGTGTGAAATTTGTATGTAGGCGTAATTGGCACGCCAATTTTTTTGTTATGTTAGGTCTGCTTCTCTTTATACGTCTGTGGTATTCCCGACCAAATTTCGGCAGTGACCAAAAGTGTCAACGGAGGCGGATACTAGACAGTTACGCAGGAGATGCTATAGTGCACAATTTTGTGCGTGCAAACATATAGGTACACTCTTTATTCATACATACTCGTTCACATGTAGTATGCATACCTACTTATAGCAGCACAATACAGCATAATTTGAACTGCGCTTTAAATGTTACTGTTTTAATGATTTGAAGTACCTACTTATCACGAATAATATGTTCCGAAATACGCATAGATTATTATAGTAATACAATAAAAGTTATCATAGAACTTATCTAGGATTTAGGCTCGATGCAAGGAATAGACTGGCCTCTAGGATTCCAAGAACCAAGTACCTATATTCATTGATTATAATTATTATCAATCCTCTAGATTAACTTGTTTTTTGTGATTTTGATCATATAAGTATTTAAGAATAAAATTATGATAGGTACTTACCCAAAAGAATACCTATAGGTAATTGATTTTTAAAAACAAAGATTCCAACATAACTACCAGTTAGGTAATAACACACGTTTTCCGGCATATCTTCGGGAGTCGGGACGGCTCGACTCATTTTGACGGGACTTCTACAAATTCATTGGTTGGTAGAAGATTATACAAGCAGAGTTCAGGCTACTATAATATTTAGTATTCATGTCTAAAAAGAGCGTTGATATTAGAGATAATATTATAATACAAGCGGCCACCCGCGACTTCGTTCGCGTGGATATATATTGTTTTTTAAAAATCCCGTAGGAATAATTTTGTTTTTCCTAAGCTCCTTTGAGCTCATATCATGCTAAAAACTGTAAAAAGTTCACTGGCGGATGTTTAGGTAGATCAAAATGTAAATATCTGCCAGTGAAAGTCCCATCAAAATCGATCCAGTCTTTTAGAGATTAGTCGGTAATCTTTAAAGTATCTCCTTTCTAACAAAAAAGAATGAATGAAATCGGACCACGCGTTAGTGAATTACAGCTAAATACACGTTTTGACTTTAATCCCCTCTCCCTAGGGAACCGTCCTGAATTTCGGGATAAAAAGTATTCTATATGTTACTCCGTAGTATGAACTTAAATCGTACCAAGTTTCGTTTCAATCCATTCAGTAGTTTTTGCGTGATGCGCGCACAAACATACAGACAAACAGATAAACAGACAAACAGACAAAAATTTCAAAAATAGCTTTTTTACGTTTTATTACTTATCCCTAACATCCCCCAGTTATTATTTTGCAAAAATCTTCAATGCACAGATACGGTAAGTCTACGATTTTATTTAACTGTCAATATTTATTGTTCATCCCGTCGATACGGCAAACTCTCTCGCCTGTACCTACTTATATAATTCTTCCGTAGGTACGTGTTTGTCATCTAACTTCTCCTAAACGGCTGGACTGGATGAAATTTTGTGTGTATATTTCAATGGGTTCCTGGATGATTTGAAAACAATTACGGGGTAAGTATAGGTAAACTACCGGGTCTCGGTAGGTGATGCTGATGTCGGTATGTCACCACCGGGCAGGACGAAGTCTGTGGGATCCACTAGTGTATGTATAGATAGAAGATATAGGTTAGAGAATGTCAGTTCAGCGGTTAGGCCGTGATAATGTTTTAAATCCATTATCATGGCCTAGCCTCTGAACTGATTATGACGAAAGGTACAGAGACATTTTACATCCCGGAGACGGTTTTTTATACCGGGATATCAAAAAATTCCCACGGCATTTTCAAAAAGCCTTTAGTATACGAAGTCGAAAGCATCAGCTCGTTCATAAATAATAATCGAAATAAACATGCATTCATACGTGTACGCAGCGCGTACGTCATTCTGTTTCCCATACAAATGGCCATTCCCATTCGCCCGCGGGCTCCGCGCTCGCCCGTCATACGCTCAACGCTTTGTTTAGCCAACAATTATCTTCACTAGCAATCAACGTCTCGGCGCCGAGATAATCAAAATCCTCCTCCATTTTAGTTCCATCTACTATTTCAGAATTTAGATAGGCACCAAAATTAACGCCTATTCTATTTTGTAAGTGTAATTGTATATTTTTTAACCTCCGACGAAACGCAACAACGACGGGGTGTTGGTGTTGAAGTTTGACGTGTGTGTGTGTGTGTGTGTGTGTGTGTGTGTGTGTGTGTGTGTGTGTGTGTGTGTGTGTGTGTGTGTGTGTGCGCGTGTGTGTCTGTCTGTTCCCCTGTAGCGCTCAGACGGGTGAACCGATTTGAATGCGGTTTTTTGTTTGAAAGGTGAATTAGTCGAGAGTGTTGTTAGCTATGTTTGATGAAAATCGATCCAAGATGGCCGCCGCTGCAAAATGGCGGATTACATATTTTTTCACAACTTCCTTATTATGGGTATCAAATGAAAGGGCTTAACTAGTAAAATAACAGTATGCAAATCCAAGATGGCTGCCGCAACAAATTGGCGAATGTCGGGGGTTTTTTAAATTTTTAATTTATACTTGTTGTTAAAGCCATGATATTTCCCTGATGATATTTCCCTTTCCGCTGAAACTAAGTGTTGATTGCCTGTTGAAGGAGAAGAAGTAGGGCGGAACTAGAAAAATACTAACCAATAGAATTGTACGAAATTCAGTAGACCTGATTAGATATTATTGGATATTAGATAAAAAAATATAGGCCAATTATTATCTACAAGCGAAAACCCGCGACTTCGTTCGCGTGGATATTGGTTTTTGAAAATCAAATTTTTGGGAATCATTTTGTTTTCCTAAGCTCCTTTGAGCTCATACCTTGCTAAAACTGTTAAAAGTTCACTGGCGGATGTTTAGGTTGATCAAAATGTAAACATCCGCCAGTAAAAGTCCCATTTAAATCTATCCAGCCTTTCTGGGATTAGCTGGTAATCTTTAAAGTATTTCCTTTCTAACAAAAAAAGAATGAATGAAATCGGACCACGCGTTAATGAATTACAGCTAAGTAGACATTTTAACTTTCATCCCCTCTCCCAAGGGAACCGTGCTGAATTTCGGAATAAAAAGTATCCTATATATTACTCCGTAGTATGAACTTAAATCATATCAAGTTTCATTTCAATCCATTCATTAGTTTTTGCGTGATGCGCGCACAAACATACAGACAAACAGATAAACAGATAAACAGACAAAAATTTCAAAAATAGCTTTTTTTACGTTCTATTACTTATTCCTAACATCCCCCAGTTATTATGTTGCAAAAATCTTTAATGTACAGATACGGCAAATCTACGATTTTATTATATGTATAGAAGAATAGATAGATGAATCAGCAAGAGTGTTACTACTGTTAGTTAGCACAAAACGTCGACGTAGTAGGTAGTACGTTGTACTATTTATTCTGTGGTAGCTACTAGGAAGATATTGTGTAGTAATTCATCCTTAAAAGTTATCTGTACCTGTTGGACTGACACTGCCGTATTCTTACCGTCTATTACAAACGTTACTACCAGATAATATTTAAGTATTATCCCCGCATTAAAACCAGTGGATGGCCTTTTAACTCCTTTTATCGAAAGCAATAGGGAACTATGATGGCGTATAATAGCGCACTACCGTTTTCGCTGCTATCATAAAGGGTTTACCAGAAATCAACTCACAAAGCAAGCTTTCTAATGCTAACCTTAGCAACCTAGTTGGCCGTCGAACGCGTTAATGCTGAATTACGTATTCCTCTTTTAGAGAGATCTTAAACATTGTTGTATTCATGTGGTAGCGATTGCATTCGTCTTAAATTTAAATGTTATAACTGCCTTATTTGAAAGGTTTCCAATTGATAACCACTCAAGTTACCCAGGGATTAGAAACCAAATTAATATGATTAAAATATGCAGCCATTATTTAAGAAACCATTAGTTCTTTACTTACAACTGAAGTACATCTACGATGCCAGTGAAGGAGACTAACAGGAGTTGCTGGGGGCTTAGGCAGATCCATCTGTCCCCCAATCTCTTACCTCAGCCCCCTTCTCACTCTGCGGTCTGCGGATCGCGCTGCACGCAGTGTATTTGTTTTAGCGCCGCGTCGCGTGAACATGTTCATGATTAAGGGCCCAGGATGGGTCCGAAAATGGGCATACTCAAGCATAAAACGATGTGAGTCAAGCTCGTTTAGATATTTCTTTAAAATAAACTAGCTTTTGCCCGCGGCTTCGCCCGCGTGAATTTCGGTTTTTCACAAATCCTGAGGGAATCGTGGATTTCTAGTCCCTGTTCCCGCTCCCTTTTCCAACCTTTATACTTACTTTCAAGGTAGTTTGCTATAATGATCTACCTATAGCTGTAGCTGTAGATTTGGTTTTTTTTTTCAAAATCCCGCGGGAACTGTGGATTTTTCCAGGATAAAAAGTAGCCTATGTGTTAAGGTCAGGGCATTATCTATGATCATATTGATCCATTCAAAATTTCAGCCAAATCTGTTCAGTAGTTGCGTCGTTATAGTGTAACAAACATCCAAACATCCACACTTTCACATTTATAATATTAGTAGGATTAGTAGGATATCGGTTACTGTCGTGACAGGTAAAAGCTATAAGAAGTAGGTATGCATCTGTTGTTTAATTTTTCTTTGTTTCATTTCAAAGGCACATCTCTCCTAGCCGATGGCATTTTCATTTATGCAAATGGCGAATTCCCAATCGACATCGCACGCTCCGGTGTCTATCAACGGGCGACCCGTGACCCGTCGTATAGGCTGCCTGCCCGCAAGATCCCATTACACTTGTCCGCTTTATTGTCTATAAAGCCTTAAGTGCCAACCAATCTCGTTGCATAATCGCTTTGAGCGAGCACACAATTAAATTTTATATCTCGCCTTTCGAAATTAACGGATTTGTCGTTATAAAACCCAAAAAAGGGACCATAATGGTCCTATTGGTAGGGTTTTTGAAGAATCGGTCTAAAAAATAGACCATTTACGACATCGCACTGCTGTTCAGGTAATAGCGCTAAGGCCGCTCTCTGCCGATACGCATTACCTCACGTATACTAACAAAGACATGTTAAATTTCTCAAAACGAACGGAAACATCGGACGCTACTCGTTAACGTTATTTGAGTGAAATTCCCATTCTCGAACAAGCACAGTTTCTTATTCCAAACAAACTGTTATATCTTTGTGATAAAATAGAGCTTTGATCGTGAAAACTTGCATCTCAACGTTGAAAATCAGATCAGTCCCGACCAAATTAATTTAAAAGCCAATCCTATACCATAAACCCGAATAAACAGCCTTTTAAATAGAAAATAAAATGACAACACCGTTTACGATGCCGTAATGTATTCCGGTAATAGTGAAATAATATGGCACTTCGCCGACTCGTATTACTAACAGAGACGTGTAAAATTTCTCAAACGTCAGATTTATACGGCAATCTCGGTGTAAAGTGTCAGTATTTCACTCGTGCGACTCATGCGCCTCATCTCACGGCTATGGGACAACACGTGCGTGTAACCGAATCGTCTACAAAAGATTAAGAGGTGGTAATTTGACGTTGATTTAGAGAAGGCTACGCACGCTCCTTTCATCGGACAGATTGTCTTCCCTCGGCCAGTGAGACGTTGTGTATGGCGTGAGACTATATCCCTCTAAAAGCCTCTTTATAATGTTTTTATTTATTGGAGTAAGCGTTAATAAATTGTAACTGAGCTCGGGGTATATTAGCTTTCATTTAGATAACTGTTAATGGCGTTGGAAGAGTGGAGTTTTGTAGTGTAAGTACCATTACATTAGGGTTCAAACACACTGCCTGCCATGCATAACATTTACCTACTGCGTCTATTTAAAATATTTGGTTTATAAGTACCATAATATTAATTATGAGTACCTAGATACTTGTAAGTTTATTAGTACGTAGTACCTAGATATGTACATATAACCAAATTAATTTTATTTCGAATGGTTATTGGTACGTCACCCTTTTTCTTATTTAAATACCTAAATAAATATTAGCATCATTTTCTAGGTATAAAGGAACATCAAAGTCAAAGTCCAAGCCACTTCGATTCAACCGGCAAGTTAATTGCGGAAAAGCTGCATCATTCGTTGCTCACATAATCGCATTCAAACACATCGTTGCAGCATAAATTAAGCCAATCATAACAACTGAGATTATGCTAATCATAATTGTGCTAAACGCTTACCGCCGCGTCACAGTTTGGCAGCTACAATATGACAATCGCAATCACCCATAATTGGCTATTGGATACAAAAAAGGTGGTTAAAAAATATCATAAATTCAGTCAATCATAACTTTTTAACTATAAGGCCTGCCACCGTAATTTGGCAGCTACAATGTGACGATCGCAATAAAACACTAGCATTGTTAATAAGATCACGACAAATGATAATAATCTAAAAGATTGAAAGTTAAACCCACTTCTGTCCATATCTTGAAAACTACTGAACCGATTTTGATAAAACTTACACTGTTCCCTAAGTTGAAATAAATGTAAGCCAATAAAAAAAAGAATGATCACAATCTGGTTAATAGTTTCGGAGAAATCCGCGGACAAAGAACAAACATACATACATTTTTGTTTGGAAACCCTTATAGATCATATATGTGAATATTTTGCAGTTCCAATAATATTACATACAAACCGTCGAATTGATAACCTCCCTTTTTTGAAGTCGGTTAAAAATCCAATCACAGCAGTGATTGAGATTGTAGCAATGTGACAATGACAAGTGTCGTGGTGGATTGTTCAGTTGATGGCCGGCGCGCGTGCGCGGCTCGGAGCCTCAGAGGCCCAGCGCACACCAAGAGCAGCGCAGAGCAGAACATTTTCTGAGAACACTGATTAATTAACTTTACGGCTATTGACATACAATGCAAAATTGAATGTACTTCAAAACGCGAGTTAAATAAAATTATAGTTGAGCGTCACGTTTTCAAGTAAGCGCATTCAATTTTGTCCTGTATTTCAATAGTCGTAAAGTTGGTTACTCAGTGTTCTCAGAAAATGGTCTGCTCTGCGCTGCTCTTGGTGTGCGCTGGGCCAGGCGGCGCGGCGGCGCGCGGCGGCGCACGGCGGCGGGCGCGGCGCGCGCTGATGTCATCGGCTCAAATGTTATTTTCCTTCGCCGACTGCCGCGTGGGCGCACTCGCAACTTCGGCTGTGGTCATACTAGATCACAACTAATTTGTTTATTTCATTAAAAACCACCTGGTAAGTGGTAACTATAGGTACCTACTTCGGTTATATTTTTATCCCTAGCTGATCTCCGCAACTTTGGGTTTGGGTTTTTAAAAATCCCATGTGTAGTTGGGTACTGTTTTTAACCCCCGACGCAAAAACGACGGGGTGTTATAAGTTTGACATTTATGTCTGTGTGTGTGTGTGTGTGTCTGTCTGTTCCCCTGTAGCGCTCAAACGGGTGAACCGATTTAAATGCGGTTTTTTTTGTTTGAAAGGTGAATTAGTCGATAGTGTTGTTAGCTATGTTTGATGAAAATCGGTCCAAGATGGCCGCCGCTACAAAATGGCGGATTACATATTTTATCACAACACCCTCAATATGGGTATCAAATGAAAGGGCTTGACTAGTAAAATAGCACTATGCAAATCCAAGATGGCCGCCACCACAAAATGGCGAATGTCGGGGGTTTTTTAAATTTTTAATTTATACTTGTATCCCTAGCTGATCTCCGCAACTTCGCTCGCATGCATTTGGGTTTTTTAAAATCCCATGGGTACTGTTTTATTTTCTACGATAAAAAGAACCAGCCTTCGTCTGTCATGTAAGAACCCTGGTTCAGATCTCTGTAGGTAGGTAGGTACCTACTTATACTTACCAAATATCGTCAAGATCCCTTCAGCGGTAAGCTAGAACAGAGTCAAAGAAACAGAGTAAGTTTCGTATTTATAACATCAGTATGAATATACTTACTTAGTCGGTAAAACTTTTACACGACATTCTACAAATATAAATTGACAATTTAAAAACCCCCGACATTCACCATTTTGTGGTGGCGGCCATCTTGGATTTATATAGTGCTATTCTACTAGTCAAGGCCTTTCATTTGATACACATATTGAGGGAGTTGTGAAAAAAAATATAATCCGTTATTTTGTGGCGACGGCCATCTTGGACCGATTTTCATCAAACACTCCCGACCAATTCACCTTTCAAACAAAAAAAGACCGCATTGAAATCGGTTCACCCGGTTGAGCGCTACCGGGGAACAGACAGACACACACACAGACACGTTAAACTTATAACACCCCGTCGTTTTTGCGTCGGGGGTTAAAAACAGAAGCAAAAAGTTGTACAAAATCTGAAACAACTCTAAATATTACCGCGCGGTGTAAACCCAGCTCACACCGAAGTTATGAATGAAATAATGTTTTGCAAGAGCGGATGTTGCGAGGTTGCTTGTGTCGAATTAGGTTTAGAGCCTTATGGAGCTTGATGAATGAACCGCTCCCCTCCCCCGTCCCCCGCGCCGCCGGCCGCGCCCCCTCCGCCCCCCGCACCTGCGCTGACCGTGATTGCGATTACGTAGGACTCGGCTTTGTTGGAGACATTCTAGTGTCGCAACTGGGCTTTTACAGTTAGCATTGTTTTGTTTAGAAATATTATGTTAGGATTCGCGACGTTTCGCTTTGTACGGAATTCAGACGGGAATGTTATAGGCGCATTAGTAATATTAGTCGTCAGAGAATTAATAATATGGGTATAGGATCTACCCATATTATAGAAATAGAGTTCTACCACAGGTTCTACGAGATTACCTACGCCTAAAATAAGCCTACAATCGATTATGAAAAATAATTGGTGACAGAAAAAGCATAAAGGTCGGACCGATTGCACATCAGGCAGTTAAGGTACTTAGGTAATCTTGTTCACAAAAAAAGTAAGAAAAGTGGGTTGGTTACCCAAGCCAGTATTCGTAATTCTATGGTCAAGGTTAAGGCTTATTGAATAACCCTGGTTAACCCTGACCCCTGCAACACAACGTGGCTTATTTTGGTTGTCTTTAACTTTTAACAAAAAGTAACCGAAGCGGTTTATTTTATGTGGGTAGTAAGTGGCTGCTTTTTAAGGTAAAATTATTTTTAGATCTATTCATTGTATAACTGCCTCGTTGGTCTAGTGGTTAGCATATTCGAATGCAGATCACGAGGTTCTGGGTTCGATTCCCGGGTGAAATTCTCAGTGCCAGCCCGGAGTTCGTAGTTGGCGGTGTTTCACTCCCGTGCTCTCGGTCCCGGTTATTATCACTATCATGTGACAATAGTCGTTAAATCACGCCAACCCGCATTGGAGCAGCGTGGCGGGTCTAAGCTCTAAATCCCTCTATCTTATTAGAGAGGAGGCCTGTGCCCAGCAGTGGTACGCTAAAAGGCTATAGGTAGTAGTGGTGGTGGATTCATGTATGGCAATTGATAATCTTATAGGTAGTTAACCAATTAACTTAAAAATTGCTTGTCTTTAAACGGATAGAAATAGATACTTACGTGTATGTATAAAGAAAGTGGGCATCCTCGTGTCATGGTAGTGCAACGGCGACAAATACGTGATCGATACGCGAGAAAATCATCCAAATATGACACGTGGAGCCATGTATTTATATTCCGGTGTACACTGTACAGCCCACGAACCGTTTGTTTCCTGGTCTCTAACGCGCACCGCTGTAGGTGTGAAGTGCCCTTCCGATGCCCGTGTTTCCTGCCACTTCTAAGTTCCAACTTAAAGTGACTAAGATGACCGTGAACAATTTCTAAATAGTATAGGTACATGATACATTAAATTACAAGGGTTCCTTTTTTTACCTTTTGAGGTATAGTACGGAAACCTAAAAAGGATGTACCTAATTGTAAAAAGGTGCCTAATTCTGTGGTAGCGTGTTTATTGGAGTATAATAATTATGTATTAGGAGTGACGTAGGCTACCTTTTACCCTGAAAAACAAAAGGTTCGCACGGATAAAAAAAACCTAAATGCGCCCGGACGTAAAGCTAAAAGCTGGTAAATACAGTTACTTTTTATCATATTAGTGCTCAGATCTATTGAAATATTGAAATATTGCTTGGTATGCACACATAAATCAAAGCCAGGCTTATTGTGCGTTGCCTAAGCATAGATATTGACAATAAGTAGTTTTAACTGCTAATACATACATATTATGTATGCGAAGTCGCTTGTTACGATATTAGCAAATGTTTATCAAGTGTTTGCATGAATAAACACCGCTTGCCTGCACAAACTTAGGTACTTACTTTATACGAGTAGATGTAGAGCAAAGTGCGACGTGAGTGCTAATGAATGCGTTCATTTTTATGCAGCTTTGTACCCAAGTGATTTGCATTAACATGCTCTCAGTTAAAAGTATTGATTAGGTAGGTACCTACTTGCGTAAATTCGAAACTTGCGAAATTCAGCACGGTTTCCTTGGGAGAGGGGATGAAAGTTAAAATGTGTACTTAGCTGTAATTCATTAACGCGTCGTCCGATTTCATTTATTTATTTTTTTGTTAGAAAGGGGATACTTTAAAGATTACCGGCTAATCTCTGAAAAGCTGAATCGATTTTGATGGGACTTTCACTAGCGGATGTTTACATTTTGATCTACCTAAACATCCACCAGTGAACTTTTAACAGTTTTAGCAAGGTATGAGCTCAAAGAAGCTTAGGAAAAACAAAAAGATTCCCACTTTTATAAACCAATATTTACGCGAACGATGTCGCGGGTATCCGCTTGTAAATATATAAGAAGTGGTCGTGACAAAGTTCAATTTTTTTAATAGGCGTCGGTCTTTACCTACTGTCTGAATTGTAAACGGATTGTAATTACAGCCTTAATTCTTCTTAAGCCTTAAAACTTCTTCAGATTTTAATATTTTTAAATATTATAGGATTTATTACTAACTGCCCTACCGTCTATTATGTCTAGTAATTGGGAGTCTAGTCTAGACATGCAATAACTAGCTATTGATTACGCAAATTGTTAGCTATTAGAGCAAAGAGAACAACGTTATAAAAATGGCCTAATCTATGACATTTATCGTGCAATAAATAACCTTTATCTATTTCTTGTAGTAATTTAACTAGGATCTAAATTACAAGATAATCATTATAATAATAACGCTTAGATTGGTGGCGAGAATAGATATTAGTCGATTTTTTGTCCTATATGGCTTAACTGATTCATTCCACTTAGGGAAACAATTAAACAACGTACTTATTGTGTTTTGTTTTTCCTATTTTAAAAGAATATAAGCAAAGCAAAACATTACTAATATTTCCCAATTTCCTCTGATTAAGCAAGCTTGTACAAGAAGAAGATACAACAATATTGTAACAGAAGGGGTTTGAACCATCTAGATTTGTATCCGTGCCTTAACTATTGAGTTATAGAGGCTTCATCATCATCATGATCAACCCATTACCGGCTCACTACAGAGCACGGGTCTCCTCTCAGAGTGAGAAGGGTTTTGGCCATAGTCTACCACGCTGGCCAAGCGGATTGGCAGACTAGAGGCTTAGCTTTTATTAAACTTTTCTTTTTATTCTTGAGCTGTGAATGGATAGAACTCCAGATTATTATTATTATGCATATAGAGCTAAGGTAATAAGAATAACCTTGAATATGAGTTGCTCTAATAGCCAATAGTTCTACTAGGTACCTAGGTACTTACTTATTTTGTGAGTCATATTGTGAGATGTGATAGTAAAGAAATACTGTTGAATTTATTGTGGACTCTTCTCAAACCAAGGCACGTATGGAATTTTCGTAGCGTTAGTTTTAAATTGTCATAATTAACTTTATCATCCTCATTTTGTAAAAATTTTTGACATTCAAAAAGTGTGCAGTGTACCAATTTTAAATAAATATAATCTGAGTCTGAATTTGAAAGTTGCTGATTGCATAATGCATTCCTAAGAAAAAAAAAATAATGGCACGATTATCACATAGCTATACGCTCAATCGTCAACTTGAAAGTTTAGTCTATAAAGATATATCAGCCTTGAACTTTACAGCCCTCGCGCCACATAAAGAACAAACGAACAATACACACTTATCTATATCGATAAGAGACACTGGGACAATGTCATTAACTGTACGAATACCTACTAGGTAGGTATTATTATTTTCAAACAAGTTTAATTTTGTAAGCCCACGACTACCACTACAGACCTTTAACGTCCCACTGCTGGGAATAGCCTTCCACTCGTATAGGAGAGAGGGCTTAGACTCGCCACGCTGCTCCAATCCAGGTTAGCGGGCTTTAACGACTATTGTCATATGGTAGTGATAATAACCGGGACCGACTGCTTAACGTGCTCGGGCATTAATTAGGTACTATATTGTCACATTATTGTGATAATAATAATCGGGACAAACGTGCTTTCCGAGGTACCACCAACTGGCATCCGGGCTGGCACTGAGAATTTCCTAACAGAAATCTCAACCTGACAATTTTTGGCTCGACCCGGGAATCGAACAGAGGACCGCAGGATCCGCAGTCGAACATGCTAACCGCTCGACCAACGGGGCAGTTTTAATTTTATAATCTCAACGAGAAGTAATTTAACGTCTATTACCCTTTTGTCGATCAATTCCAATGAATTTCCGCGACCCGGGGTCATTTTGAATCATAAAGTGGTACATTGGCGAGTCGCCGACGGCTGGCCGGCCAACAAGCTCATTCCGTACCTGTTATAAAATTACGTTTGACACCTCAGACTATTTATGACAATTTGAAAGGCCGGCTTGTTCCTGAATTATGCGTAATTGCGTTCGCGAACGCTATTTCTCCAAGGCGATCAATTTTATTATGTAACAAATTATTTCACTACATTTTATAGTTTTAAGTAATACCTACTAAAAACATCGCATCAAAATACACGTATTAATGGCACGATAAATAAATGGTAGACGTACTTCTTAATTTAATAAAAAAATTGTCGTTTTAATTTATAAAAAAAAGGAACAATCTACCAGTAAGAAAACATGATTTGCGTGTGCCAAATGAAACTGAGATTCCTCGCGCATTCCGCGGAACATAGTTATGTTAATAATCATGTTAATACCCAAATTATAGATATGAATTTTCTTTTTTGCGTTGTTATTTGCGCTGCACTGCCCATAGTTAGATGTCAATCGTAGGTAATTTCCAATTTATTTCCTAATTGTAAAGATTTCTGAATACATAAGTATAGATATGTACATGTAATTTTTTTTCTATCTTTATTATAAGTAAGTACGTCAAAGGTTTTCTTTAATTAATTAGTAATAATGTTTTCTTGCATTCCTACATATTATGTAGGAATGCAAGAAAACATAGGACCTCAGTGGCAAAGGGAAATATAGCACGAATGTGTCGCGCTGGCCGGCCCTCCCCAACTTGCTTAACATAAAACTCCAATTTGCATAATGCATACGGAATATGTAAACTTATCTCTGACACGCCCTTGCGAGTGACACGGGCTGAGGCGCGCCGGGATAACATTATTCTCGTTGCGAGGCGACGCGCGACTCGGAGGATATCCAAGTCTAAATAGATCGCATTCACAAAGCCTCTCGGGGTGACGCGGGCGCAGCTCACGGATGCATAACTTCTGAAGACTCTTCTTTTTAACCCCCGACGCAAAAACGACGGGGTGTTATAAGTTTGACGTGTCTGTGTGTGTGTCTGTCTGTTCCCCTGTGGCGCTCAAACGGGTGGACCGATTTGAATGCGGTGTTTTTTGTTTGAAAGGTGAATTAGTCGGAAGTGTTGTTAGCTATGTTTGATGAGAATCGGTCCAAGATGGCCGCCGCTACAAAATGGTGGATTACATATTTTTTCACAACTCCCTTAATATGGGTATCAAATGAAGGGGCTTGACTAGTAGAATAGCACTATGCAAATACAAGATGGCCGCCGCCACAAAATGGCGAATGTCGGGGGTTTTTTAAATTTTAAATTTATACTTGTTTCTTTAAAAAAAGAATATTAGCCATGATGAAGATGACTAATATTCCCTTTTCCCCTCCAAATTAAGCTTACTTATAGCTTATTAGCTTGTGTTAGGACGACAATAGTGCAACGGGTGGGATATGAACCATCGCGTCGTCCGCCGATGCCGCTAAAGGAATTTCATGGAATATTTTATCGATCTGAAATCGAATCGATTAAGTGTAGTTTTTATTGAATTCACCTTCAATTATCTGAAATATGCTCAGCATTTTCACCTTAATGATTTTGCACAATCGCATTGGAATTCATATATTTTACATTTAAAGAATATTGACACTAATCCGCTGTTAAGTTAAGAAGAAACTATTGTTAAGGTTTAGTCCTCGGAAAAGGAAAAAAACACGCTTTCGTTTATGCCGCTTTCACACTGAAGCAGGAGGAGGTAAAGGTAAAATGATAACGTCCGGAGCAGAAAGTAAGTACTATAGTGCCTATAGTAATGTGTTGTCTGCTAAACCTCCCCTACTTCTTGTCCTATGCAGCAGAAGATCGCTCTGAACTTTGTGCTGGCTCGCTGCCTTTGCCCCCATGTGAAACAGGCTTAACGTCATTTTGTTGTTCCATCCGACATCGAATATTATTGCCAATACCAGTATATAGACCGTTAAGAGCGAGCATCGGTTCCTTATTAGTTAAACGTGCGACAAAGACGCTATCGTGCATGCAAATAAAATAACAAGGCTACCATAAACAGTGTTTATTAAGGCTTTATCCGCGTTTAAAAATCCGTAAGAACTTATTCAGCGCTGGGCTTTTGCTCGCTAAGGGGAGATTTTGGGTTTTAAAATGACAAAATTACTGCGAACTGAAGTGCAGAAATGAGACGCAAATGGGTACGTTTGCAAATGGCGAACACGGCACAGCATATCTTCTTTCACGACACAATCCGGTCATTGTTGAATATAATAAAAGAGATAAGGCGGTCATGCCTGTGCATCTATACTACTAATAAATAAAATTGAAGTGTCTGTCTGTAATTTCAAAATAACCATATGGTTATTTGAACGATACCATAACCGAATCACACGTTTTTAAAATTTTTGTCTGTCTGTCTGTCTGTTTGAACGGGCTAATCTTCGGAACGGCTGAACCGATTTTGACGGGACTTTCACAGACAAGTAGAGGATTAACCAAGGAGTAACATAGGCTACGTTTTTAACCGACTTTCAAAAAAGGAGTTGTGTTGAAATCGGTAAGTACCTATGTTAAAAGACGCCCTGATAGGTATTTTCGCTGCGCGCGACGGCCGACGCTCGCGCTACACGTAACTCCCCGCGCTGCGCCGCGCCGCGCGCCCCTGCGCCCTGTGCCCGCCGTACGCGGTACCGCGGTACGCCGCCGCGCGGCGGGGGGCGGGTGGACCAGAAATCTACTTATCCCTCAGGATTTGTGAAAAACCGAAATTCACGCGGGCGAAGCCGCGGGCAAAAGCTAGTTGGTTATAAAATTAAATTCTTAATGCACAATTACAAACATATGTAGGTAATTTTTATATGTTAACTAGCTGATCCCCGCGACTTCGTTCGCGTGTTTTTCTTTGCTATAAACCTCACGGAGCCCGTGACCTTTCCAACGAATGCAAAACCGTGGAAATCGGTTCGTGCGTTCTGGAGTTATAGCGTCAGGAAGGAAAACCCGATTTATTTTTATATAGTAGATATGTTTATTAATGCCTAACATCTACACTAGCAAGCTGAGGCGAGAAGACTGGTTTTGGCAGACATTACATCGTCGGGTTGCTTTGCGTCTTACATTGATAAATCCGTGGTACGCCACAGTGCGTTGAGGCAACGCAACACGTTGAAACTACCCAGCTAGCAGCAGGGTACCGCGTTGCTGCAGCAGCAACTTGTACAGTAAAATCCGTTGTACGTTAAAACCACACGGTACGTTGCGGACCGGATACCGGAAACGCAATATGCCGTGGCAACCAACCGGCATAAAATCTGAATATATCACCACGTTACCACAACGCGCCGTGTGATATCACTCTAAAGCTTGCTTCTATCCCAAACTATAACCAATCATACACGATGCGAGTAAAGTCGCGGGATCGTACTGTTTGTTGAATAAAGTATTGCATTAAGCGAGCGGAGTAAAGCGCATCGCTGTAAAAGGCGCGGTCGGACACCCACCGTCCGAGCTCTGCTTCATTCACCCCAATAGCCGGCCTAAGCCGGTAATCGACTCATCTTTTATCGCTATTTGATAGTAGCCATATATTTATATTGAGCTCGCTCTTGTCGCGAAGCTACGTGGAGTCATGTACCTACACTAGCACGTGCGAAATCCTATTTGAATTGAATTGATTTTTTTTTACTTCAATGTTAATTCAAATAACATCACCTCTTTTTATGAAGAATATTATTGCCTAGCTACGCATGAGTATGTGTTTGGCAGTTGTTTACGTCGGTTCATCGGTTCCCTCACAATTATCAAACTACTCATTAGATTTCAATATGAGGTGTCGTTGGCTTCGCTTTAGCGTTGTACGTGTCCGAATCCAGTATCACGGATAGGATAAACAAATATACAAGAAGTAAAAAAAAAATATCGTGTTAAAAATCAAATAAAAAGTCTCATTGAGTAGATTCCGAATGCATTTAAAGTTGTACATAAAAATATGAACCGTTCTTCCGTGGTGGTAATTTTAAGAATAGTATAGACGGGTTTTAGTTTTCGATCTTTGATTGTGATCGCAAGCTCTTAACTGAATATTTGCATAAAGTTCTCCGTACTGTACCTAAGACAAAGTTTCAGTCTTCTTCTTCCGTACTGTACGTACCTAATTGACGTACAACTACAGATACTACAACCTTATTTCCACTACATTTGACAAAATAAGGTTATTAAAAACTTTTGATATAAAATATACAACTAATTTTCCCCCATACACATTATACACAATCCTGTACCTATTTATTGCCAACCGAACAATGGTAGCGTCACATCCCAAAGAGTACAGCTAGTACATTCCTCGTACAGCAATAAACAAATGTACATAATGGTCGCATCTTAATTGCCTTTCCTTGTATCTCTGCATTATAAATTCAGACAAATGAAGGAAATTCAATTGTAAGTTCGATCGTACACGCGCTCATATCTCGTTCCCTCTCCGTGGCTTTCCAATTAAGCAATTTAGATACAAAGCCGGCCTAACACGACATTATACGAATGTAAAACAACGGATATCGGAATGATAATTCAGTGATGTAAATAACAATAAAGTTATCAGGAACGGCCGCCTGGTATGGGTTTTGACAATAAAATGTGTCACGGAGAGTACCGAGCGCGACCCGCCGGCCGCCGCGCGGTAGGTATTGGATGAATTTACGACGGACCACGTATCGCCCCAGTGTAGACTTTGTTCAGGGCACTATCGATATCTGTGCCTGTGAATATACTGCCTTAAAAACATATGTACCTGCTCTCTATTTTTATCAAAGAGTGCAATGTGCGCACATCTTTATTATTTGTTTATCAAACTAACCACGAACGTATATATACGAGTGTGTACCTATACGTGCCTACATGCAAATTGTATGATAGGCGAAAAAATCTGTGGCATTAAGTAATAATAAATTGTTAGTAATTTTTTAATTTTATTTTGAAATTTTGTTTGCGTTCATTTGAGACTGTATCTCGTGACGGCTGCCCTGCGTTAAGACCACTCTTATTTCACTCTTGCGTTGATAGGCTTTCATTGAAAGCGCTGCGTAAAGCACATTACTCGCGTTGACTTTGAGTTAGATAACAAAATGTCTCCTAAGGCTACAGCGCCAATCAAAATGAGCTATATTCTGTGTTTATCGTTGTATCTAATTTACAATATAACACTGTGGTGGAAGGCTTTAACGCTGATTAATCGCTATTTATTTTTCGTTGAAGAAATAAAATAAAGAAGTTTTAACTTGAAATCCCATAAGCATTTTGAAAAGCCTTATAATTTAATTATAAGACGATGACATAATTTATCCGGGCTTAGTTCGGCTAAATGAAGATATAATTACGATTTATTCGATGAAAATGAACAAGAAACGCGTTGAAGTCTTTCGTATGCGCCACGGCCGCGGCATGGGTAACAAATCAATGTGGCGTTACCACGTCTGTGGTTCTAATTCTATTGTCGCTGGAATAAATCAATTGAGACATTTATCAACGCACACACAATTAACATACAAAGTTAATTATACGATTCGATTGTATCAATGCACGCCGAGCCTGTACAATCTATATCTTTCATCTTATCGATGTAGGCATGCGCTATAGCTAAATGTCACAGGCATTACCATGCAGCCGGGACAAACAGGCAGAAATCGTTCTAATTATTATCATATAAATAAAAAAAGGTCAAATTCAACGGACATGCCTTCTCTGCTCGGGTTATGCTGATATTGTGGCTAATTCTGTTGTACACAAATCTCTAAACTAAACTAAAATGACAGGTCTAAATCTATTGCTAACCTTTTCCGCAGTGTGCACTGTGAAACAGATAGGAATAAAAGACCTGTCATTTTAGGTTAGAGAATTGTGTACAACAGAATTAGCCACATTGACTGCTAAATTGATTTTAAATTATCAAACAATAATGATTGATTGCCAATTTTTTTTAAGTTGACTGTAGATAGTATTTTGGCCCCAAACAGAAATATGAGTCTATGTGAGTATGAGATATCACACTATAACCCCCTTAGGGGTTAAATTTTCAAAAATCCTGTCTTAGCGGATGTCTACTTCATAATAGCTAACTGCATGACAAATTTCTGCCTAATCCCTAGATGGATTGGGCTAGCTGCGTTTCAGCTCTGCGTTGATAGAT
Source organism: Melanargia galathea (assembly GCA_920104075.1). NCBI lineage: Eukaryota > Metazoa > Arthropoda > Insecta > Lepidoptera > Nymphalidae > Melanargia > Melanargia galathea. The sequence continues at coordinate 12,473,021 of OV049870.1, forward strand.
CAATCAGTCAGTCACCTTTTCCTTTTATATGTATATTTAGATAAATCCGCTTTTTTATTTTAAGTCGACGCTTAAGTCGACTGCAGTATCTATTAAAAATAACATATCGAATGATAATGGCACAGCATGAAAGTGTAGTAAACCCGTCCCCGCGGCGCGAGGCGCATTATTGGGAACCTGTTTCAGTTGCTCTAATTAACAATACACAAATCGTAGCTTGTATGCAAACGAGGGGTAAGGCCGTTGAACGAGTTAGGCTCCGTGTCCACGATCAGGTATTTTAGTCATTTATCAATCCGAAGAAATATGTCCGACAACCGATGCCGAAACATAACTGATACTAGTTTGAAACTATGTTTATTAACTAATTTAATACAGTGTAGCGACACATTAGGTGTGCATGCAAGGCGTTCTGTCGACGTTAGCAAAACGCATTGCATGACGACACACGGCGCCGCGGAAGAGAGTCTATCCCGGCACGTCGCGACCGTTAGACGGGTACTAAAATCACTGTAATTAATAATAATAAAATTGGTAATTGTGTTTGGACATATTAACATTAAACAACCAGTAACTTGATAAAGCCCTTTATTTATTTATCATCTTTCCAACAAACATTTAATTACCCAGCTGGTAACATATCTACCAAAGTGGTGACCCCGTGAAAAAACAACATGCAGCCTGTACCAGCACCCGGGTCGATAAATAACCTGGCAGCGCCCGTACCCCAGGTAAAGGAAGAAAGGATGGCGGAATTGGCAGCGATTACCGTCACATCGCGCGTGCCTGAATTCTGGGCAGACCACCCAAGGTTGTGGGTCCTCCAAACGGAGGCTATTTTAGCCCCACAAAAAATGTCGGACGAGGCCCGGTACAACCTTGTCATCACCAAGCTGTCCAAAGAAGCCATACAACAAGTCACAGATATTCTTATCACGCCGCCGGAGGCACAAAGGTACGAAGCACTGAAGGCGCGCCTCCTCGCCGTTTACGAGGAGTCGGAGACGCGCCAAATTCAACGACTCATCGGCGAAATGGAACTGGGTGACCAGCGGCCGTCGCAGTTATTACGACGCATGCGTGACTTAGCCCGAAGTAAGGTGCCAGATGACACGCTTAAAATATTATGGCAGAGCCACTTACCTGCCGCAGTCCAGGGAATAATCGCGGTGACCGAAGCGACGGAGTTGGATGTCCTTGCGCGCATTGCTGATAAGGTAATAGAAACAATTTCCCCTAACAATGTATTCGGACAGAAGGGTCCGCAGCTCGCGGCCATTGCAAGACCCAATGGACCGCAATACGGTCCCAAATACCGTTCGCGCTCCAGGGGACGCTCACAGGAAAGATCCAACTTTCCAACGAACACCAGACCCACCACCACCAGACCGACGCCCAAAGACAGGAAACCGGATTGGCTGTGTTTTTACCATTTCCGCTATAAGGCCAAGGCACGTAAATGCGTTGCCCCGTGTGCGTGGAAGCCGGCGGAAAACCAGGCGTAGTACAGGAGGTGGCGGGACCCTGTACCCATACTACAAGTAACCGTCTGTGCATCACTGATCGTACTAGTGGACTTCGATTTCTAGTTGATACAGGAGCCAATGTTTCGGTGCTCCCCGCACGTAAGTCAGCTAGTGTTAATAGTGCTACTTATAAACTTTATGCTGCCAACGGAACTGAAATAAGTACTTACGGTGTTAAAACATTAGTGTTAGATTTAAACATGCGTAGACCTTATCGTTGGACATTTATATTAGCAGCAGTGAAACAACCTATTTTGGGTGCAGACTTTTTGACCCACCACAGACTCTTAGTAGATTTAAGCAACCGAAGGTTAATAGATTTAGTAACTAATGTAAATAGCTTAGGCTCTATAGTATCTTGTAACCAACCTAGTTTAAACACGTTGGATACATCGCATCCTTATTTTAATATTTTGTCAAAATACTCAGACATAACGAAACCTGTGTCTTTCAAGGATACCCCTAGGCATACAGTGTTTCATCACATAGAGACGACAGGGCCGCCCGTGCATGCGCGTGCGCGCCCCCTCCCTCCCGAAAGGTACAAAAAGGTAAGTGAAGAATTTCGCATAATGCAGGAATTGGGCATTTGTCGTCCTTCGAAGAGCGCATGGTCAAGTCCGTTACACGTTGTTCCGAAGAAAAACGGAGATATTCGACCGTGTGGCGATTACAGACGACTCAATGCTATTACGAAACCGGACAGATATCCAATTCCGCGTTTGCATGATTTTACTTATATATTGTCTGGTAAAAGTGTTTTCAGCAAAATCGATGTGAATAGAGCATATCACTGTATTCCTGTTGCTCCTGAAGACGTTGAAAAGACTGCGATCATCACCCCATTCGGATTATATGAATTTCCTCGAATGTCGTTCGGTTTGCGCAACGCAGCACAATCCTTTCAACGCTTCATGAACAATACAGTACTACAAGGTTTAGGTATCGAACGAGCCGACGGAACTTTTGAACCTAGTTCAGAGTTCATATTCTGTTATATTGACGATGTTATTGTAGCCAGCGACTCGAGTTCTACACACGAACTTCACCTGGAAGCCTTATTTAAACGGTTAAATGAATACGGTATTACAATAAATTTATCGAAGTGTTCATTCGGACAGTCACATATCGAGTTCTTAGGACACGAGGTGACCACCGAAGGCATAAAGCCTTCACTTGATAAGGTCCAGGCTATTATCGATTTCCCTAAACCGGAAACAGTCGCACAGCTTAGAAGATTCATTGGTATGGTGACGTTTTATAGACCTCACCTACCAAACGCAATGAAATATCAGGCCGAGCTCAATAAATACATCGTTACCGCGAAAAAGAACGATAAATCACTAATTGTTTGGGACGATTCAGCTAACGAAGCATTCTTGAAATGTAAGAAAAGTCTTCAGGAAGCTGCGACATTATCTTATCCCATACCGCACACTCCACTAGCGTTGATGACGGATGCATCAAATACTTGCGTAGGTGCCGTATTACAACAATTAGTCAACGGTCATTGGAAACCATTAGGTTATTTTTCGCGCAAATTAACAGACACTCAATTAAAGTATAGTACATACGATCGCGAATTGTTAGCCGTATACCTAGCTATAATTCATTTCAGAAAAATGTTCGAAGGAAGAGCGCTTACCATATATACAGACCATAAACCGCTCACCTTTGCATATAGTAAACTAACTAGCGATAAAGAAACGCCTCGCAGAACTAGACAACTCATGTATATTAGCGAATTTACAACGGACATTCGATATATTCTCGGTAATGATAATGTAGTCGCCGATTCGCTAAGTCGAATAGAGACAATAACATGTCCAAGTAGTTTAGATTACGAAGAAATCGCTACCGCACAGAGCGATGATACCTACATTGCACAATGGAAACAAGACGCTACTAGCAGCGTAAGCATTAAAAAGGTATGTATGCCTAATGTTGCAACACACATTTATTGCGAAATGTCAACCGACAATATTAGACCTTATTTACCTAAACAATTTCGTAAATTAGCTTTTGACTTAGTTCATAATTTAAGTCATCCCGGAATTAATACCACACGTAAACTAGTATGTCAGCGTTATTTTTGGCCAGGTATGAATAAAGAAGTCAATAACTGGACCAAGACTTGCGTTCAATGCCAGAGAGCGAAGGTTCAACGTCACACCGTATCCGTTTTAGGTCGATTTGAACCGGCCGGACGTTTTGAACATATCCATACTGACATTGTCGGTCCATTACCAATCACGGTCGACGGATATAGGTACTTACTTACCATTATCGATCGCGCCACACATTGGCCGGAGGCATTTCCACTTAAAGAGATTACAGCGGAGGCCGTAGCGAAAGTCATTTATGACGGATGGATCACCAGGTTCGGAATATTTCAGCTCTTAACTACGGACCAGGGCCGTTCTTTTGAGAGTAAATTGTTTTCCGAACTTTTGAGGTGCATGGGCGCACATAGAATTAGAAGCAGTCCTTACCATCCGCAAAGTAATGGAGCTATAGAGAGATGGCATAGATCACTCAAGGTCGCTCTCAAAGCCCGACTTAATACTACTTCGTGGGTTGACGAGTTACCTACCGTTTTACTAGGACTCAGAACTACCTTACGAAGCGATTCCAACATTAGCGCCGCTGAATTAACCTACGGACGCACGTTACGGTTGCCAGGCGAATTTTTCGCGTCAGCGAAAGAGGAAACTACTGACCCGATTACATTAGTACAGGACATACGAGACAAGATACGTAAGTTGAAGGCCGTTCCTGAAAGACAACGAGATTCTCGGACTTTATTCATCCATCCAGATCTAAAGTCCGCTGAATATGTATTCGTAAGGAATGATGCAGTTCGTAAACCCTTACAGACACCTTACGACGGTCCTTATCGTGTATTACGTAGAAGCAGTAAGGTATACAAACTTCAACTTCCTAACAGACAACTAAATGTATCTATAGACAGACTCAAACCTGCCTATATATTAAACGACTCATTGACGGATGACATCATGACTGATAGTGATAACCCTACGATCAAAGTATCTAGAAGTGGTCGAGTTATTCGCCCACCTATACGTTTCAATTTATAACTTACATGTATCCATTTTACCTTGTAAGCATAAGTAGTTAACTAAGAAATTATAATATGCAACTAAGTATAATTATTATTAAGGTTTTATGACACATACACATTTATATGAACGATCATTTATAATAATATTTTATTTGCAACTCTTAGCTATTGTGTTCTACTTTTTAAACATGCAAATCTGTCAAAATATCGTATTTATGTTAAGATGTAACTTCTTCTCGTAAAAATAATTTTTGGAGTGCATTAGTTAATTAAATTTCAAAGAGCTAACACGTCCATGATTTTTACAAATATGGGCAAAAATCAGTCTAAGGAACAAAAGGAGCAGATTATAATAGCTCAGAACTCAACAGAAGTAGAAGCGCACATGTCTCGGCAGAGCGTTTTAACCATGGTAATCATCGGGTTACTCCTGCTTATCGTTGGGTGTGCCTTGATCCGAAAGGTTCGTCGAGGCATTCGGCGGCAGTTCCGCAGCCGCATGAGGGCCTGGCTCCGCGAGGAAGTTAGTGGACCAGCGGCAACCCTTACGCACGTGCAAGTACAGCCGGCAGTAGCAGCACCAGCAGCGGTCGCGAATCTCGCACCAAATCCCGCGCCTGTTGCTACCCACTACGCGTAACACGTTCCGTAATTAATTCTTTTGTACTTATTCATTTTTTATTACTGTTATCATGACTCCACAAATTATTTTTACCTTTAACCATACTTATCTAGATATAAAATTTATTTTTATGTAACTAGTTCATACTGTGTATTGTGAAACCTACCGTGTCAGCGCACTCGGCGAGCGCAGCTGCCGATCATATTACAGAGCGCTCAGCAATGTTTGCCCCAGTGCAATTGTATGTTATTATTATATTTTGTAACTACTTAGTTATCATGTTTGAAATGTATTTAGTTTTGCTTTCATGTAGTATCAACCTTTCTTTTTACAAAAAGGGGAGGTTGATGTAGCGACACATTAGGTGTGCATGCAAGGCGTTCTGTCGACGTTAGCAAAACGCATTGCATGACGACACACGGCGCCGCGGAAGAGAGTCTATCCCGGCACGTCGCGACCGTTAGACGGGTACTAAAATCACTGTAATTAATAATAATAAAATTGGTAATTGTGTTTGGACATATTAACATTAAACAACCAGTAACTTGATAAAGCCCTTTATTTATTTATCATCTTTCCAACAAACATTTAATTACCCAGCTGGTAACATATCTACCAAACAGTATTTTAGTTTGTTCATAATCATCTACTAAGAAAGATAAACCGACAGACCAACAACCAACAATCAAACATACTTTCGCATTAATTATTAATAGAGATTAGTTTAATTGTGATAGCTGACAATAAACAAATCTTTACGTTCCCAGGTTTGTAGTCTGTTGACTGTAACAAAGGCATGGGCGTCGCCAGGTAGGGGCAGGGGGGGGCAGCTGCCCCCCCTAGAGATTTGAAAAAATATAGATATGCTATATTTTGCATTAAGTATCTAAATTAAACCTGGTGCAAATGGAAACGAGGTCAATGAAAAATTCTAATTCGAAAATAGATTAAGAGCTCGTAACTAGCTTCAAAAGCTCTGGACTGTACCAACAATACTTTGTACTTTTCCCATACTATAATATCATCAACTTGCCCCCCCCTTGGCCATCTTGAACACAGGTCTTCTGGTGCAGCAACCAGTCGGTTCAACAAAAACTGTAAATTATTGTAAATAATATTATAAATAATCTAACTAGAATCTATAATACAAGTATAAATTAATAACTTAAAAAAAAACCCCGACATTCGCCATTTTGTAGCGTGACCATCTTTGACCGATTTTCATCAAACATAGCTCTCTCACACGACTAATTCACCTTTCGAACAAAAAACCGCATTCAAATCAATTCACCCGTTTGAGCGATACGGTGGAACAGACAGACACATACACACGCGCACACACACACACATAGAGCGCGCGCGCGTGCGTGAATGAGTATTTCGTAATAATACGAAAGTGTGAAAATTAAAAAAAAACACCACTTCCTGAAGAAAATATCTGAATTATATTCTGGCTAATTTATATTAAGGTTTATGCCCTTTGAAGTATCGCTTATTAACTGTCTGTGCGTTCGGAGATCAATTTGGAAATTTATTCTAACACGTCATATAAAATGTAAATGCGGTCGCATGTAATTTATTAGCATCGGTAACTCATCAATACGGTAAAGCGGAAATAATCGACATAATCGTCCACTAAACCAAACCTAATTTGCTCTTAAAACCTGTTTATACTCGTAAGTATTACTGAACAGATTTATCACGTAATGAGTCTTAAACTTAAGGGCCCTGGTAAATCTTGTAATTGAAATAATTCCCATTAGGTATATGTACCTCGGAGATGATAATTAACATCGAAAAAAATTTACGCATCGATTTAGAAACGATAATAAATCAATTAAATGTTAAAAAAAACTGTTTTAGGCAAGCTTTTATTTGATATATGTAACTCGGAGCTGGAAACTTAGAAGTAGTGCAAAAATCAGTTACCAATTTCGACGGGAAAACAACACACGAACCAAGCAAGCTAATAAAAAGCTTGTAAAAATAGCTCAAAATTAAAACATGTATAAAATCCCGCACGTGACTCAAGAGGCATCAGTCAGTGTGCATGCGACGCTATCGAGAAACGAAATTAAAAAAGGGATAATAAAGGTGGCTCGCGTCGTAATTCTGGCGCGCGACAACGCGACGCAGCACTTTTATTTGGAGGGCGCGCGTGTGGCGGCCGAGAACCGAGGCGCACCTAAACGCGCGAGCTTTGTTGTGTTGCACTTTGTACCGTTGTTATCGCTGAATAGTGTTAAATTAATTAATTAAATTAATTAATACATAAGTCGCTATAGGATACTTACTTGAGTATTTTTTTAATTGAAAAAGCTAAACCTGCTCAGTAGTAACAGCAGCAATTACCAACAAGAAATAACTGCATCATGCATTTTTCATAAGTCGTCGAATGTATTAATACATTAGCTATTAAGCTTTTGCCCGCGGCTTCGCCCGCGTAAATTTCGGTTTTTAACAAATCTCGAGAGAATCGTGGATTTCTAGATTCCGTTCCCGCTCCCTTCTCCAACCTTTATACCTACTTTCAAGGAAGTTTGCTATAGTAATGTATCTATAGCTGTATCTAGAGATTTCGTTTTTTTCAAAATCCCGTTGGAACTGTGAATTTTTCCAGGATAAAAATGCCTATGTGTTAAGTCAGGGCATAATCTTTTTTTTTTTTTTTTTTTTTTTGTCGTGGTGGAAAGCTTTATGGCTACCCCCGTTCTTTGGGCAGAACGGGGGTTATGTGGGACTCCCCCTATGGGTATACCCTAACTAAAACCACCACGGCTGTTCCCTCTTGCTGACTATGCTGGACGCCTGGGGAACCCATTGTATACGTCCCAGGCGTCTGTCAGCCGCCCCAGCCACCTGCCGGGGCTCCCGCGCTAAAGAGGAGGGGATCGGGACAGCGTGATCCCCCCTTCAGACAGTGAGGAGACTGTTAGTGGCGGATAGCTAGCCCAATAGCTACCCGCCGTCTCCCGAGGGAAGATGGCGAGCGGCGAATAACCGCCGCCTTCTTCCCACCCGTCTGCGCCGGAGCGGATGCGCGTCGAGAGCCTCTTCGCGCGCCCGCTCCGCGGCCTCCTTCTGCGAGATAACCTCCTCGCAGAAGTCGGCCACAGCATCCCAAGACCCCTCGCTGCTCAGCATGGCAAGTACGACGCCGGGCAGCGAGAGGTCTTCGCCAATTGTCGCCACCAGAGTGCGGCGCTGGGGATCCCACCGGCTACACTCCTCCAAAGTGTGTTGAGCCGTGTCGTCCCCAGCGCCGCACTCATGGCACGACGGGGTCGGTTCCCTCCTCGCAACCTTGTGCAGGTAATGGCCGAAGCAACCGTGTCCGGTCACCACCTGCACCAGCCGGAAGGAGAGCGACCCGTGCCTTCGTAGGCACCACTGCTCCAGCACCGGGCGGATGGCGTCTATGGTGCGCTTGCCATAGACGGCATCCGCCAGGTCGGCCTTCCACCTTTCCCGCATTCTGCGGGCAGCCATGCGCTGCGCTCGGCCGACCGCCTCGGGAGCCGGGCGTTCCCCCCTTGCTCGGCTCTCCGCTCTGACGCGGTGTGTCTCGGCGAGCACCCCGGCCTCCAATTCCCAAGGGGGAGTGTCCGCCAAAACGCAGGCGGCCGCAAAGGATACGGTGGCGTAGGCCCGGCAGATGCGGTTTGCCACCACCCTCTGCGGCCTCCGCAGAAGTGCCCTGGTAGTTGGACGCAGAGCGTCATACCAAATGGGAGCCCCATACATCGCCATGCTTCTTACCACCCCCGCGAAAAGGCGACGGCATGGGGCCCCAGGGCCCCTCACGTTGGGGAGCAATCGGCCGAGCGCAGAAGCCGCCCCCACCACCCGCGGAGCGAGCTGGCGGAAGTGCGCCTCAAAATTCCATTTGCGGTCCAAAACAAGGCCCAGGTACCTCATGTGGGCCCTGATTTGGACCGCTTCTCCCGACACCGAGATACTGGCGCGTGCCGGGGGCCGCCAACCCGCTCCGCCGAAAAGGACTGCCTCGGTTTTCGGGAGGGCCACTTTCAGCCCCAACATCTCAATCCTGGTGACCACCAATTCGGTGGCCACCGTGGCCCTCCTCGCAGTCTCCCCATAACTGCTTCCCCGGACAGCAACCAAAGTGTCATCCGCGTAGCACACGATTGCCATCCGGGGTAACAGGACCGGACGGATGGCCCAGTCGAACCCCAGGTTCCACAGCAGGGGCCCGAGGACCGACCCCTGCGGAACCCCGCAGGCCATCCGTCTCTCAATTCTCCGTCCGCCCCTCCCTTGATAGAGCACTACCCTCTCCTCCAGGTAGTGCCCTATCATTCTGCGCAGATAGAGGGGCACCCCGTGATACCGGAGTGCCTCCTCTATCACGCCAAAAGGGAGGGTGCCGAATGCATTGGCGATGTCTAATGACACCGCCAATACACCTTCGCCTCTCCTTTCGGCACCTTCCACGAAGCCCTTCAGAGCACCAATCGCGTCCAGGGTCGACTTGCCGACCCTGAACCCGTATTGGTGCTCCGACAGGTCAGGGCCCCGCCAAGCAAGATGCTGGTTTATCCGAGAGGCCAGAACTCTCTCCAGCATCTTGCTTGTCTCGTCGATAAGGACGACTGGTCTGTATGCCGACGGGGAGTCTGGGGATCTACCCTCCTTCCGCAACAGCACCAGTCGTCCCTCCTTCCACACCCTTGGGAACCGTCCCACCGCCAGGCAGTCATTAAATAACTGCCTGAGACGGCCCCCAAGGTGCCCCAAGGCCAGCGCCAGGACTCTGGCCGGGACTCCATCCGGTCCCGGCGCCTTCTTACACCGCCGCAGACGATTCAGAGCCTCCCCCATCTCGTCATCTGTGACTGGGGGAGCTCTGACCGGCCCTTCTCGCTCCGCGGACGGGGACGCCATGATCGGGGGCGCGAATGCTGGCGGTCGAGGAAAAAGCCCCGACACCACCCGATCAAGGAGCTCCGGCTCCATGGAATCCATGGGAGGGGCGCTCCGCATCTTGCCCCTTACGATGCGGTATGGCCGGCCCCATGGATCTCTGTCCAGGGTTGCCAAGAACTCCTTATGAGCGGAGTCCTTGGCATTGGCGATGGCCACCTGGAACGCCTTTTTCGCCTCCCGGAGCTCCATATAGAGGCGAGCCTCCTCGTCCGCGGACACCGGCCTTCTGCGGTGGCATCGGGTGTAGGCCCGGCGCGCTCGGTTACTGGCGGCGCGGAGGGCATAATCTAGCTCCATTCAAAATTTCACCCAAATCGGTTCAGTAGTTGCGACGTTAAAGAGTAACAAACACACACACACATACAGAATCTTTCGCCTTTATAATATTGTGATTTTTCGTTTCCTCTCCCGTATTCCATTTATTGTATTTAACTTTGTATTTATTGTTTTTAACATAATGTAGAGCATGTTTCACCACCTTCTGATAAGTTTCGGATAGTTATCTATAACTTTTGTCTTGACTTGGCATAAAGTAAGAAAGTGACAAATCTTGCGTTTAAGCTATTCGACACTTATCAGAAGGTGGTGAAACAGGCCGTTAATTACTTTTAATTTGTATTTACCTATTTAATTAGCGTTACTGGATATTTATTCATTCAAATTAAATTAAAATAAATAAAGTTAAAATCAGTAGGTAGATACAAATATCAATTGTGCGGCTCAGCATTGAACCAATCTTGACGAGTACAAAGATGACTTGCATCTTCAAGACGAGAATAGGATACCTACCTATTCTTTATTCCAAAACAGTTCCAGGCATCAGCTAGTATTAAATAATTTTAGAGATTTCAAAAGTTGCATTTTTTCGCTCTATTATACTTGTTTACTATAAAGAATATTTTGTCATGATTATATTTTTAATAAAATCTGCTTGGTCACAAGTGGAACCAACCGAATGTTACAGCTCGCGCTTCTCGGGGACAATCTTCTTTTATTTATATCCGTCGAGTAAACCTCGCACCTCGCCTTCAACCCGCTCTCAAGTCAAATCTACTCAAAAGTTTAACGAATAAGCTTTACCATTTTTCACATCAATTTTTTATCATTATACTTTAATAGTGACAAAAATGAATTCTGACTGACATGAATGAATGAATGAATTCAATCTGACATTCGAGTATAGCTTAGCGGGTTGCGAAGCTATACTCGAATTATTCTCGAAACTATACGCGGGTTGTGAAGCACATACCTAGTTTGAAGAACCGATAGACGTTGGTGTTCCAAGGTGCTAAAGTGGCGACCTCGTACTGGATAATGTAGTTTTGTTGTTGTGTTGGTAGACCTCCCACTAGGTGGTCAGATGACATCAAGCGAGGCGCAGAGGGTGTATGCGGTACAAGATCGGTGTATGAAAGTCCATATATAGACTATAATACCTGACTATGTCCAGCTGTGAGCTTCTATCGGTTAGCGCCGAAGATTCAGCTTTATTTGAACTCTGTACGGATTCTAAATGTTGCCGAAGTTAATATTCAAAAAAAATTTATAGATGATTATATATTATACCTACACATAGATGTCCAAAATAAAGATTATAGTTGAAGCGAGCTTTCATAACTTTTCTTTTGTGTTTACGTACGTATATACATAAAGTGTGTCGATAAAACTTGTAACGTCAAAAAAAGAACCGTAGAAGATAACAATACTCTTAAATCACTAAACATACGGTAATGAATGTAAAAGACATTTTATTTGATCATTTCTTTCACTCTTAAGAGAAAATAATTGCTACATAAAAACATTGGCCGTGTTCGTAAAATAAATGAATAATGCAGTATTTTATAGCGGCTTATGTACTTAACTTATGACCATTGGCCAAATATATCGGTAATTGATCACGTTACAACTTGGACATTTTTTCTAAACGTATTTCATATAAGAAATACTTTTAAAAAGTACTAAAAATGTTAATCCGTTGGCCTCACCGCATTTACATTCAAATAGACTAACTCTCCTCATAAATAGTGTTCTATGTAAATCAATGCATTCAGACGGTCTTGTTTAATGCAATTTGCACCGTTCCCGGCAGCGTAGTTGTACATAAAGAGTCTATGAATAGTGAATTCGTTCGAAGAAACGATGTAGCCATGATATTTTTATTACGGCGTAAGATTGGAAGCGCACTCCTCGCTGCACGCAAGTGGCTGTCCGAGCTGGCTTGTAATTTCAAGTGTTTACCCGGCGCGCGCCCAGCAGGACGCCCGACAACAATGGCCATATCCTTTTCACATAAAATATATGGAAAGTCCGGCTACCAGAGCCACGGATCGACGTTACGATACACAGCTGTAGCGAGCTGGCTGCCTCCCGAGAACTTTTTTATGAGGGATCAAATTGATTGGTTCGGCGATAATATCGATGTCGCTTATTGTACTCCCCGTCTCGGCAGCGAGCGAGCCCACTACGCTGTCTCACTTTGAACAGCTCGAAAACTTTACTAAATACGATCGTAACACAATGACTTCAGAGTAAAATGGACCTAAACTGACTTATTTTAAGGTTTGAATTCGCCAATACATTCAGCATTCGAGAACAGCCAGCGCCCCAAGCAGAAATGTTGTAAAATAAATATTCGGAGTATTGAATTACGACTTTAAAATGAGAGAGTAAGGGTTCATTTTGCATTACATATTACAGTTTTTCAGTACCCGTAGGTATACTACGTATAGTATTTGGTAAAATTTTGGAGGTGCGCAAACTCAGAATACCTATCTATACAATCCTCACCTCGCAGCGCATCTCGCACCTCCAACTTTGTGGATTTAATATTTATAAGAAACACTAGCGACCCACCCCGGCTTCGCACGTTTAGTAATTACCCGCTACGATCCCACCATATATTGTTTTATCTACTCTCATATCGGTTTATGATAACGGTTATCAAAACGGTTATCAAAACGGTTTATGAAATAATAGAGGTTATTAAAATAACCTCTATTATGCAACCGTTTCATAAACTACTATTGTTATATCTTAAAGGACGGAAAGAATTATTTACACAAAAGCTTAATAAATTACACCCAAACTTTCCTCATGAATCACTCTGTCTATTGATGAAAAACGCATGAAAATCTGTTCAGTAATTATTGAGTTTATCGCGGACAGACAGACGCTACAGGGGATTTTATTTTTTAATATTATGTTATGATAGCGATAATTAATCGATGTCAAATGGAATCCGGATACAGGCTCTTGAACCGCTGCGTCAATTGTAGAAATAATATCGAGTATCGTTTTAAATATTTATTTTACCTGTTTCACGGCGATAAACATAGGCCTTTTTACCTCGGTAATTTAGAAGTCTCTCTGTAGATTACGTGCGAGTATCTCGGGCGGGCATCGCCGCGGGCAACGCTGAGTTTTGAAAGTAAAATGAAGACTTTATTTGTGGTTTACAAAACGGATAACATCTCATTTTACCGACTTAATATATAGTTAGAAATCGAGTAGAGATTGAAATAAAACCAAAGAGGTCCGTGCGTTCGGCGGACGGCGGAGCGTGCGGTGAGCGGTCGGGCAGGACGTGCGAGGGGATCACAAAACCGAGATGATAAAAATATATTACAAAATGAGACCCACTTTGTGTTTTGAAATTACAATCAAATAAATTACTTTTTATTGCTCAATCTTGTTCGGTTTTATTAAGGTATCGGCGCTGAACGCGAGAGAATAAAACATGGCGGGTTTACGCGAGACACAACATGTTACGGTACACATAGCCGACAGATAAACAGAGGTGGTTTACACGGGCCTCGGGAGTTTTGGGCGATAAGCCATCGTGCCGTGTTCATGTCGACTCGCGGACAATGGATGCCAGCTAGTTCCCCCCCTACCCTTCTACCTGCAACGTCACACCTCACCACGACAGCCACATGTCTGCTCCTATAAACAAAGAACGATAGGCGGTTTTATAATTATTGTAAAACATCTCTCCTTATTGCCGTCCGTCTGTGACTCGGTTTATCGTGACAAAGTCGTTTTTATTGTTCCTATTTATTTTTATTTTACTGCCTCAGAAACAGTTCGGGTTCAGATTGAAGTGTTTTTTTATTTTATTTTATTGTATGGATGATAAGCACAAAGGTCAAAAAGTATACAGCGACGCAACTCATCTAGTGAGTGAGAGTGACCTATGCCCGTTATCACCGACAATCCCTAACTTTTGGGGAACGTCTAAGCGCAAATAATATATGAGTCATCATAACATAACAGCGATTTGGTATTCACCAACGTTTAAGCGATGCTTAAATTCTAGGTAGGTACTTACTGATGACGTTTATATTTTAGGTGATGTCTTACGCTAAGGGATCCTAACTTGGGAAATAGGAAGGTCTCAGTATCTCTGGAGAAAACGGGCATTAGACCACTCTTGTTGAGAAATTCCAATATTACTTACACCGTATCGAAAAGTGACGCAAAACACTCATTTATAGTATCTACATTCAATATAGGGTGCAAACTATTAAAGCTGTTCGACAATCTGACAACAAATTGAATATTGAATTTGCACATTCTCGCTTACCACGCCGTTTGTTAGAATTAGACTTGACCAGTCGTCTATTGCTGTCAACTTATTGTTCACGTTGGCCATATAGCCTGTCTACTTATCTCTGATGAACGAACACAATTTCAATACACGGCTCGTTTAGCTCAACGTCAAACCATATTTTCAGTGCGAAAATAAACAAATCAATGCGCCTCGGACAGGGGAGACACGCAGGCATATCGTGTTGATTAATGCTGATTGCTAAAGTGCGTCGCATGTATAAGTAATGCGGCAACCCACCGCTGCGTTTCCGTCACGACCGGTCGTAGAACAATGTGCCCAAACATTTACTCATTTGCCATGCGGGAGAACGCCGCGGGACTTTATTGTCTCGTCATTTGACCCTCAAATATCCTTGGTTTATACTACCTACCTACTTTATTCGAAAAAGTTCTGCAGCCGTTTAAAGAAAAATGTTGTTAATGACCAATGAGGTAGTGACCCTATATTAAGAAATATTAGCACGAATTTCAACAACGATTTTACAGCACTAGAACACTTTAGAACTGCTATAGAACACTTTATGCCATCTACTTTAGTCCTATACACCAAGGAATAGACTTACGTAGCTGCGTACTTTACAGGTGAACCCAGGTGAATCACTTATCTGAGTAAACTGAAACTTGGCACAGAGAAAGCTTGCTTAGAGACTATTCGTGATTCTTTCTTTATTCCTGAAAAGTGCACTCAGGAGCGAAATCAAACAGTTCAAGATATATACTACGATACGTAGATATTAATGATTATGATGAAATTCCATTCTATGACGCTTGCGTAGTTTTACTTTCAGCAGAACACAAACGACATAATGGCTCTTAGTACATTCGCGCGAACAAGCGTGAAAATTTACGCACAATACTCATGTCTCTCGGCCAGGGAAAACTATTTATCATCGTCCAAGGCTTGTAATTGTAAGCCATATTGTTAGCGTGAGTTATGGACCGGAATGCGGCCTCTTCCGCATGCACTTAACACCCATCTTGAAAGTAACCTTTAGTCTAAACTTGCGAAGAAATTGCTAATTCATTATAGGCTGTTACATGCCATAAATATGGAAATGTTGAGTAGGCAAGTTTATTTGTTATGAATAATTTTGTATATATCATAATACATTTTCATTTTACCTGGACGTATGTGTGTGTCATAGTATTTCGAAGTGTAAATGCTACCCTACCTACCCCAGTACATAGGTATACCACCTATGTATGTTCACTGAGTGAGGAAAATTGACTTTTGATAAGTTGACTAGTTTTAAGCAGCAAAGACGTGTTTTTCGAGTTATTGAGGTGAAAAAACCATTTTTCTCTATATTATTATTATCTCAGCAATAAAGTATTGTAGAAAAGTAAACATAATTCACCGAGGTCGCTAGCCGAGGAGCGTCGATCGGGCCATCAGCATTGTGTAGCGACGCGGAGGCATGATCGAGCTGCGATTTGTCGCTATTTCGCGCGAGGAGGACTTATGACAGGCTTTATCCGCCATCGCTGCGCTGTCGACGCCTGCATCCTAGCTCCTCGCCTACCCAGTATTTCACACCAAAACAATGAGCTTTTAAATTTACCGAGACGTTGGAATGCACAGCTACAAGCACTTTATTGTAATCCTTATTTTGCTGAACATCTTTTGGATAGTGGACATTGCGCGTTAGTGGTAGCCGTTCGCTTAAAATTTTTCACACGTGTGATAAGAACTTTCGACTGTGCGTTTAAAATAATTGAGGACTTGAGTTAATAAACGAATAATTAAATGCGTCCAATTCACCTTTCTAGGATTCCGTACCCAAAGGGTAAAAACGGAGCCCTATTAATGTCACTCGGCTGTCTGTTTGTCTGTCTGTCTATCTGTCCGTCCGCCGGTCACAGGTCTCTAGCTCGTAGACTAAATGAGTTACGAACCTAAAATTTTGGTATTTGGTGTAGAACGTTAACCCAAAACCAAATATTGGATTAGAAATTGAATTAAATTATTTTTCCAGGATACATAAAAAAGGAGCCGAAAAAAAAAATTTTTACCCTAGCTTGTAGGATATCATTGTTTAGAACTCATTGAGTGCCTAGAGTACAAATATATATTTTTTTTTTCTTAAAAAAAAAAAAGGAAATGGGGGGCCATCAAAGTTGTCAGTTTTAGACCATTTTTGTGACGGGGGCTATCTCAAAAACTAAATCAGTTAGGAATATAGAATTTCGATATATTACGTACAAACAACAAATACCTACTGAAAACAACGATTCATAAAGTAGTTTAGAAACTGTGACCAAAACAAATGAACATTTTTTGGGTTTTTCTTTCACCATTTGTTGTCTAGCTCGGAAATTAAATATTTCTTAAACCCAAAATATTATATTGTTCATAATTATATATGGAACCCTAAAAGAGCGAGGCCCGACTCACGCTTGGCTGATTTTTACTTATACTTATGTGTATATTTATTATTATGTATAGAAGAGTTGAACTTATGGCTGAGACAAACGGTTGGCGGTTTTCGCAGAAACATTTTTAATGTTTAATGAAATGCTAAAATCGTGACAAACCGTTTTGTCACGAAAATGATAAAATTATAATTAGCGTCAACGCGGCATGAATTTAAAATGTTGAATTAGCAAAAAGATCCTATCTATATACATTTGCATATTTTTAAATAATATATTATGTACCTAAATACGCAAATACCTTCAGTATTACCTACAAGAAAATAAAACAAGTCAGATAACCATCAAACATTAAAGCACCATTCCGTAAAAGTATAAAACCCCAGAAAAAAGCCTGACCATTCAATTAATTATAAAAAATGGCAAATAAATACCCAAAAATTTCAAGTAACAATATAATATTATTATAACTGATAACAAAATCTGACATAGATACTAAAATTAATAAATTCATTCGACTTTCTGTTAAAATTTTTTCCCTTTTAATTTTTCACGTAAGGTATTTAAACTCCTCCTTTCATAAGATTAACATGAGCATAAAGACTTTCGGACTTTAAACACTTGATGGTAATTATGGTTACTTTGACATCTTCAATTGCAGTAATTGAATATGTAGGTACATTCGAGCTGTACCTACTATACGCGTACATATACTAAATTCGATACATGATCCCAGAAGTACGTTAGGAACAATGTTGCTGTAAATTGATAGATTTACATATTGACATACCTACATACTCACTACTCAGTCCCATATTTTATGTGGACGTCACCGCTAAAGCATTAGAATTGAAGAGTTAAAATCTGGAATTAAATGAAAAAAGTCCACAACATTAACAATCTGCAGATTACTTACTTTTTAAAGTACCTAGGGCAATAGGTAGGTACCTCTGTAGCTTCAGGATTAAAATGTTGCAGCTAGGTGTTTCCATAATATTGTTTTGTCATGAAAAAAAAAACATTTTTGAAGTAGGCAAGTCCACAAGAACCGGTTTACAAAGAAGAAGTATTTATTACAAAAATCCGTCATAAGATTTCAAATAAATAGGTAAGTATACAAAAGCTATACAAAACTGTTTAAAATAATCCATCACAGCGCAATAGCATGATGTTTTAATATGAAGGCGAGAACCGAGAGAGTGTCTCTGTCTCAGCAGGCGAGCGCATCCGACAACCTATAATAAAGAGCCATCTAACCGGAGTTCATCGCCGAAATCAATTTTAAACAAACTCAAGCCACCACCTACAATTATCATTGTGTCGAACAATGCGTACCCACTAAATATCGCCCCAATGTTAGAGGTCACTCGAATCCATAGATCAGGGATGGCAAACCATTGGCACGAGTGCTATAGCGTTCGGTGGAATACGACAAGTTCTGAGTCACTTAAAGTTAGTTGCGACATAGGTTAAAGTTACGTTACGGTTACGCTGTCCATAGAACTAATGTCAAACATAAATTAGAATAAACACAACATACACTTAGCGTGTGGGATACTATACTTTTTTTTGTATCATATTTTATAGCTACATCAATAATAAGTACAAATTTTTAGGTTTTACATAATATTATTTTAATTAAAATGACACGTAGATGTATAAAGGTTTGCCACCCCTGCCTTAGATAATAGACGGTTCTTTCGATCACACGAGATACAATCGCGGTGATTTGTTGATTGTATACAACTTAAATATTGAAATTAACATTCATTTGTGATTTTATCTCATTTCTCTACGGTCGAGTGGATTATTTATGAATTATTAAATTTTATCAAAATATACGTTAGTCTGTACGTACTTGATATGATTTAAACTAATATATCACATCACACTACGATTCATCAAATCTTTGTCAATCTGCGCCGTTGATCAAGAATGAAATAAATATTTATTTTCTTATATTTCAATCATGACTGGAAATTCTAAAAAAAAACATACCTACTCGCCGAATTGATAACCTCCTCCTTTTTGGAAGTCGGTTAAAAATGACTAAAGACTTTTAGCCCTCATACGCATTAGCGGTCAACCGCATACGCGGCTGACCGCGCGGCTAGCCGCTTTCATATTTTTATATGCAACCGCTCATTTTGTACGCACTAAACCGCGACGAAATTCTATACACGTGGCTAGCCGCGCGGTCAACCGCGTATGCGGCTAACCGCGCGGCTAGCCACTTGTATAGAATTTCGTCGCGGTTTAGTGCGTACAAAATGAGCGGTTGCATATAAAAATACAAAAGCGGCTATAGCCGCGCGGTTAGCCGCTAATGCGTATGAGGGCTTAGACTTAAACTTTTATATGTCATATTCCTTTATATACGAACAACCCTGTACACGTATACAACATAATTATTATCACATATTATACGTTTGAAAGTATATAAATAAATATATATGATCAAAGAATACTTACTATTAATAGGTATAGCACGATTACATTTCCATTTGATCTCATCATTCTTGATGAAGTCAACGAAAATAGAAAGGCACATAATTTTATAGCAAATTTATAGTTTTTTCATTGAAATCGGCGATAAAATATGCATTTATTTAGTAGCTTGATAGGAAATGCTTCCTAGAACAAAACTGATTTATCTTTCCGCAAGCCACCTACCTCTTCGTTGCGCTTGAAAAATGATCAATAAATAAATACTGTGTCAACCACCATAATTATTGTTGCAAGGCAAAATTGCCCTAATTGAAAGTTAACAAGGACAGTAAAAAAGGCTTAGTGGGGAAACATGGCAATTGATTTATCGCTAATATACGCGGCAGCCGCGGGCCTCGTGCCGCGGATAGTAAAATTAAAATTAATGTCCGTGTAAACTTTATTAGTGGGTCGTGTAAAAATGTAGCATAAATCAAAATTCTATGTGTGGCTGAGAATTCTGCTCTGTTATACTTATTATACTGCCCTGTTGGTCTAGTGGATATGTTCGAACATCGGCTATGGTCTATGATCTATGGTCTATGTTCGAATGTGGATCAAGGGTACCGGGTTCGATTCCCGGATCGGACCAATATTGTTAAGTACTGGGGTATTTCTGTCGAGAAATTCTCAGTGCCAGTCCGGAGTTGGTAGTTGGCGGTGTTTTACTTACGTGCCTCGGAGAGCACGTTAAGCCGTCGGTACCGATTACTATTATCATATCATCTGACAATAGCCGTTAAGAGCCCTCTCCATGAGTCTAAAACAGTGATTTCTGCATTTAGAGAGCGAGACGTCTTCAGTATAGAAGAGTACTAAAAATATATACATAAATAAATAATAAATTAATTAAATAAATAAATTTTGCTTGAGATATCATGATTTTTAGTGAAAAACGGCAAAGTAAAAAGATGCAAATCAAGGTTTGGGATTTCGCATATTTTAGCAAATATTTGGCAATTTTTTACATGAACCAAAGACATTTGTAATTATTATGAAGTAACCTATAATAAAACTTCGGTCGTTTTTCAATTTTCTAGTTTCTTATATAGTTTATTTACGCACGAAGTTGCCCCAAAATTTGCCCAAAAATAGTGATTTGTCAAGAGTCATAACTTTCAAAATAAATATAATTTTACTAATATTTTTATTTTATGGCATAGGTAATGGAGATATAAATTGATATCTGGCTTAACTTTAGACCAATTGCGACAAATATTAGAATAATAGGCGTAATACGTTTGTATGGAAAAGCGCGTGAAGAGAGCGGCCTTAAAGTCTCTAACCCGCATTGGAGCAGCGTGACGGGTCTAGCCTCAAAATCTCTCTCCTATGAGAAGATCAATCTTATCCGAGATTTTGGATTAGACTAATTAATTTATTAATTTCGGGCGTAAGTATACATTTTCCATGAGGTTTAACGATCGTCACCTTATGATAATAACGAGACAATGATGTTATATATTAAAGTGACGGACCGATCATCTTTAACGTAAAAGTCCGTTCGGTAACATAGTGTCACACAGGCGCAGGTGCTCTTATTATTCTGTTTTTATTTTTCTTATTTTTTACACTTTGTAATTTTTTTTCTATTCTAAGAATAAAACAGAATCTCCAAATAGTCTGCCAATCCGCACTTGGCCAGCGTGGTAAGTAAACGAACGTGGTAAGTAAACGAACGTTGACCGTAAGTAAACGAACAGACTTTACTATCCATTGCACAAGGGAAAGGTAAAGGTCTAATTTGGTCCCCCATCAAGCTTAACTTTGTCAACGTTGCTTGACAAGCACAATCGAATGTCGTGCGCTGTCGCAACTAGGGCACACCACTGTTATATAGCTACTAAGGGGCTACGATATATTATCGCATGCCGCCCTATGAGCTATTGCCCGTACACCGTTAACATTTTATTGCCATTCATTCTGAATACTTCTTGCCAGAGAGATGTCAATATAATAACTAGAGCGTGCAATGTCCAGCATAATGAACAAGGACACCAGTGTCCGTGTATATTATTGCTTTATACGTGCTTTTATTCTGTAAATTAGCGCTGTATATGTATATAGGGCCTGCTCTTGTTTTGTCAATAATATCTTTATCATAGGGTAATACAACATAAATCAAAGATATAAACATGAAATATTTATTAGTTCCTTTACGTCATATAAATAATAATCATTAAGGTTACAGTACGCGTACACGTAATTTGTCATCGGCCGATCTTTATTCGGGCGTCGTTGGCCGATCAAATCCATGACAAATCAAACGTATATAAAAGAAAGCGAGCGCGTACACTACTACAACCTGCATCGTCCGATGACACCCGTTTTTTACGTTTTTCGATCGTCCGAGTCCGTCCGACGACGCCCAAGCACACTTCGGCCGATGACGGATTGTGTACGGAAGTGTATGCGTACCGTAAGGGTGCTTTTTTTTAGGGTTCCGTACCCAAAGGGTAAAAACGGAGCCCTATTAATGTCACTCGGCTGTCTGTCCGTCTGTCCGCCGGTCACAGGTCTCTAGCTCGCAGACGAAATGAGTTACAAACCTGAAATTTTGATATTTGGTGTAAAACGTTGACCCAAAATCAAACATTGAATTAAAAATTGAATTAAATTATTTTTCAGGGGGGCTCCCATACATGAGAAAGGAGCCGGAAAAAAAAATTTTTTTCTTACCCTAGCTTGTAGGGTATCATTGTTTAGAGCTCATTGATTAGAGTACGAATATATATTTTTTTAATTTTTTGCTTAAAAAGTAAGGAAATGGGGGGTCATCAAAATTGTCAGTTTTAGACCATTTTTGTGACGGGGGCTATCTAAAAAACTAAACTAGTTAGGAATATGATATTTCGGTATATTATGTACTATATGCTCTATTTGTACAACAAATACTGAAAACAACGATTCATAAAATAGTTTATAAGCTGTGACCAAAACAAACGAACTTATTTTGCGTTTTTCTTTCACGGTTTCTTGCGATGTCTAACTCGGAAATTAAATATTTCTTAGACCCAAAATATTATATTGTTCATAATTATGTACGGAACCCTGAAAGAGCGAGGCCCGACTCGCACTTGGCTGATTTTTTAAACTAGACGTATGATATGAAGTTTGGTTCCTCCGCATTACGTACATCTCAAAGCTTCTTGCATTCCGAGAAAGTAAATTACTCGTCTGGATCGTAAAATTAATGCCTTATACGGTAATCTGAGTACTTCAGCCTGTCACTGTCAATTTTTATGATGCTATCATTTGATATCGCCGCTTGTTTGGATCTAGAGCTCAAAGAATCGACTTCACTTCGTAAAGTGGCGTTTCCACGGACAACCGCACGACACGACAAGATTGTCTCCTAAGTCTGGCACCATATTCGTACCGCCATATCATTTCTACGATGCGTTTACAAATCCAACGAGGACGAATACTATACGAGTACGAGGCAAAGTTGTGCGTATGAGTTATTTTGCAGTGACGATATAGCCACTGTACGATACAAGCATTGATAAAAACAAAACGAGGAACCTGGTTCAATGGACCTGGTTGTTAAGTCACCTGCAGGATAGCGGCTTGACTACACGTAATTAATACCCTTGTCACATTGGTTAGGATTATTCAGACGAAAATATGTCAAAAATGTATTAATTAAGTGCACAATTTTTTATGGCGGTAATCATCACTTTTTACGCTAGTACCATAATAGTAATATTTGTAGAAAATTATTATTTAATTACATATATTGTAGTCTGAGATATTATAGTATAGCGTGTATGCAGCGCGTGACTGCGAAACTTCAGCTTGTCTCGTTCGCCAGCATATTGCATGCATAGTGTGTATACGCGATTTGTCGTGACGCTAAATCGTGTTGCACGTTAGTCCGTGGAGAAACGCTCTTAGGCCCTTAGAGATAAAAATTTGATATCGACTCATTTAAAATAGATGATCTTGTTTACACTTGTAAGCAGATGTAAATTATGTAAACAACGTTTAAAGCAACAAATAACCTTTTTAATAGTGGGAACTATTTACTGTTGGTAAATAAATATAAGGTACCTACTTTTTCTCTAACATGTGTAATTTGGTATACACTTATCTCAATATGGATTTTATTTTAGCTTAGATAAGAGATAACTGCATAAACGCAACGATTGATGCCTTAGATACATTAGTTAATATCTCACGCTAAGGAATCCGTACTTAGGGAATGAATTGACAATTGGTGAAAACTTGCTTTAGTGTACCAAATTTCCAGTCAATCAGACTAGTAGAAGTCATGTAAGCATCATTCGTATGACTGGGTTCTAATATGCCACATAGCTACGAACCATCCAGAATATACCCGCCTTCGAATACAAAAAAAAAATATAGAAGAGCATCATCTTGGTCAACATACTCATTAATTTTAAATCAATAAGTATACCAGTGCACTGCGCCCGTAAAATCTAAGTTTATTGGAACTTTCCCTAAGCATCTATACTAATAAATAAAATTGAAGTGTCTGTCTGTAATATCGAAATAACTACCTCATATTAAGCTCATATGGTTATTTGAACGATACTATAACCGAATCACACGTTTTTAAAATTTTTGTCTGTCTGTCTGTCTGTCTGTCTGTCTGTCTGTCTGTTTGAACGGGCTAATCTTTGGAACGGCTGAACCGATTTTGACGGGACTTTCACATACAAGTAGAGAATTAACCAGGGAGTAACATAGGCCACTTTTTTAACCGACTTTCAAAAAAGGAGGAGTTGTGTTTTTCTACCTATGTACACCGATATCTCCGAGATTTCTGAACCGATTTGCGTATTTTTTTTTAATCGATAGAGAAACATTGCGACACTGTCCTACAAAAAATTTGGATTCCAACTCCTCAATCCTGATGCTGTAGGGGACCTGATCCCCAAAACTAATGGGTTTTAGAAACTTTTGGTTATTTAAATTGATATTGGGGGTACCAATTAAAGACTTTATCGTTGAATGAACTCGAGTAGGTCATATCCAACTCCTCAACCCTGATGCTGTAAGGAATTATTTTCCGAAATCGTGGGGATCCCACGGGATTTTTCCGTTTTGGGGACGGGTTTCTACAGATAGGCTACTATTTGTTCTGGAAAATCAAAAGTTCCCACGGGATTTTTAAAAACCTAAATCCACACGGGCGAAGCCGTGGGCATCATCTAGTCTTCAGTAAAATCCGATTGCAAGTGAAATCCCACTTAATCAATTTATGCGGTGCTATCTCACTTCCCTGTAAGTTCAATTATATAATTTCTCGGTCTGATCTACACGATATTATGGCCGTATCGCTTTCCTATGACACCCAACAAATTGATCGGTATCTTATAACACCGCAACGGAAGTTATAGTTTCAGTTTGTTTAATAAATGATAACATGAAAATATTGCGTTTATCTCGGGAATTATTTGTATGTTATCAGTTAACTACTCGTAGGTTAGTAAAGCGAATAATATTCTGTATGAGTAGATTATATTTATATGCTGTGTCGCACGCATTAACTCAATTATTCTATCTAAGCTTGTAATGAATCACACTCGTAATCTATGTACCTATTCCCAGGCTTAACATGTCATTAAATTCAATATCAACATTCATTATTTATTTATTAATTTATAAGAGTTATACCTAATACGTGTATGTATAAAATATAAGAAAAAAGCTGAACATTTTGAAAGCAATTCGAGGAGACCTCTTGGCATCTAGTTCCATATCTAAGTAACAAATAAACGCACCGCTAAGATTTGAAATGCTGTTGCGGCTTGTGTTTTCCAACTATGTACCTATACTATATATAACTTATAACTTAATTAAATCAAGAGTGAATGAATATACATCTTCTAGGCAAACTCACAAAAAGTGTACAGTGTATCTCCATTACCTCCACTATAGCCTTTTTACTTTTTCCACTACAGTGTATCTACTGAACTCAAAATAATCTAAAACTTAGGCTGCCTCTTTGTTTATCATCAAGTGCTAGTCTATAAGTTAAAAATCCCACGCGTGCGAAACCGGGCCAGTTGGCTGGATTTTCATAAGTTTAGTGGTAGATTCAATTGACGATTCAAAAGTACTTGTAAAAGTTTATTTGAATAAAAAACTTTTCTATTCTATTCTATTTAGACAAACATTAATAGATTGATGAATAATAACAACCCCTTTGCATTGCGCTCTCGGGTAAAAATAACACTCACTATTTATATATGTATATCTATTCACGACATAGTCTGTATTTTTAACCCCCGACGCAAAAACGACGGGGTGTTATAAGTTTGACGTGTCTGTGTGTGTGTGTGTGTGTGTGTGTGTGTGTGTGTGTGTGTGTTTGTGTGTGTGTGTGTGTGTCTGTCTGTTCCCCTGTGGCGCTCAAACGGGTGGACCGATTTGAATGCGGTTTTTTTTGTTTGAAAGGTGAATTAGTCGAGAGTGTTCTTAGCTATGTTTGATGAAAATCGGTCCAAGATGGCCGCCGCTACAAAATGGCGGATGATATATTTTTTCACAACTCCCTTGATATGGGTATCAAATGAAAGGGCTTGACTAGTAGAATAGCACTATTGCAAATTCAAGATGGCCGCCGCCACTAAATGGTGAATGTCGGGGGTTTTTTAAATTTTCAATTTACACTTGTTAGGTATAATCCTTAAGGCACCCGACGTAGCACTATCTCAAAATAGCATGATTTAGTTGATAAGAGAAAAATATATTTTTGAACACAAGCGCTTGCGTTAACTAGAACGAACTGACGAATAGACACCGTTCCATTCCCATAGCCCCAGGCCCGCAATGAGTAGGTACAGTAGACTGGCTCCAACTTAACAAAGATTCAATACATTCTTACGCATTCTGCATAAAGATCACAACACCGTGCACCGGTCTAAAGAGCTAATGCACGGAGCTGCCTGTGCAGAGTAGATAACATGAAAACATGATTCAAAGCGTACCACAGATTATTTCATGAAAACTCACGAGAGAATCATTATCGTGTAATGCTTTCCATCAATCGTCTCTGCATAATTAAGATGCTAAATGTAGTCTGTACTTAAGAAACGAACATATAATTATGCCATCAGGTACAATGTAAGTAGTGTGATTGAACTTAGACTCAAAAGATTTGAGAGAATGCCAAAATTTTATTATTTTTAATAATGGATAAATTATTGTAGTATACAAGCAATAGGTTAATAAATGTCTTATTAGTGGTAGATAAGTACTGGTACGAATTGTTTCAGGTCATAAAAACGAATATTAATTATCAGCTGCTTAAACATGGCGCTTAATTAAGTTAATGAATGTTTATTAATTTAATAATAGTTAATTACGAGTTATTTCCTACCGAAGTCGTCGCAATAAAAAGAATTTCCAATTTATGGTAGGCTGCCGTGTTAATGTAGATGCGACGTTTATTGGTGTTATTTGTTTGTTTATTTTGTATTTCATAATAGAGGCGCATAGTGAGGGCTTCTTTTCCTAACAAACTTATTAATTTATTAAGAAATCAATACGTTCCAAACCTTAACATGAATTGCTTTATCGTAAGATTCTATTAAATCGTTAAACGACTAAAAACTACTTTAAGCTGTACTAACTTTAAAATTTTAGAAAGAAAAAGAACGTTTCACTTTTATACGACAAATCTAGTTCCATATTTACCTATTTTACTCCATATACATATTATTACTAGCGGTCCGCCCCGGCTTCGCCCGTGGTACATACTATATAGCCTATAGCACTCAAGGATCACGTACATATCCAACGGTGAAGGAATTTTTGAAATCGGTCTAGTAGTTTCCGAGATTAGCGCGTTCAAAAAAACAAACTCTTCCGCTTTATTATATTAGTATAGATATGTATGCAGCGAATGCGAATACCAGTCGAAATCGAATGATTGAATGATCGAAAACCAATACAAATTCGTTCCCTATCAATAAAAAATGTAAGCCAGTAAACAACGACATAGCAAAGATAGCGGCAATTCATGATGTAGAGTCGCTAGAAATAGAGAATTACGCAAAAAGTTAAAGTATGCTCTCACCGCTGAAAGCGGCCCTTTTACATAGCATTTACAAAAATATAATAAAACGGATTAGAAAGAAATCTGTCAAAAATACGATTTTGTTATATTTTTTAAAACATCGTTTTCATACACGTTGGCCCATCACTAGTGAGCAGTAGCGGCTAGGCGTGGAGTGACGTGTCGCGATCGCATGTCGGAGAGGAATATATCAATCGGGAGGCAGAGTAATGGTCCTCCCGTCCTCCCGTCCTCCCGTCCGACCGGCCTGCCTCACCAAATGAACCGCCGCCGACTACCGCTCCGCGTACTTTCTGTTTGAATATTAAATAGTTTTAATTAATACGCATAAACATTCACGTTTATTCACTCGAACGAAGACTCGAACAGACTTATCCGTACATTTCTTGAACGCGTTTATGAAAGTAAGACAAATATACTCTACATTAATACTGCGCCTACATAATATAAACAAACACATTCGAAATAAAGTTTATGAAAAGTGTTTGTATTTGGTTAAAAGTTTCGACGATTTGCGATAAGACAAGAGATTTTCATACATTGAATGCTTAAACATTTCTTATTTTTCTTCAGTAAGTATGTACTATGTAGGTATATAATATAGGCCTTCCAATGATTTGTGTTACTATACAATGATACTATATCTAATATATGCTTTTAATATCACCAATTTCGCAATTTTAATACGGAATCGTAACAATTGCACAGCATTGAAGAAAATGCCTTCTGTATTTATATATTGCTTCTGTATTTGCTATATTGAAGAACATAGTAGGTACCAACCATGTACCAACTGTATCGCTTTCTAGAGAATAAATTGAATTTGAATTCTTGTCACTTTCGAAGTCTGTTAGTAAAATACTACACAAGTTACGAGGGTCCTGGTAGCTTGTCTATCCAAAATACATAAAATCCTTTGACCAAAACTTTTGATACGTACTTGGAGGAGTATTTTCAACCATCACGGCATAAGTCGACGTCAGATTAAACTCAAATATTTACATGTGTACAAAAGGAGATAGATAAAAGTTTCACCTTTTACAAGCAATTTGGAGTTATTTATCATGTTGTGGTAATGTGACCAACTCAAAATGTAGAAATTCGGAATGGTGTAAAAATTAATGATCCCATTGAGTCACTGTTAAAAAATAAATACTTATGTAATTAATTATTGTTTTCACGCTTTGATATTTTTAATCTTAATAGGAAAAAGAAAAGAAACATGCTCTACATCTTTTAATTAGGTAACTATCAAGAATTCAAGCTTTTTTTTCAATAAAATTGACAACATGTTATGTATTGCTGCAACTCCAGTCATAAAGGACAATTATTTAGGTAAAGATATTTCAACTCATTTGTGCATGCGGAGCTGTGTGTGCGTGAACTGGTATGAGTGAAATATGCTAAGAAATATGCCTATTTAAATATATTTATTAATACGCACACACAGTCACTAAACGCACACACGCACAAATATCTTGAGATATTGACTCTTGAGCAATCTGTACAACGTATTGAACTAAACTAAAAAATTGTTGTTGTTGTTGCTGTTTGTTTTGAATAAAAAATTGATTTAGGATTATCCTATAATCTTGAGAGGGATGGCCACAGTATGTCGAATAGTCCAGCAGCGGACTCCCATCTCGGTTTCGTTGAGCAGCTTCTTTATACAGAAGCCATTATAAGTATCAGTTTCAGATCATAGATCATAAACGCATTTATTTGAGTCGGACGGTGTATGGGGGGTCCCGTCATGCGGCCTGCACTATTCATTGTTGGATATTTAGGATTCCGTATCCGAATGTTCAAACTGTTGATATAGCGTCATACCACACGTTTGAAGGTATCAAAGTATGTATCGAATATTAGTTTTTGACGTGATAACTGATAACCTCTTATAAATCGATGAACGGCGGCTACATGCACGAAAAAGCATGACTCATTGTCACGTTCCGCGTGCAAACGAGAGCGCGGAACAAGCGATAGAGAAGGCACAAGTGGCCTAAGCGTTCGGTTGTGACGCATCTACATATCTCTGTTTTCTTATAACGTTATCACGTAAAATTGTCGTCCATAAACTGACTTTACAGACAACCATTTTTTTTTCTATTTAGTTTACTTTAATTTTGAACAATTTTATAACGGAATCCTAATTTACTGTGACAAAATTAGCTTCGTGAAAAAAGTGTTTTATTTAACTTTTAAACTTATGTTGTTACTTATGTTGATTTCAATCAAAAAAACCCGTAGTCCGTAAGTTTCAGGCACATAAGTAGGTACATAATCTGTTTTACCACGGAACATTTTCTTCGTAATATTGACTCGAGTTTTAATCGATTTTCCTATATTGTTATTATCCTATATTAGGTATATACTATGTCACAATTTTCATAGACAAGTAAACCACACATAAATATTGTACAAGAATGTTACGATTCGGATGTAGGTATTATGAGATTTTTATATCAGTGTACTAAATCACCGAAATATACAGTTCGATGGAATGGTATAATCTTTATTTTATGAATATCGTAAATTTCAATTTGATTTTAATAACTTATTTACGTTTGGTGTCGTTATACTTACAATGTTAGGAAATCAATCTTGTTTATCTGACCTTACCTACGGATTCTCAATTAAATATAGATATTATTTTTTGCTCATCGTAATAAGAAACCGCAGAGTTTACAAGAGATTTTTGAATCGCTATTCTTAAGTAATACTTATACATATCTAATATTTTTAAGATTATTTAATACAAAAAACTAATCTTGTATCCAATTACATTATCTTTGATATTATAAGGTATCTATCACTATGATAAGATATCCCTATTCAAGGTGAAAATTTTGGGAAAAAGTAATCGAACAGATATTTTTTCTAAAAATAAACTACTGATAAATGAGGATTTAAATTTCCAAGTCCCAACACTGATGAAGTCGCGAACGAATGCTATTTATAAATTCAAGTTTTTACACAAATAAAAGTTGCTAAACGAGTCTTCAAAAACATGAGTGTTAATGTTTGCCGATTACGCGTCCCGAGATACGGCACGCGACTCGCGTCCTTTACCCGGCTCCTGTATTACGCAATGTCTACCAACACACCGAGCATTTTGGGCAAAATCAACAAAATAACCAAAGCTTAACCTTAATACCTTGACATCTTTAATAATAATTGCGTATCTCAATTCGACAATAAGAATTGAGAACCTCCTCGTTTTCTTTGAAGTTAGAAACATTTGTCATTCGATAAATACCTTACTTTTTTTATTAAAATGTTACAATATTACTTATATAAGTACCTTAAAATATTTACTATACAAATCATTCCCGGGTGAAATTGTGCCTTAGGCAATGGCTGGCTTACCATGGCTAATTCCAGGCTGCTACTTCCTACCGTACGTTCAATGCCTTACTTGTATTTCATACATAACCATATGTATTATTAACAAAAAAAATGCCCCTAAACATTCTCCAGTGGACAAAACTATAACTGAATTAAAAGTTGTAGATACTCCACTCATATTAAACGGACATTGACACTTAGTCATAATGCGGCATTGACACTTAGTCATATAGCTGCTCGTGCTGATTCATTGACTGACTCACTGATTGATCACTCCTCCTGTAAAATTTTGTATGAAAAAATTTTTTTTCACTAATGGTTTCATATAGAGGACAAAAATTCATTCGGAACAAAAATATGGAGAGAGCTGATGATTGAGGATTTCAGAGACGAGCGAATGGCACGCTTAAGGTATTGAAGATAGGTGGGAGGTGCTCGAACAAATGTCACTCGAAACGTCATCCAATTAGCAGTCAGCTGAAAAAAAATTCAAAATGGCGAAAAAAAGATGGCCGCCATACAAATTTCGTCGGTCTCCATCTCGGAGGGTATAAAAGATGGAAGAGTGGTTTCTTCGCAAAAGATGATGAGAATCCAAAGGTCTACTTGATGAATTGAAAAAAAATTCAAAATGGCGGAATTTATTTTTCCATAGAAAATGTATGGCGAATATTGAAGAGACTACAAGTTGTGAACTATGCAAGGCTTTAATGCGGTTTTTTTGAGAACTCTCAAAGAACAATATGGGAAGACATGATGATTGAGGGTTTGGAAGTTGGTTGAGGAGCCCGGGCAGGGTATTGAAGATAGGTAGGAGGTGCTCAAACAAAAAATACTCGAAACATCATCCAATTGGCAGTGAGCTGAAAAAAAGTCCAAATGGTGGCCATACAAACATCGGTGTCTATCTCACCAAGTATAAAAGATGGAAGAGTGGTTTTTGCCAAAAGATGATTAAGACCTTAAGTTCTACTTGATGAGCAGAATGATTCGAAGAAAAAATATGGAGAGTGATAATGATCGAGGATTAGGAATAGGGGAGAGATAGATGGAGGCTGCTCAAACCAAAATACCCGAAAGCGAAACCTCGCGGTCCGCTTGCGGGCCGCGCACCCACGCGCCCTACTAGTTAATATATATATAGCTGCTCGTGCTGATTCATTGACTGACTCACTGATTGATCACCCCTCCTGTAAAATTTTGTATGAAAAATTTTTTTTTCACTAATGATTTCGTATAGAGGACAAAAATTCATTCGGAACAAAAATATGGAGAGAGCTGATGATTGAGGATTTCGGAGACAGGTGAGCAGCACGCTTAAGGTATTGAAGATAGGTGGGGGGTGCTCGAACAAATGTCACTCGAAACGTCATCCAATTGGCAGTTAGCTGAAAAAAAATTCAAAATGGCGAAAAAAAGATGGCCGCCATACAAATTTCATCGGTCTCCATCTCGGAGGGTATAAAAGATGGAAGAGTGGTTTTTTCGCAAAAGATGATGAGGATCCAAAGGTCTACTTGATGAATTGAAAAAAAAAATCAAAATGGCGGAATTTATTTTTCCATAGAAAATGTATGGCGAATATTGAAGAGACTACAAGTTGTAAACTATGCAAGGCTTTGATGCGATTCTTTGGAGAACTCTCAAAGAAAAATATGGAAAGACATGATGATTGAGGGTTTGGAAGATGGATGAGGAGCCCGGGCAGGGTATGTTAGATAGATGGGAGGTGCTCAAACAAAAATTACTCAAAACCTCATCCAATTGGCACTGAGCTGAAAAAAAACAAAATGGCGGATTCAAGATGGCGGCTATACAAATTTCGTCAGAGTCTATCTCCCCAAGCATAAAAGATGGAAGAGTGGTTTCTGGGAAAAAGATGATCAAGACCTAAAAGTCTACTTGATGAACAGAAAAAAACAAGATGGCGAAATTTATTTTTCTACACAAAAAAAAATTATTGATGGAAAAATACGGAAAGAGCTGATGATCGAAGATTTTGGAGACGGATGAAGAGCACGGCGAGGGTATTGAAGATAGGTGGGACGTGCTCAAACAAAAACTACTCGAATCCTCGCGGTCCGCTTGCGGGCCGCGCACCCACGCGCCATACTAGTTAATATATAATATATAGCTGTTCGTTCTGATTCACTGACTCATTCATCGCCTCTCCTGTAAAATTTTGTATGAAAAATTTTTTTTTCACAAATGGTTTCGTATAGAGGACAAAAATTCATTAAGAGGAAAAATATGGAGAGAGCTGATGATTGAGGATTTCAGAGACGAGCGAATGGCACGCTTAAGGTATTGAAGATAGGTGGGGGGTGCTCGAGCAAATGTCACTCTAAACGTCATCCAATTGGCAGTGAGTTGAAAAAAAATTCAAAATGGCGAAAAAAAGATGGCCGCCATACAAATTTCGTCGGTCTCCATCTCGGAGGATATAAAAGATAGAAGAGTGGTTTCTTGACAAAAAATGATCAGGATCGGAAGGTCTACTTGATGAATGGAAAAAATATTCAAAATGGCGGAATTTATTTTTCCATAGAAAATGTATAGCGAATATTGAAGAGACTACAAGTTGTAAACTATGCAAGGCTTTGATGCGGTTCTTTGGAGAACTCTTAAAGAAAAATATGGGAAGACATGATGATTGAGGGTTTGGAAGATGGATGAGGAGCCCGGGCAGGGTATTGAAGATAGGTAGGAGGTGCTCAAACAAAAATTACTCGAAACATCACCCAATTGGCAGTGAGCTGAAAAAAAGTCCAAAATGGCGGATTCAAGATGGCGGCCATACAAACATCGGTGTCTATCTCACCAAGTATAAAAGATGGAAGAGTGGTTTTTGCCAAAAGATGATTAAGACCTTAAGTTCTACTTGATGAGCAGAATGATTCGAAGAAAAAATATGGAGAGTGATAATTAATGATCGAGGATTAGGAATAGGGGAGAGATAAATGGAGGCTGCTCAAACCAAAATACCCGAAAGCGAAACCTCGCGGTCCGCTTGCGGGCCGCGCACCCACGCGCCCTACTAGTCCTTTTATAAAACGGATTGTCGTCTCAAGTAAGCCAATACTCGTATATTCTAGTTCCCTAAACTTAACCAAATGAGAATCGCCCCGTAACTCTTTTTAATTAATTGTATGTGTGTTAATTAACACTAAGAGGACTTTAAAGACTTTCAGCTAGTTTAAAAAAATCTCGGACAACATCGGTTGGAGGGTAACAATTTACAAGAAAACTTGTTCGATCGTTGTAATAAAATGTTAATAACGCTAGTAAATCAAGATAACGTCAATAGTTAACAGAGCTGGACGCAACGAAATACTCGTGGCGAGGAAACTGCCTCGCACCAGAACATAACTCTTCGCGTGTTTCCTACCACTGTCTTTAGAACGTATGCATTTTTAATTACTTTACCCCTCTCCGAGACTAAACATAAATACAATCAACTGCATAATATTAACAAGTACGAAATATTTCCTTACAAACTTACAATATAGAGCTAAAAGACTAATCTGCACACTACACCTGAAATATTGTATAATATATTATATAAGTAATATTGTATATAAGTAAGTATGGTATGCGGATATTGTAACAAAATAATCGTAACATCGTTGAATACAAACCCATATCGGGACAATCAAAAATTTGTCTCCTCAAACAACAAACACAAATCACGCAGCAAACTGCGATCTCACGTGATCACTTTAAAAATTAAATACATTTTTATCTAACGCTTGACTTACTCGTAAGAAGTTATGCATAATGAGTTCTCGCCTTATTCACATTTACCTAAGTGCGTGTATAAAGTATGCATTGTGACGTGCGTTTATGTACTTATTTGAATAACAGCACTTGATCTGTACCAGAGTTACACCTCCGTCATATGTGGACATGAATAAAAACAATACGCTCTGAATAAGTAACATTACGAGTACATTACAAAGTATAATTGTTTAACTTTATGTATGAGTGCATTTCCCTTGTCAACATTTTAAGAGCGAGCGATATTTTTGAATTCATAGCGTTTGGTATATTTACATTTTTATTTGACGTACGTTTATGTGAAAGATTCTTGTACCCTGTACCTACCTACCTACATAACAATATTATTTTTAACCCCCGACGCAAAAACGACGGGGTGTTATAAGTTTGACGTGTCTGTGTGTGTGTGTGTGTGTGTGTGTGTGTCTGTCTGTTCCCCTGTGGCGCTCAAACGGATGGACCGATTTGAATGCGGTTTTTTTTGTTTGGAAGGTGAATTAGTCGAGAGTGTTCTTAGCTATGTTTGATGAAAATCGGTCCAAGATGGCCGCCGCTACAAAATGGCGGATGATATATTTTTTCACAACTCCCTTGATATGGGTATCAAATGAAAGGGCTTGACTAGTAGAATAGCACTATTGCAAATTCAAGATGGCCGCCGCCACTAAATGGCGAATGTCGGGGGTTTTTTAAATTTTCAATTTACACTTGTAGCTTTATTACTTAAAACATAAAAGTCACAAACCTTTCACTATCCTTTGTTCGTCCTTGCTTTATAATACCAACAGTGTTTACTTGATAAGTATTTTTTTATAGATTTTCTCAGACGTGTTATACACATATGCGGTCGAATTGACACTGGAGTTGGAAAATTAGTGCTGTTGCATGAATTGCTGTTAGAAACAGATGAAAGCCGAATATTTATGCTATAGTTACTTGAGACCAACTATGTTGTTTTGTCCAACAAATAATATCTAATCTAATCTAACAATTGGAACAGCATTCGGAATCAGTGAAAGATTCAATTAATTACTTATACCAAAGCACTTGCAAAAGTTAATTTGAATAAAATAAAAACTTTTCTATTTTATGTATTTCTATTCAATAGATAACGCATCCCTATATGCAATCGTACTTATTGTTCTTTATCTATCTACTTTGAAGTAACGTAGCAAGTAAAATTTCTAGTTATCTCATGATTAAATATTAGTAGGAGATGCATTTTGCCCCGCGGTAAACCATTAATATTAAGATGATTCTTTAAAAGTTTTAGCATAACTAGCTTTCCATACGAGTGGCTAAGTAATAGCTCGTTAAGAATAAATGAAGGAATATTACATGGTATTTTATTTTCAAATGTCATATTAACATTATGTATGACGGCGCCTGTGGCATTCTGAACGTCAAAGCAGAGAGGTGTCTCACTCTAGAGGCGTTGATCTCCAGCAAAACGGCTTCTGACTGGTAACCAAGGGACTTATTTTTGTCCTTCAGCAAATTAACACATTACCAGCTTTTTACTCTGTATGGTCTGAAATAAAAAGTTTTATTTTTATTTTATATGACATAACTCTTACAGGAATGAAATTAAAGAGTTTATTTAAAAATGTTTATTAGTTTCAAGCTAGGGCGAAAAATAAATCTAACGCGAAAAGTCTAAAAAAATCCGCTGTAGTGTAAAATTCTGAATTATTATAAAGACGCCTAACTATTATATAAAAATATCTCCGAGGAAGAAATGCTGAAGAAAACTTTCATGTGCGAAATCCCGCTGGAGTTTTTCTTTAGATTAGTTTCTGATCTATCTACCTAGGTATCTAATAAAATCATTTAGTCACTAGATGAGGTGCCACTTTGACGTCTTATGTGTGAAGTTTGCTTCTCTTGGTGTATAAACTCAACGATGAAAAGGCTGTTTCGAAAACGCTGAGATGCACCAGGCGGCGTCGAGCCTTGCCAAGATCGTACGAACCCATATACTACCCATAATAAATCAGATCTCACCTATAAAATATAAATCAATCGTGACATAAAATACATTTATATTGTTTTCACTTCGAAATGACAATAAAACGTTTTAAAATGAATGATTTAATATGTTATATCGATGTAAACACACTTATCTCAAAATGTTACGTATGTGGCACTAAACTATATCGACGATCAAATTTTTATCGGTATTTTAAACATAATGTTGAAGATATTTACGAATTTGGATATTGGAATGATTTTATTTTTTAGTAAGTAATATTTTATTTCATAAATAAAAAATTATGAATTTTAATTGCATCCAGTAGAAGTAAAATATTTATTTTTTGTACCTATATCCTTTTTTAATATATTTTTAAAGGAAACCTGAATGGTACAGATATTTTATTTACTTTAACATTAAAAAGAATAAAGTAAGAGTAGGTATAGGTGCTAGTTATAGCAGTTATAGTCCGTTTCAATAGAGTTGAGCTAAAATGTAAACCAACACAACTTTTTGCTAAAAAACTACAGAATGGATCGAAATGAAACCTAGCACGATTTAAGTTTTGTAGTATAAACTTAAATCGTGCCAAGTTTCATTTCAATCCATTCTGTAGTTTTTTAGCAAAAAGGTGTGTTGGTTTACATTTTAGCTCAACTCTATTGAAACGGACCATACCTATTTTTATGAATTTAGATCAGTTTGCAGACAAAACAGGACAAGTTCTGAAGAGATATTGTAGGTATAATGTGATCATTAAATACTTATTTGAGCATACCCATCGCTTTTCTTCGACACTGCGTCCGGACTCCGGGCTTTTCAATTATTTGATGTATCTGCGAATTAGGCGATATCAAGATGTAATAAAATGCGCTGCAGTCCGGGGCAGCGCGCGGCCAGCACCGCGCCCCTGGGTGGCCGCTACTTGTCTTACGATAAACTTATCTTTACAATCGATCCCTCCGATAAAAATAAACTCCGATGCCCCCAATGTCGAACGCTTGACGCGCTGCGAAGCAATAACATTCAGAGTTTTATAGAAGCAGCTATCCACATTTGCATCTCTATAAGATCCAATACATTACCTTTACATATTATTAGCATTCCGGTTAAGTAGACCCGCCTCGTGGTCCTCGGTTACCTCTTAACCATCGGCTTAAGTTATTTACAAGTAATTTAAATAGGGTTTACTTATAGCCAACAACGGATTTGTAACTGTTTAAAATACAGTTCAAATTACAATGCCAAGCGTAAAAATAAATAAGTACCTACCTACTGACCGTAAGGAATCGTTCACTTATCTATGGTACAAGAATAGAATAGAATAGAAATGTTTTTTATTCAAATAAACTTTTACAAGTACTTTTGAATCGTCAATTGAATCTACCAACGCAGCTATAGATAATGCGATTATTATTTCTGCAAAATACCTTCAGGATTTGCGTGTGACCAATTATTGATAAGGGCGTTTGTGCACTTATTCGTTTTCGATTCGTTTTCGTGTTTCGTGAAAACACGATTCGACATAGCCTTCCTTATAACTGTATGGGCGTTTGTGCACTTACTCGTTTTCGATTCGTTTTCGTGTTTATATATTCGTGAATTCTTCACATCGAATCGTTTTAAAATAAGGACGCGAGTGGAATGGTGTGTGGAAAGAGGGCAGAGATGAGTCCTGATGTTGTGAGGTATTTGGAAAACATAGGTATTTGCATTTCTTGAATTCCAACAAAACATGATTCAAAGCAGTTGATTATTATTAAAAGTTAATACCTACTTAGTTTGGCATTAAAATAAATCGTTTGTTTCATTCAAATTAGTTTTACTTCGAGTAAAATACCTAAATATTGTAGTATAATCAAAATTTCCATACCTGTGGTTGGTAGTCAAAAACTATCAGCAAAATATGAACATTTCATAAAAAATATCATTTCTGATACTTAGTTGTTACTGTTTTCTTACAAGAGCGTAATGTCCACTTGGGATGTTCACAAAATATATGACGTATGCTTAGATAATTTTGATACTAACCGAACCGTGTGAAATATTCATAAATCACTTACCTTAGTGTTACTGCCAGCATTTCTTCTGGAGTTATGCATTCTCTAAAACGTGTGTCTTGCCGAGAAATCTGTCCTTTTATATGACACAATATTAAATCGAAAGTAGCAACATTCATTCGATAGTAATTAAAAAAAGTTTTTTCATGATGTCTCATTAAGTGATGATCGATAAATGCTCCTCGAATACTTCTGTTTATCAATAAAGGATGTATCCAGTATTTTTTTATTCTCCGACGCCTACGAATGTATAAAAGAAGTGCGAAAAGCTGACGACGATTAAATGCAGCACACATTATGAACACGGTTTTATCTACGAAATGCTTAAAACGTATAGTGAAATCACGATTAAGTGCACAAATGTCATTCGTGAATTTCGTATACGTTTTTATGATGTTCATTAAAAAAACGAACACGAATCGAAAACGAATCGAAAACGAGTAAGTGCACAAACGCCCTAAAGCTTTTAACCGAAAGGAGTTCTGCGACCTATAAAAATTAATATAAAAAAAAACGGTGAACGTCATCATTCATTTTACACCAAGTAAAATGTATTTCGTAATCAATTAGGTACCTACGTCGTATAGATTGTGCCGCATGAATCCATTGTATCAGTGCCCCCGGCGTAAACAAATAACGGTCGTAAAAAAATGTTTGCTTTAAATATTGCGGCGCTGAGCATAAATCAGTGTTTTATGTATCGAATCTCAGGTTTCATTGTTCCGTCTAATCACAACGCAAGAACCACTCAATGTCGTTTAGTTGAGCGTCGGTTCATTGTCGTAAATAATGGAGTATTGTATGAGAGGACACTAATGCCGGCCGCTCGCCCGGCCCGCTGCCCGCTGCTTGGCTCACATGTGTGGATTGTGTGCACTCGCGGGTCAACGGCTGCGGCGGTCACGCGGACCAAATGTCAAGGCCCGTGTCGCATTATTTAAGGGTTAATTGTTTTAAATTATGAACGCGCGTGATTTGTGCATTACGACTCAATCAACTAAGTGTCACTAAAGTTTTGTCAGAGAATAAATCATTTGTTACAATAAAAAAAATTAAATCGTAGAGTCGACATGTTTTACCTATGTGAAACTTGTCGATTCTATGATTTAATTTTTTTTAAATAATTATTATGATTCTATGATTTTTTTAAATGTACCGAAGTTGAAATACTAAAAAGCTCTGATCCGAAAAAGGACTCAAATCCAAGGAAGCTAAATATACTTAACCTGAAGATTATCTTTAAAATGAATCTTTCACCTATTCTACATCACGGATAAAAACCTAGTTTTGTATTGTAAAGATGCAAATGTAATTAAACACTAAGGAAATATTTAGAGTTTGACTCCCAATTCTTATTAATGACACTATCTTTTGAGGCAATCATAGTTATAGATTATTCATTGGAAGTTTCGATATTTATATTCAGTGTAAACAATCTCTTAAGCTTGTATTTAGCGTCTGTTGATCATGTAATACATATGTCTCGACTTGCATAGAGGGATTATCGTCTACAATGATGCATTCATAAATAAAAATTATAATATGTATGTGTATGTTTGGTATGCGGAATCATTCTTATTATGATAAAAATATAATATCAAACCATGTTATAAGAGGTAAACTACGTGAAATAATCTTGGAAATAAGGTTATGATGGCATGGAAATGATTACATTATATCGTATAATCTCTTTTCATTAAGTAGGTACTTGTGTACGTTATATTTTATGTATAAAACATATTACAATAATCTATCTATCTATTCTATACATCTAGACTTGCCGTATCTGTACATTGAATATATTTGCAAAATAATAACTGGGGGATGTTAGGGATAAGTAATAGAACGTAAAAAAGCTATTTTTGAAATTTTTGTCTGTTTGTCTGTTTGTCGGTTTGTCTGTTTGTCTGTTTGTCTGTTTGTCTGTTTGTCTGTTTATCTGTTTGTCTGTTTGTCTGTATGTTTGTGCGCGCATCACGTAAAAACTACTGAATAGATTGAAATGTAATTTGGCATGATTTAAGTTCATACTATGGAGTAACATATAGGATACTTTTTATCCCGAAATTCAGCACGGTTCCCTTGGGAGAGGGGATGAAATTCAAAATGTGTTCTTAGCTGTAATTCGTTAACGGGTGGTCCGATTTCATTCATTACTGGCTAATCTCTAAAAGGCTGGACCGATTTTGATGAGACTTTCACTGGCGGATGTTTACATTTTGAGCTACCTAAACATCCGCCAGTGAATTTTTAACAGTTTTTAGCAAGGTATGAGCTCAAAGGAGCTTAGCAAAAACAAAATATTCTCACGGGATTTTTAAAAACCAATGTCCACGCGAACGAAGTCGCGGGTGTCCGCTTGTAGATAAATAAATCTGGATATGCTACATTTTCTTTCTTTTTTTTTTAATGTGCCTAACTTGATAAAATTACTGGACATCAATGCCTTTTAAAGTTCAGCTGACGTTGCCAGTTATTACTCTTACATCCTATAACCTGAAAAAAATGCATTGTGCATCATGATCATCGTAAATTAACTTATCAAAGCACTACTTTTTAACTTTGTGGTCTATACGTGAAAAAGATTCTGATTTGCAGTAAAAAAAATTGACATACAGCTTTACGCCGCATACAGCGATGAACACATGACGTAACAATTTATGAGTTTCAAGTCTTGGCTTTAAGTCCATAGCCACATAAATTATTTTTTAATTTTCTGATTGAAAATACTAGAAGGCATTTTTATCCCTGCGAAAACTGATAGACAATATTGATAAGGATTATTATTATAGTAGAGGCACGTGTGATCGTTGAAGTCTTTTATACGGGGGCTCTTACGATCCAATACATGACATTCGTAAAAACAGTTTTAACAGTCTTTCGTTCTGTGTGCTTAGTCTAAATCGGAGCACTCGAAAACGAACTAAGGTTTGAGTTCGCCAATACATTCAGCATTCGAACAATGCTGAATGTATTGGCGAACTCAAACCTTAATACAAGCCATTTTAGGTCTATTTTACTCTGAAATCGATCAATAGTTTTCGAGTTCGTTTTCGAGTGCTCCGAATTAGACTAAGCACACTGTTCGAGAATTCTGATTGTAACGTAAAGTTTAAGAAAAATCATGTAGGTATTTCATACGTTAATCTACGTGTGCTGAATTTATATCTAATATACACGTACCTACTAGGTAAAGTGCTGACTTCATCCGCGTCGATTTAGTAGTGAATTTCGTGGGTACTCTGTGATTTTACGGGACATAAAGTAGTAGTATGTCTATCTCTGGGATGCGAACTACCTCTGCGCTAAATTTCGTCAAGATTTCTTAGTGGTTAGCACATGAAAAGGTAACAGACCGACAGAAGAGACAGTATATTCGCAATCAAAATATTAATATGGTTTATCCTCATACCTACATCCTCTATACTTAAGAAAGTATAAAGCATTTCACAAGATTAAATTATCTTTCAAAATACTGAATATTTTTTTAAACTACGCATATGCCAATTTAGCGTTTTGGTTATGTTATCTAATCCGTAGTTACCTTTATTGTGTAACTACAGAACACAATGACATCAATCTCGTTTATGTGGTCGCTACAATTCAGTAAGATTTGTTTGTAATCATAAGAAACTCCTTAGATGGCATTGGAAAATGAAATGTCAATAGATATAGTAAAGCGCTCAGTTTATTTCGCCGCGCGCATTGTTTGCAATTTGCGCGGCGTTCGCTCGTAACTGGCCTTACTCAATGGCTAGACAAGAATGAATGAAGCAATCTCGGGAGCAGTAAATGTTATTTATACAGTTTCTCTTCCATAAATGAGCCGGCCATTGAGTCGGTCGGGCGGCTTCTGTTCGGCAATTAGACAATCCGAACCGAGTCCACGTCGTCCTTATCGCGGGCCGGTAGTCGCGTATCGGCGCACAATCTCACGAAAACGCAATTCGGAGCTGCACCTGTCATAAACGCGTGGGGTCACCGACTCCAGGTTTCAATTAGCCGCGAACATACATTCTATCAAACACCTAGATGAGTAAACAAACGCGGTCCCCGGGCTATTTGACTATAGCGGACGCTCATCAATAATGTTTCGGAGGCGATAATATCGCGACGCGTGTCCGAGTAACCTCCAACACCGTTATTAACCTGGCGATAGTCATCGAGATCATTTAGTGATACGCTCTATATTAAATTACTCGGTCGTGCCTCGATAAAATACTCCTCGTATTCTATTACCCCGAAAAACGAGATAAACGCCGCCGGAGGTATTGTGAGTGGTTATTAATACGCTCGGGAATGCCGGAAATGTTAACGCGTCAACAAAGAGGCTCGGAATGGATTGGTTAATTACGAGTGCGCATAAATAAAGCGGGAGAATGCTAATGGAGGCATTGAGAGGACGCCATGCGTCAAGTCGCGTGTCGATATGGAATCGCGCGTCAGCTGCGAGTTGTCGTCGAGCCTCGCAATGCGCTTTTTACTGCGACGCGGCTCAGGGCTCACCTTATTTAGTGTCACACTCAGTCAACTGCAGCTTTATACAACTCCATCGCGCTCCATCCTTTATAGCTGTCTTGGATGCCTGATATCGATAAATGCAACCTATTTTTTTTATTTTATTTGATTTACTTAGATAGTAGCAGCTCTTTAAACTTTATAATTTCGAATGGTTTTTGAACGGTAATTCATGTTTAGCCATAGTATTTAAGAAGTAAAGTTCCCTAAAGTACTAGATCTATGAATATTCAATTATTAATAAATATGTAGGTATGTTAAACAATAACCATGAATTTTGCTATAATACTTAATGCATGATCTAATGACTTCTCAAACCATTATGCTGTTAATTAAACGGCTTATACACTGCAATGGTGGTATCTATTACCGACCAGTACAACTATTTACCAATCAACGATGTAATAATTAATACGATCTCAACTTAATTGACTCCAATGAGGCAGGTTTCGATATCTCTATCTGCAACCAATTCGTCGTTAATCCAAATGTATTACCGAAGTAAAGATAATGAATCACATTATTGTAGGTTAATCACCGGTCCATTATTAGAGTCCGAACTAAAAGTTTAATCAGTGAATTGACCGATTTTTATAGCAATCGCATATTAAAATTCATGTAATCGTTATCGGGACATACAAATTAAACGAGTTCAATATTACTTCCATTAGGGCCTCATTAATTTCTAAACGCACGCTCAGGGGCACGGCGTCGCCTCAGCAGCGATAGGTATTTGATTTACAGCAGCGCTCGGGACGGCCGGGCGGCCGAAGCGAGCGGTCGAATCTACAAAAGCCGCAACGGACATAATTTACTTCTCACCACAATACTTCTAATTAAGATCATTCGTGAGCCCAATGAAGCTACGGACTATGTACTCACTGCACAAACTGGACCTTATAAATAACTCAAATCGTAACTCATGCCTTTTTCGTGATACTCCTGATGAAGCACGACTCCGCCCGCGTCCGTAGAATATCGACTTTAGAAGGACCACGTTAAGAATGAGAATGGACAACTCCC
This sequence comes from Melanargia galathea, assembly GCA_920104075.1. Taxonomy (NCBI): domain Eukaryota; kingdom Metazoa; phylum Arthropoda; class Insecta; order Lepidoptera; family Nymphalidae; genus Melanargia; species Melanargia galathea. The sequence continues at coordinate 12,517,414 of OV049870.1, forward strand.
TCAATAAACAACCGAATATCAAAGCGTGCTTATTCACGCCACGGTATTGTTACGAGAAATAAATAAACCGAACTAAGCTACGGTTTATTTATAAAATGAGTTAAACGTCCAACTTAAAATTTAGTGTGCGTTAGTACACGTGAAGACAAATTCACTAAAATTAGTAAAAAAATGCAGGAATTTCAAGTACCATTACGAAAATTTGTTTTACGGTTTAACCCATTTCAAGCTGTTCAAGTGATTGTCATGCTTGAAGCTTTCACGCAAGTCATTATTGAGTAAGTATATTGCTTATGATATTTCAACTGACTTGTGAATAATTTAAGTAGACTTGTTACGTTCTGCGTCTTTACTCATTTAAAAAAATATACTTGCTAATATCTGCGGCTTTACTGTAACTTTTTAAGGAGATAAACTTAACACTGCAGTTATGTTAATCGGCCAAAATAGTATGTAAATATTTAATTACTTTTGTCTATCCATCTTCAATGATAGGTTTACCGAGACACCTGCCAAATTACTTAGTTAATTTTAAAAGTTACTCTAGGCTATCTGAATGTAATATATCGTTTACTGCACAGTAATTATTGATATAAGAATCCATAGAAAAATAAAAATAAATAAATCAAAAAATAATATAGTTAATAAATATATGAAAGTGAAATATTTTAATGGTTTCCAATATAATTTAATAGTAGGTGCCTAATGTAACCGCGGAAGCCATGCGGTGATATTACAAATGTCTTTGTCCAAAAGAACGATTTCAATTTATACCCATAACATATCAATGTGCATATGTCCGGACAGTAAACCTTTAAAAGTAAATTATTATTTTATGGCCCGTCCGTTCAAATAAGCAAACAGCTTGCTCATCATAAAATTTTATGTACAAATAGAAGTAAAGTATAAATAAAGTAGCATTATTATTGGAGATGTAAGGCAGGCAGGCAGCATTCCTGCCCGATGTCAGAGCGGCGGACACTCGCATCTAATGATGTCATTTGAATGAGGGTAGTTGCAAATGAGATATGAATAGCCGCATCAGATGCAGAACCCGTCGACTCTACCGCTCTGCGCTCTTGAAATGGTAACATCCTTTCGTATTTTATCTTGTTAGCCATCTTTTCTATCAAACGTGTGTATATTATAGCTGATTTCTACGACTTCATCCACGTCGATTTAATTAAAAAATTGTTTCTTTATACAAAGTGTACCACCCCTTTTCGTTCCTTTCAAATTCAAAAAGCTACACCAACGTTAGCTCTAGGATACTCAAGGAACATTTCTTCCCAATTTCAGTTGTCTGTCAGCCACTCAGTCAGTCAGTCACTATACTGTTTTATAAATTTAAAGATTTTTATTTATTATGAAAATATTATGAGTGATAAATTTTAATGTACTTTAATACATTTCGCAGATATCATAATTCAGTGCATAGTCAAAACCCGATAGCTATTATCTACAGCAGGTAGGTACACTATGTTAATGAGATACAATGACAGAATAAATAAACCACTTGTAGAAGGAGGTGCATTCCTCCTGGGGCTGTCAATAGAATCAATAGAGTACAATAAAATTGCTCCTTTCAATGCAACGTAGTTAGGTCTAAATGAGGTTTGAGTAATGCGGCGAGCACACGAAAGCCTTGCGTGGTGCAAAGCATTATTGTCCGAGCCCTCTACGCAACATTTATACTCATTTCCCCTCAGCCTGTTTAAATTAAAGCAAATAGACGTATGCAGTAAATAGGTTCCGAGTCCTAATGAACCTGGCCACTCACAAATCAAGCCCTTCTTATTACAATACGTCAAGCAAACATTAAATAATTTGAAATTATACCAAAACTTTACCTATAGCCGTTTAGAAATTTGATACATCAGGAGATTATTGTATCGAAGCAGTAGACTAATTACAGGGATTCAATTTAAAATGGTAGTTACTTTTAAATAATAAACTCCGAAGTCATCCGTTACGATGCCGACAAAGGCTCGATGCGGAGACCGCTAAGTCAATTTATAATGCGATTAACAGAAAGAATGGCGATCCGACTGATTGCACGGATCCTTATGCGGTTCACCAAAAATCCTCGATCAGAATAACGACCGCCGTTGCCTCGCAGCTGCATCGTCGAGCAGAAATATTACCGCGTCGTGAATAATTGATTCGTTTTCATTTGTACAAGTCTATCGGTTTCAAGACAAGTAGTTCCAAATGTCTCAATTAATATTTAGCCTAGAGAAAAGTTATAATGAGAGCTTTGTTGATACAGGGTGCGCGTAAGCCGAGTGGGTATGCGCAAAGTGATTAATATGACGAAGCGAACCCATCTATCGCGATGCGGCCGCGGCGCCGAGACCGCACGAGCGTCGGGCTCCACCGCCACACACCTCGGGTCTATTCTTGCCCGCTCACCCGGCTGACACATCTGTATTAATGTTAACAGTAATTGCGCCGAGTCTTTTCATAGGATTTCACGTGAGAGGGGATTAACGCTCGCTCGCTTGGTTAATCCGTCGGTGGGAAATTTCACCCGCGGTGATCGATCTTCGATGTTCTCTCGGAGGTGTTGATGTAATTCGTTAATGACTTTTATATCTATCTCCGAGCGTGATCGGGACTGCTCTAATCCCCGAGTGAATTAGAACACGAAATTTCCTAACTCTGATTTTACAACCATTCAAGAGTGTACGATTTCAAAATACTTAAGAACGCTTTAAACGGAGGAAAGCGCACAACTTACGACGCCTTTGTGATGGAAAAGCAAACAGACAATAATAAATTGTTACAACGATAATAATAAATGTGTAAATATGGAAAGTAAGCCTATTCAAGAATAAATAATATCGTATTTAGAGAGGAGCAACGTCGGGCGTCGTAAAGTAGACGCCGAGTTTCCCATTACGGCAGGCTCTGAATCAACACACAATAAGTGACGCCGGTCGGACATTCAAAAAAAGATGTTATCGAGCCGATTTACCGCCGATCGAAAACGGTTACGAGCGTTAGCTTTTCTCACTTCTCTAATTTAGACGTTTCCAAAGTAGCTCAACGTTAAACGGAGGATGAGCGGTTACACGGTAAATACGGTCAGTTTATATGGGCGGCAAACAGAGCGACGTGAACTGTACACAAGGTGATGTTTTTTTTATTTGTTTAGTTGCTGGTTCTGGCTCAAATTCCCGTGAGAAGATGCGCGCCTCCCAAAGCGGTGGGACGCGGAAACGCCACCGTGATCACGGATGACACCTCACACTGAACGCGGCGATCGGCACATTGGTGAAATGAGGGATCAATTCATTGATACTAACAACTAATATCACCACAATTATGATGGATACACTAATCGATACTAACATATCGCATACTTTATAGAGCCGGAGGCTATGAATTATTTGAATGCAATTATGACATTCCCGCTAAATAAATTAACGCTAAATGATATTGCTATAGATTCTGTTATCATTGTGACTATTTTGCGTTTATTAGAAATCGCTTGTAAGTACATTAAAACGATAATGCTTTTCCCTATAATGCCTATGTATGTATGTTTAATACTTTTTATAGTTTTTTTGAGTTTTATCCTAAAACATCACAACATATGATTCTTTATTATCCATAATGTGCCATATAAATATATATTATTGAAAGTCGTGTCTATAAATATGGATTTGCATACAACAACAACAAAGAATTGAAAGAGTCGGTTCAAATAGTCGGTGACAAGTCGCTTCCACTTGACACCATTAACTCAAGATTATGTGGAAATCTCGACGAGTGAGAAATTTCCTCGGACCGTAAGCGAATGTCATTTGAATATAAATTGTATCAGACGGTGAGCTGCGGCGTGTACCTCTCATTGTGCGTATAACAAGATCAGTATCGACTTAATGACAATATATTGGTAATAAAATTAGATAGGCCATACCTTCACCGGGCGAACATCATCGGACGCGGCCCTCAACCCGACTCTCATATTTATTGCGAACTAACTAGAGACATTATCGAATGACGACTGCGACATGCTCTCTGTACGTATGTTCCCCTCGATGATCCATCGTTCCTAATTTGAGACCTTAACCCGAAGCACTTGGTTCCATATTTTGTTAACTGAAATAACGAAGTAGAAAGCGCGCTCAAGTTTATGACGCCAGCTCATAAGAAAACCAACTTATAGTATAAATATTATGACACTTTTATCTTCAAATGTGCTCGAAAAGTAAATATAGGACCAGAAATAGTCCGGGACGACACTATTTTGCGACATTTTGTTTCACTTTGAGAAATTTAAACGCTACTTAAACGCTGTATTGGTTTACTCAGTCCGTAAAGATCGCCGACATTTGTTTTGAGTAATGTGTAAGATATAGCACGTCGGTACGAAATCGAGGCACCGTGGTTTCCATTTTTGAAGAATCCCATCTGCAGTTTGCGCAGTCGATTGTCCGGTGTGACAGTAATAAGTTATTAACGCAAAGATGTCGTTGTTTTACATTAATCATATTTGAAAAATTATTATCAGGTGAAACCTTACATCGAAAGACCATTACGCATCCGTATTAGTGTAAGATATGACGACACGGTTTTAGGAGTTTCTGTAGCTGACTGCATCAGTACGAACGGTCAATATTATAGTCGTCAACTTTTGAATGCGCATGCGCACCGTGCGGCGTGCGGAGGGCGAGGAGGCTACACGCGATCATGGATAGATAGCGATCTCAAAGATTAACTGCCTGCAGTGTGACACCACCGTAATTACTCACACGACGATTCTTATCGATCGATTTTATTATCCTTATTAAGGAACTGCCGTATGACAGTATGATTTCTATCGATGCGAATCAAGCAGAATATAAGCGAACTCTAATTGACGGACACGTTTAAGTTTGTTTTATTTTTTATTATTGGGTAAACAGTGATTTTACAGTGATCTTGAAAATGTAATTTTTACTAACAAGACACATACATACTTTTGATGTATCATGTTAAAAATAATTATCACTACATAGTATAAAACAAAGTCGCTTTCTCTGTCCCTATGTCCCTATGTCCCTATGTCCCTATGTCCCTATGTCCCTATGTCCCTATGTATGCTTAAATCTTTAAAACTGCGCAACGGATTTTGATGCGGTTTTTTTAATAGATAGAGTGATTCAAGAGGAAGGTTTGTAAGTAGAAAAATTGGACCCGGTAGGTGGCGCTAATAGCGGGCAGGACGACGTCTGCCGGGTCCGCTAGTATAATAACATATTAATGTGTAGCCAAAACAAGGTTTGTTTTGTACAATAACGAGACTGGACGAAAATTGCAGATGCCACCAAACTGTTTTACTTCTCGGAAAATTAACAGAAATAAATCTGAAGAAATAGACATTATGGTCGATATACCAAATAGTCGGTTGGTAGCATGAAATAAACTCAAATCGAGCATTCCAACGAAAACTTAACAAATTACCGTTTACACGGAGGCAATATCAGGGAGGTGGCGGGACTTATGACAGGACACAGCCCATTAAACAAACATCTCTTCAGTATAGGCGTCCATTAAACAAACATCTGTTCAGTATAGGCGTCCAGTAGGGCTATTCTGTAAAAGCTATTTTCGTATCATAGCGAGTGAATTCGAGATGAGTTTGCTAAGTGGCGCCCCATTGACGAATGCGGCGGTGAGATTAACTACTTGGTGCGGATAATTATGGAATATTTTAAATGATTTTGACATAATTGATATTCTGTAACGCCATTCCTTGCTTCGATCGAGAGTCATTCGTCGAATGATGTCATCTCGAAGTTCGTTTCCACTTGTCAAATTGCTAGGTATCTCACTTAAGTGAGCTTCGATATCGAGATGGTATTTTAGTGAATAGCCCTACTGATCTGTGGGCGTCTTCGACAATTTCCTGTGAAAAGCCTGCATAAAGTCGGATGAAGCACCAATTCACGTGCTGTTTGAGTACACAAGTGTGACGTACTAAAAAAGTCTATCAAGGATCCCTAGGCCTCACTTTGGGAAATCTTTGGCAGCCTGGGAGGCCTGCTTGGCTTCTGGAGCGAGTTTGCATGGACGGCTGGAGTGAGTTTGCATGGATGGCTGGAGTGAGTTTGGACGGCTGGAGTGAGTTTGGACGGCTGGAGCGAGTTTGCATGGACGGCTGGAGTGAGTTTGCATGGATGGCTGGAGTGAGTTTGGACGGCTGGAGTGAGTTTGGACGGCTGGAGTGAGTTTGGACGGCTGGAGTGACGACTCCGATAGAGAAGGAAGGCACTCCATGCACAAAATGTGTCCAGATTGAATTTGAGTATTGAAGACAGAGGTGTACCAATGAAATTACTTTAGATGTGACTGGCCCGTTGGCGTGGTTGGCAGTGACCCTGCCTTGCTCCGGGGTCGCGGGTTCGATTCCCGCTCCAAGTCTGGGTGTATTTATAATATGTAGGTATGTATGTATACCTTTATTAAAATATATATGTATTTATATGTAAATATGTCTATCAGTCGGCTGTTACCTATAACACAGGCATTAAGTTGCCTACTTTAGGAACAGACGACCGTGTGTGTATGTGTGAGTATTTATTTATTTATTTATATTTATTTATGTCAGTGATGGCTATCTTTTCGTTGCGTGGTATGCCGTTACTTTATCCCGGGCTTATTTATCAAAATTTTACATTTTGTGTTAAATGTCACAGAAAAATGCAACGGACTGATAAATGGACACCAAAGAGAATCCATGAGTATTCAGTTTCGAAACATTAAGAATAATAATTCCGGAAGAAAAACCCAACACTCGTCATATTTTAATGTTAAAGTTTCAATAGTGATAATATATCGTGGCTTTAAAAATTTAGTTAACATTTTATTAATGAAGTAAATAAAACGAACATCTGCGGAATCATTGAATGATTACTTTAAACTGAGTTAGAACGCTTTATCAATTGAAACAATTAAGGTTTTTAGAGCACTAGCTTGTCAGGCCAAATGAATTTTCCCACTATTGCAACTAAATACATAATTAGTAATTTCAAGGATATACAGTACACAGCAATCACTCTGAAATTGTTTGATTACCTTGTTGTACACACTTGAGTTACACACTTGTGACTAAAATGCTTGCACACAACAAAGTAATTAATTACATACATATTCCGATAAACGCGACTACGCCTTGCTTGCATTTTTCACTTCCACGATCTCACGTATTTGGTAGGATAGGATTACACTAATCGCGCTTCTTTTTACAACCATAGGTTAATGATATGTATATTTTTTATTGCTCTAGGCCTTTTAGACCTAGATCAATAAAAATATACATATCCAGCCAGATATCGAATTATCTTGTCCATTATCTACCTGTTACTACCACAGATTTTATTGTACCTATATTTTAAAGGAACTTCGAGTGTGAATAAATTAATTATATATATAACAAAATACAAAGCAAAACAAACAGCGAGAAAACATATTTTATTTAATAATAATTTCAAATGTGTTTAATTTTTTTTTTTATATTATTTAGTTTTTCATAAATTAACGTATACAACGTTAGTTTTACTTTGCGCAAAAACCGAAATACGTGTCAAATATTTTTACATTAAGAATATTTATACAAAATTTCAAAAAAATATAATGAAAAGTAACGAAGTTATAAGCTTGTTATGTTGCGTCGTTGTCCTCGAAAAAAATGGTCACCGCAAGCCGTCGCCACAGGGACTAGCGATCGACGCGAGTTGAATGACCGCCGCTGTGCGCCGAGCGTCAGCTGATGCGCGGTAAATCATTGTGTCTAAGCTTGTAGGATTTCAAAATATTTTTGGACAAAAATATAACACTATATAAAAATCAGCCAAGTGCGAGTCGGGCCTCGCTCTTTTAGGGTTCCGTACATAATTATGAACAATATAATATTTTGGGTCTAAGAAATATTTAATTTCCGAGTTAGACATCGCAAGAAACCGTGAAAGAAAAACGCAAAATAAGTTCGTTTGTTTTGGTCACAGCTTATAAACTATTTTATGAATCGTTGTTTTCAGTATTTGTTGTACAAATAGAGCATATAGTACATAATATACCGAAATATCATATTCCTAACTAGTTTAGTTTTTTAGATAGCCCCCGTGACAAAAATGGTCTAAAACTGACAATTTTGATGACCCCCTATTTCCTTACTTTTTAAGCAAAAAATTAAAAAAATATATATTCGTACTCTACTCAATGAGCTCTAAACAATGATACCCCACAAGCTAGGGTAAGAAAAAAATTTTTTTTCCGGCTCCTTTCTCATGTATGGGAGCCCCCCTGAAAAATAATTTAATTCAATTTTTAATTCAATATTTGATTTTGGGTCAACGTTTTACACCAAATACCAAAATTTCAGGTTTGTAACTCATTTCGTCTGCGAGCTAGAGACCTGTGACCGGCGGACAGACGGACAGACAGACAGACAGACAGACAGACAGCCGAGTGACATTAATAGGGCTCCGTTTTTACCCTTTGGGTACGGAACCCTAAAAATGGTTGGATTCGATTTTGTTACTGATTCTGAACAAACTACTTTCAGGTTTTGCGTAAAGTAAAACTAACGTTGTATATGCGTTTTCGAAACATCGCGCGTGCGCGCGTTTTTGAATATATCTCAATTTAAAACGAAATAGCACGAAAGACTTGACTAGAGCACTCTTTAAGTGATAAAAACTTTGATATGAAAGAGGTAATAAGTATGTCGATAATAATCTAGTTAAGTAACTTACCAAGAAGACATCATCTTAATCAGATTTCAAAATACATAACCAACATAGCTGCGCACTCCTAATTTATGATTACATTGTACGCACGCATGTTTCAAGATAGTATCACGCTCTTTGATATCACGTAAACGGAATTCAAATGGAAGGGAATAATAATTTTCGTCCACAAATCAGATCTTTAATTTAGAAAGTTGAGAACAAATGTATACTAATGTAGAGGCATGTCGCGGCATAAGTCACTGCGACCTATCGCTAGAGGCGAGTGATTCAAAGCCATAATGAAGCAAGTGGAAAAAATTCAACTTTAGAACACATTACGTTTCTTAGAAATTATCAATTGCTAACAAATATGGCGGCATTTCAAAGCTTTATTGATATCGATATTAAAGAGATTAAATAAGTAATATTAACGTATTATTTAGGTATAAGTTAGAAAAAGAGTAAGAAGAAGAAGTATAAGTAAGTTGTAGGTACATACAGTTTTAATAATAAAGTTTTCTTCCGGATCAATTCTGTACATATCAGAGAGAACAAAATATTATGGGGAAAAAAAGCAGTGGCATACTTAGTACGCAGTAAAAAATACAGAACAGATTTATATTCAAATAAAATTTTGCAATGTGTTTTTAATGGTAAAGCGAATATATCACTAAACACAAGGTTACTTTTACAATATGGTTACAGGGTTACTTCTTTACATAATACTAAAGGTTGTTCTACAACTTGTAATAACTAATTCTTAAAAAGATTGTTTTCATACAAAAATAATGAATTGGCTGCTCTAAATTGTACTAACTCTACGAGATGCGGTCGCATTTATGCTATTACTAGGGCTTCATTGGCGGGCGGATTACGCGCCCTCGCGCGGATCGCGTTGTCGCGCCATCCAAAATCATCGTTTATGGATAAACGCGATGTTCTTGTTTACATTTACGTAGTAAACTACAAAACCCTAGCAAATCCCTTTGATGCGCCCCGTTTACCGACAGTGCCACGATGAGCAATCATCTGCGCCCGAATACACCGCGATGCGACGAACTAGCCGGCCACGCTTATCGCGACAATGCTAATATTAACCGTAGCCCGCTAATGAAGCCTCAGCACAAGAAATGACAGTGCGTGCAGAGCGCTCACAAAGTGTAGAGCTACATACTGTCAGACAGTACAACAAAAACTTAAAAAATTCCTTTGGTGAACGTACGCATTAAAAGTCGTACAACAAAAGTTGTTGAGTGTTATATGTATAAAGAATTTTGCTGTAAGGTGTTTTCCTATTAATATGTTCTTTATATACCTACTTGTATAAGTGGCCATTATGTATTATTAAAATGTATATATATCATACAGCACCACATAATATATCAGCAGCCTGGCGATGATTCATCGAACCGATCAATTTCATCTGAAACACACGGACCCATTCATTCCAATTATCGAATGGATATCAAGATGTGGATCGACCATTATCATTAACATTCATAATGCGTCGGATCCGTTTAATTCATCAATTATTGTCGGGGACGCGTATGGAGTTCGCTCGGACGCTGTTAGAGGAGCGGACATCTGTAGTCGTATTTAAGGTTTATCTGGTTCATTAATCTGGTAGCGAGCGCGTGCTGATGTAGATTAATGGGGTGGCGCGGGCGCCGGCGATACCATCGTCGGATAGCATTTATTCCGGGACCGATGTGGATCTTGGGCCGTCGCGTCCGGCCGCCGCACGCGACCGGTTGCACGCTCCGTACCAACTCCCGCGGATAAGTTTCCCTCTAAGCTACTCGTATTTCTGCGGAACTCTTACTTACCTAATAGGTTTTTTAACTATCTGCTGGATTTATTGATATAAAGGTAGGAGCAGTGCCCGGGTAGGAGTGCCGAGTGAGGCACGACGGGCGTCCCGCGTTTTCCGCATGCGTCGATTTATACCAGACTGAACCGGAATGACGCATACAGGGACGCGGGAAGGCCGTCGCGCCTCATACGTCGCTGGTAATCCTACCTTGCATACCTACTATATCTGATTTAATATAAAAACAAAAGTAATATTTATCATATTTGTACTACACTGAAACCGCTGGATACTTGAAGCAGTGCAAAATCGCAGCGTACAGTATTCAAGTTCTTATACAAGAGATAAAAGTGATCTATGAAGAGACCTGTGGCCAGCAGTGGACATCTATCGATTGACAACGCCGGAATTAACTAACATTATTTGAAAATTTTTAAAATGTATTCAGGTGGATTTTTTACCGAATGCCACGAGATCGAAAATTCGACATATTTGAGAAACCACTGTTAATTATCCAAATAATCGATCGCATTCGTCGGGTGATTTATCTAGCCGTGATAAGATTTTAATGAAGTACTTTGAATGGGCGCACACGGACGCAGACAGACTTATCGCCGGCTGATAACACGTGCATCATTGACTTCCTATACCTATCGCCGTATTAAGTTATTAAATTAAAAATAAAACTCTGGTAACCATCACTCGACAATCACCTTTATAATTATCAATTTAAGGCACAGATCTCTGTGCACGATTTAATTAACTGGGTGGATCATTCAGATTAGAAATTGGAAGATATCGGCACGTCGTTCATTGTGAAAACTACTCACGATACTACCGCTCGATAAGATAAATTGAGTCGAAACTTTTTATTGATAACGCTGACTTGCGGTGCGCCGTGTGTGCCGCGTTCATTCAAAACGATCATTCGATCACTAGAGGGCTTTCTTGGACTTTGTAATTAAATCATAATTGAACGGCAGTTATAAATGCTGAATTAAAATATATATTTACATACTCATAAGAATTCTGCAACATGAAAAAGGTTCTTATTAATATAAGGGGGGTAAGGGAGTGCACCTCCATCTCAGCACTCCAATTGTCAACCTCACCTGCACGTGGTGCCCCCTGCTAATCAACAGACGAGGCTCTGACGACCGACAAATGGCGGTATAACCATTTCATATCGGCTAGACTACAAAATGGCAAAGGCCGATGTCGGGCAGCAGCGACATCGGTACAATAGTCTAGCCCTGCGATCGCCAACCCGCCTGCCCAGCGTGGCGATTAAGGGCATAACCCTTTGCATATGGATTGTACAATAAAGCCACAGCCCCTAGTCCCCGGCGGCCCCGCTATTCCTAGCTCTGGCAGCGGTTACGGTAACGGCGGGGCAGGGGGTGTCAAGAATCTCCGGAAGAGATTCCGCTGCCAACCCCGACGACTGGACCTGGCAACATATAACGCACGCACTTTGAGGACCGACGAAAAGATCATCGAGCTGGAAGAAGCAGTGAGCAAGTTGAACTGGGGTGTCATAGGGTTATCTGAAGTCCGAAGAGAGGGGGAGGACTCGATAACCCTTAAATCCGGCAACTTGCTTTACTACCGGGAGGGCGATCAAAAATCCCAGGGTGGTGTCGGGTTTCTCGTCCACAGGTCCCTCGTTAACAACATTGTGCAAGTCGAAAGTGTGTCGAGCAGGGTAGCGTACCTTATACTCAGAATAACCAAACGGTATTCGCTGAAGGTCATACAGGTCTACGCACCGACATCGACACATACCGACGAGGAAGTAGAGGTCATGTATGAGGACATATCAAAAGCCATGCATGCCTCTAATACCTACTACAGTGTTGTGATGGGGGATTTCAACGCAAGGCTGGGTAAGCGAGGCGGTGTAGAGTTGAAAGTGGGACAATTTGGCTATGGGCGACGGAACCATAGGGGCCAAATGTTGGCCGACTTCATGGAGAAAGAGGGCCTCTTTATGATGAACTCTTTCTTCGAAAAGCGGCCACACAGGAAGTGGACCTGGATGAGCCCCGACGGTTCTACGAGAAATGAGATCGACTTCATCATGTCTACCAAGCGGCATGTATTCAATGATGTCTCTGTGATCAATAGGGTAAAAACCGGCAGCGATCACCGTATGGTACGAGGCACATTGAATCTAAACATAAAGCTCGAAAGGGCCAGACTGATGAAGTCAACGCTCCGACCTTCTCGCGCCCATATCCAGAACCCCGAGAGCTTCCAACTCGAACTGCAAAACCGATTCGCTTGCCTGGCAGATTGCGATTCTGTGGACGAACTGAACAACAGGCTGGTGGAAACTGTCCATGCGGTCGGGTCTAGGTTCTTTAAGACCCACCGTAGAAGTAGAACCAAAAAATTCTCAGACCATACTCTCAATCTCATGGAACAGAGACATGAAATGAGACTGCAGTCTTCAGGAGACGCCCTTGCTTATCGGCGGATTAATAGACAGATCTCTAAATCACAGAAACGCGATCTGCGATACTTTAACACCGAGCGTATCAAAGAAACCATTGAGCGGAACAAAGGCTCAAAGGTGTTCGCGAGAGATCTGTCTATCGGTCAAAGCCAGCTGACGCGACTGAAGACCGACAGCGGTAGTCTCATTTCGTCTAAACCTGAGATTTTGAGAGAGGTTGAGAAGTTCTACGGACAGCTGTACACGTCAACACAGAAGCCTGTTGAAGATTTGGCTAAAGATCCCAGAGCCAAATTGACCCGACACTATACCGAAGATATCCCGGACGTCAGCCTATACGAGATTAGTATGGCTCTCAAACAACTTAAGGACAACAAGGCGCCAGGTGATGACGGAATCACAGTGGAACTCCTGAAAGCAGGTGGAAAACCGGTCCTTAAAGTCTTTCAGCGACTGTTCAATTCCGTCATCGACCAGGGCATAACGCCAGAGGCATGGCACAGAGGCGTGGTGGTTCTTTTCTTCAAAAAGGGCGATAATACCCTGCTGAAGAATTATAGACCGATCTCGCTTCTGAGCCATGTCTATAAGTTGTTCTCGAGAGTCATTACGAATCGTCTCGCTCGTAGGTTCGACGACTTCCAGCCTCCCGAACAGGCCGGGTTCCGAAAAGGCTTCAGCACCATAGACCACATCCATACGCTGCGGCAGGTTATACAGAAGACCGAAGAGTATAACCGGCCACTTTGCTTAGCGTTTGTGGACTATGAGAAAGCCTTTGATTCGGTGGAAACTTGGGCTGTATTGAGATCACTGCAGAGATGCCGGATCGACTATCGGTACATCCAAGCGCTGAAGTGTTTGTACGAAAACGCCACTATGTCAGTCCGTATACAGGACCAGAATACGAGGCCAATCCAATTACAGCGAGGAGTGCGTCAGGGAGATGTTATCTCCCCGAAGCTATTTACCGCTGCATTGGAAGACGTCTTTAAGCTTCTGGACTGGAACGGACTTGGCATCAACATAAACGGCGAGTACATCACTCACCTACGGTTTGCCGATGATATAGTCGTGATGGCAGAGACTCTGGGAGACCTCAATACAATGCTCAACGATCTCCGCAGAGTTTCTCAACAGGTGGGCCTAAAAATGAACATGAGTAAGACGAAGATCATGTCTAACGCTCATGTTCCGCTCCACCCGGTAATCGTTGAGAACTCTGCACTCGAAATTGTAGACGAGTACATATACCTAGGACACACGATCCAGCTAGGTAGGTCCAATTTTGAGAAAGAGATCAACCGCCGAATCCAACTCGGCTGGGCAGCGTTCGGGAAACTTCGAGATGTCTTTTCGTCCAATATCCCTCAGTGTCTGAAGACGAAAGTCTTCGAACAGTGCGTGTTGCCAGTGATGACTTACGGTTCTGAGACATGGTCGCTGACAATGGGCCTTATAAGAAGGCTCAGGGTCACTCAGCGGGCGATGGAGAGAGCTATGCTCGGAGTATCCCTGCGGGATCAAATCAGAAATGAGGAGATCCGCAGGAGAACCAGAGTCACCGACATAGCTCATCGAGTCGCAAAGCTGAAGTGGCAATGGGCGGGGCACATTGCTCGAAGAACCGATGGACGTTGGGGTCCCAAGGTGCTTGAATGGCGACCTCGCACCAGTAAACGAAGCGCAGGTAGACCCCCCACTCGTTGGACAGACGATCTCAAGCGAGTCGCTGGCAGCCGCTGGAGTCAGGCGGCACAAGATCGTGTGCTGTGGCGATCCTTGCAAGAGACCTATGTCCAGCAGTGGACGTCCATTGGTTGAAACGAACGAACTACATCTATAAAAAGTACCGTGAGTGACTAACTGACACATAACACACAGCCTAAACCTGTGGACCTAGGATATTTGAAGGAAGGAAATATTCCTTGTGTACATATACCCAAAGGTGCATCTTGAAACATGCCCGAAGGGGTCGAAAAGGGTGATAAAATTAGTATGAAGCAACATTTTTTTAAACTAAATCCTGCGAACGAAATTGTGGTTATCAGCTTGTTTATCAATAAAGATGATCATAATATTTTTATAAATATGATATATTTGGGGCGTAAGTGGCCCAAATTCTACCTATGTGGCCAAAGTCATCCTCACCTGCGCGCGGTGCACCCTGCCGTATGCTAACGAGGCCCTGACGCTCTCAGTCCCCTCTATGGGTCGTTGTGCCTGATACCACACAACATAATCTAGGTGGTATCACCACTTTGTGGTAGGATTCTACCCCGAATCCACCTGGCTAGCGACCACACTTCAGCCGTAATCTGCCGCAAAACATCCGATGTGTTCCGGCAGAGAGCTGAAGAGCCAGTCCCCTTCAAAAGCCGGCAACGCATTAGTGGTTCCTCAGGTACTGCTAATGTTCATGGGCGGCGGTAATCACTTAACATCAGGTGACCCGCTTGCTCGGTTGCCCGCTATTCCTATAAAAAAAAAAAAATAATGGAAGGAAAATCATTCTGGACTTATATAGCCACACAGGCAATGTGACAAACTTACGGTAATAGCTCTCATTAAACGTCAGTAATTTAAAGTCAAACATTTATATTGACACATTAATTTAGTGTGAATAATTAACTAGAACACATCCTGTATTTAGAGCTGTGGATTAATTAACGAAAAGTAACGTTAGTGCGTGTTAAGACTAATGATCGAGAGTTGGCTCATTTGCATAGAACAGAGGACGCTGCACTTAATTACTGGGAAAATTACAAAAACAAAACTTAATGGGACAGTTGATATTATGATCCACTATAGTCTTCTTGTTGAAAGGAAAATAAGACAAATACTTTAATGTAAGGACACAAAACAAAAATGAATTAAGTAAAAATAGAGGAAGGACATTTTCAGCGATATGTCGTAGGTATTTCATCAGGCACGCAGATTATCCCTGCAAGCGTTACATCACGCATTACATTGCTTCATACATTTCAGAAACATGCATGATTCGGATGTATAGAGAGGTTACCTTACATGAATTTTCATGCTGGTGGGGCTAATTCGCTTCGCTAATTGAAATGGGTATTTATCGGGTAGTTAAAGTTCCTCCTGTTCTTCCTAGATAGTGCGTTATCTTCTATAATATAATAAAACTGTAACAGATCCAATTCTGTACATTGAAGATATTTTGAAAATTTTTATTGGAGGGCACTCTATAATCGATACTGAAGCCAAAACTGCAATTTTTTTCATTTTTGTCTGTCTGTCTGTCTGTCTGTCTGTCTGTCTGTCTGTCTGTCTGTCTGTATCTTGGCCGCGCATCACGCCGAAACTACTGAATGGATTCGTTTGAAACTTGGTACGATTTGAGTTTGTACTCCGAGGTAGGTTATAGGATACTTTTTATCCTGAAATTCAGCACGGTTCCCTTGGGAGAGGGGATGAAAGTTAAAACGTGTATTTAGCTGTAATTCATTAACGCGTTATTCGATTTCACTCATTCTTTTTTTGTTAGAAAGGTAGTACTTTAAGTATTGTCCCGTAAATATTTCAAGGTCATAGGTTTTTTAGTTTAGAAATGACAGGCATTTATTGGGTTCCAATAACTTGGGACCCGGATCTTTATACGTACGGCTTATTATAAACTGGTGTGCGTTTAAATTTATGTTTGTTGGTCTGTCTATTTGTTCCAGCTAATCTCCGAAATGGCTGGATCAATTTTAATGGGACTTTCAATGTTATAAGGAGTAACTTAGACTACATTTAGTTTAGGTACATAAAAGAATCATGGGATCCGATCCGATCCTATATAAAAACCTTATTTCTACGCGAACGAAGTTGCGGGGATCAGCTAGTAAATAAATAAAATAAAAATAAAAATAAAAAAGCCTTTTATTCATCCTTAATATTTACAATTATTTCATTTCATGCATTATTTTATTAACATTATTTGAAAAATAAAATAAAATAAAATAGAGAATTTGGAATACTTATTAAATTTAGATAAAAATGTAAAAAAAAAGCAAATGTCATTAATTTATAGTCGCGAAATAAAATTGAATGAAAAGTGCGTTATACTACTTAAATCATAATTTACCATCACGTTAAAGAAAAAAATGTCTTTTAATTTAAAAGACACAATGAAGTAAATCAGAATAGCTACCTATTGATGTAGTAGCTACTCGAAGATAATTTTAAAATATTGTAGAGGAAAAACAGAAGTGGCGTAAATTGAAAATATTTTTATTTTTCGGCCTCTTGTAGACACTACTCATATAGCATCGGGCACGGAGGGGAGCCAGCAAGAGTATGTTGGCTACTTTATTGCAATTAAAATGTGAAGCAAAGGGCTTGTAAAGAGAACACCAGTAAAAACAACGATGCTTATAAACACAGCACTATATGATAATTTAAAACGAAGAACAAACTATGTTAATAAACATTGCGTAATGGTGTATGCCTAACAAAATATTATAATTAGCTAGTATTGGATTATCCTCTTTAATAATAATAATTAATATTTGTAATAAGTGGATTATAGATAAAGTATCTAATTTATCTACTTTCTATCTGAATGTTTTCCCTAGTAATAAACAAACGCTAAGTTGCCACTGTAATTAAGAACTTGTATACCTACTGTACGCTGTTTGAATGACAATAAATTTTTACAAGTAATGTTAAGGATGCCGATTAAACTTAATTTATGAA
Organism: Melanargia galathea; assembly: GCA_920104075.1. Classification (NCBI taxonomy): domain Eukaryota; kingdom Metazoa; phylum Arthropoda; class Insecta; order Lepidoptera; family Nymphalidae; genus Melanargia; species Melanargia galathea. The sequence goes on from OV049870.1 coordinate 12,535,103, forward strand.
AAAAATTCTTCTTAAGTTCTCTTAGACTTTTCCAATCGTACACCATAAAAGATCGTAAGTGCAAATCTTTTAATGAAAAAAATTGTTCCATCAAATTTTTTTTTTTAAACCTAACTTCATTTCAATATCCATTTTATTCGTATGGAATACATATCAAAGGCTATCGTATAAATCATTTTATCTTCACATTAAATCGGATTTAAGTCGGCTCCGTTGAGGAATATTGTTTCGAGGCCATAAATTAATCATGTACGCTGTCGCTAAAATATCGCGTTTCTAAGCTCACCTCGTGTGGTGGCGCATCGCACGGCGCGGCGATACAACTGCTCGAGCCCAACAAACAACAATAAAACCACGCGCAGCCTCGCCCGCGATCATTTCCTGGCGACAAAATCTACCGATAGCATCGAGCCTTCATGTCCCTCCTAACGCTCAGATATAAATCAACCGTAAAGTATCGCTGCCATTGGTCAAATACGAAATCCCTTTAAAGTTTATTCAAATAAGCTATCAACACACCGCCGTTTAATGAACACGAAATTCCAATAAAGCACACAGGAAAATAATAATAGCACAACCGAGACAGACTACTTCGGGGCTCATTTGAATAAGGAAAATTACGTTTTGTGTTCGGGAACATGTATACGATCAATTAGACGACTGTTTCTTAATTGTCCATTAATATAATAGAACGTTTTAATTGAAATGTGAGAGGATAGCAAAATAATTAAGTGATCAATTAAATGCGTCTGGCCATTTAGCGGCGGAAATGTAGGACCCTATCTACAGTCTCGTATTGACGCCGAACTAAGTTTCCTGGGTAATTACACCCTAAATATCTCCTAAGAGATCTAAGTTAGGGCCGAAATGTGCGCGTTAACTGAGTGACTTCTTCTTTTTATATTTTATTCAAATAAACTTTTACAAGTACTTTTGAATCGTCAAATTGAATTTACCACTGGTTTGGACCACAGGTGTCTAACTACAGGTGTTTATGGAAAGCAGAAATAAACGCCAGTAGGTATATAATCTTGTAGTAACTAGGTATATATCTTTTGTGAAATCACAGTAGATATCACTGATCATCATCATTATTAGTCTTAATTGTATAAAATAACTAAAATCTACAATTTTATTAATGTTGAATTGTATGTTAGAATAGTCAAAATGTTAGAGAACATCGTATGTATACTAATTTGTAAACGTTTCCCGTCTTCAATAAACACCATATTATTAAATTAAATTATCCGAGTTTTATTACCTTACATGAATTGTCACGTATATTTTTATTACTAAATGTAGTGGAGGCTAATTATGTGCAGCGATAAACATCTACGCAGCGAGCATTTGCTTTAAGTTAAATGAAGACATCAAACCCGACGATTACATTAAACCACCCATGGTCGTCATAAAAATCGCTGAAATTATACGGTGTGTACACACGAATGTTGAATTATCACTGTGATTAGTTTAATCGTTGGCTATCGAAACCCGCTGGTTGGTGGCGGCGCTCGCGCCTGTACTACCTTGTCTGATTGTCTGTACTGTTGGGTAACCAGATGTCTGAATTTTCCAGGAATGTTTTGGACCATAAGTATGTACTTTGTATGCCTGCAATCATACCTAAGTTTAACTTTAAAATAATGTTAACAGCTGTGTGTTAAATTTATCTGTCATTTATTATGGAAATTGATTTTTGGGAGAATGACCTGATTTGCAATGTTCATTAATTGACAGATTTAGTGTAACTAGATTCTTGTGTAACTTGAAAAGTTCTGCAGAAATCTAGTGATTAGAGTCTCTGATGGTAACTGATGAACGATGACGCAGCATGTGTGTGCGCTTGCCTAGAAAATGCTTGCCTCGGCTTAACTCAATTTAAATTTGTGTATGAGTATGCCCGACTACTTAGCTTCAACTATTTGTACAACTTAACTGGGAACATTATTTCATTTTGGCACCATTCCACGCGGGCATGTACCTATTGTAAGTTTTTTAGTTTTTTTTTTTTGAAAATTAAATCAGTTTTAATAATATGTTATGTACTTATATGATTTTGTTTAGTTTTGATGTTACGTTCAGTGTATAATTGTTAGTTGAAAAAAATCAGTCCTGAATTGAATCTATATTTGGTGGCACCTACCGCGGTCTCACTCACGAAATGCCTATTGCCTTTGAAGCTTCCTTTATCGTCGTAAATATTGAACGAATATAAAAGTTCCGAGGTCAACCACTTCATTAACTCTCGACATACTCGTAGGTGACAAGAGAAATATTTGTGAACATTACTGACTGAGTGCTCTGATTGGTTCTCACTGTTCACAAAATTATATCCTAATAATGTTAGGAAGAGAGATCGTAAACAAAATATAGAATATACAAAAAACCCTTACCAAATAAATTAAGCACAATAACATCTTGGCAACAAATAACGGCATCTTGCCAAAGATATTATACAAAATTGCCTATACGAGTTGGATTGAATTGGTAATAGATAACCATGGTCGCTATGTAATATTATTAGTCTACCTATTTCATTTTAATGAATAATCTGCAATGAAAAAACAATATGAATTATCTGCTCTTAAAAGTAATTACTTCAATTACGTATAGTAGGTATTTGTTCATAATCATAATCTCTTCTATTATGTCCAAATAAATAGGCATCTAATAATAATTATGGTAACTTTTTCCCATATCAGCTCACGGACCTACATCGGTTGCTTTATTTTAATGCATAACATTTAGACTATAATTGCAATCGATAGGTACTTCTCAAAGTTTAGGTTTACTCCACTATTATCTCGTAACTGGAAAGTTGATTAAATTGCGATCTGTGTCAATAGTTCATAGGCGGTCTTGTCGAGTAGGTAATTCAATTAAAGAGCAGCAGACTCGTTCGTTATTGCTGCGTATAAATATACGCCGGGTCCGACAGACGCTCCCGTCGCGCGCCACGACACTAAATGCATATAAACATTGTTCCCGATGAAATCAATGCCGGTTTGATTTCGCAGCCTTCATTAGCGATGCGATACTTCATTTTAATATGCTCGTGATCCTTAATGATTCCGCGGCAACGACGCTTTTATTCCGCTCCATCCCGTATTTAGGAAGCGGTGCTTTTGATATCGGGAGGCCTTCGGGAGGTTGGATTCGATCCTGTCACTTCGCATCATTAATGACGCACGATTAAGTTTTGCGCGGTAGGATATGAGATTTTAAAGGAGCCATTATAGGAATAAATACGGGCGATACGTGCGCAAATGCGATCCTCGCTCTAACGATGAGAGATAGGGAATGGCTCCGGGAGACCGTGTGGCGTGCGCGGTCGGCTCGCAGGAGAGATAGTGGCTATCCAGCCAATTAATATGCCTAATGCTAACATCATTATTACTAGGCAGAGCGCACTTAACATAGTATATCCATTTACATTTTGATTTGATTTTGATGCTCGATTAATCGCACACAAGCCGCACGGCTTGTGTGCGATTAATCGAGCAGCGGTGTGCGCCGGCGCCTCTGATTTATAGACGCCGAGCGCCCGACCGCGCCAACCGGCGGACACTGCGCACGCTACTCCGAGATATGCTTTAAAAACATTATATGTATCAATTACTAGCTCACACCCGCAACTTCGACCCCTCGGTTTCTAGGATTTGTGAAAACCCCGCGGAACTCTTTTTATTTTCTGGAATAAAATCCAGCTGCAAGTATCTCTGTGCCAAAGACAGCTATTAGGGTTTAAATTATGTCTTTATCATCAACAGTTTTCACAAATAGGAATTCTAAATATTTCCGAAATTAAAAGATCACCCATTATACGATTCTCTTCTTGCCTTGAAAACATCCATCAAAATCTGTATAGTCGTTCCGAAGATTAGCGGACAAACAGTCAGACAGATAGATATACAGACAAATGTGTGCTTGAGTTATACTATCGTTTATCGTAGCAAATTCGCGCTAATTTGGCTGTACACAATTTATCTTTCTTAATAAGGGGAACATCACCTTGTAAGTTAATTCAGCAGAATTACCTAAACCCAATTTGCTCAGAAACGTATCACTTTGCAGAATGTTTGCGGCTTTAACGATTGGTGATAATGAAAACAATTCCACTCACTATCAAGCAAAAATAAGTCGTCGACGTCCGTACAATAATAAACATTAATATTAAGTCGGTACGTACTATATTTTTAACTGTAAATAAGGGATTAACACAAATAGGCAGTGGCTTTACCGAGAGTGCATTAAGCTGTCTTACATCAATTTTCAATTTATGATGGCGCGTGAGATAAAAAGGTATTTAAATACCTATTTAAATAGGTCCAGAGTAAGTAGCATTAAAATAACGTTATGGCCCGTAAAAGTACCTTCACTTCTGCTCGGAGTGCTAAATCGTTCTTATTAAGTCACCCATAAACATAATACTTCAGCTGCACTGACTGATCAACTCATTTTCTCACCTATAATTTTCCATTCATAAAATCAAAATTATATAAGGGATTATGTTATTACTTTCTAGAAAGACTTCTAGATTGCCTCAAGTCTGGTCTTGTGGTTTCAGTCCCGGCTATTGTCCACCCTTCAAATCGTTCTGCATCAGAGTGATCTATAGTGCTCTGCTATGCTACCGCCTTGCAAAGGGCTTGCCTCCTTAATTTATCACTCAGGTAGTGTAGTGATCCAAGTAAGTCTATAAAAGACCATAGTACATACAGCTCTCCAAGGAGAGTCAGTATTTTTCTGAGTTATTGTTTCTTCAGCCTTGTAGAGGGTTGCTAAATTTCAATTTAACTTCTTTATCTTACTTTTTAGGATTCCGTACCGAAAGGGTAAAAACGGAGCCCAGTTGGTCAAAGGGGAAATACGAATTCCCCTTTGACCAACTGGTTGGTCTGGCCGGTTGGTCAACGGGGCATACACCCCTATTAATATCACTCTGCTGTCTGTCTGTCTGTCTATCCGTCTGTCCGCCGGTCACAGGTGTCTAGCTCAAAGACCAAATGAGTTATAAACCTCAAATTTTGTTATTTAGTGTAGCTAGAACATTGACCCAAAACCAAATATTGAATTCGAAGTTGAATTAAATTAATCATTTTTCAGGGGGCTCCCATACATGAAAAGGAGTCGGAAAAAAAAATTTCTTACCCTATCATTGTTTAGAACAACCCCTAGTAAAGTGGGACGCATAAGTCACTATAGGTAGGTACTTACCTCCGTGATTATGGTTGAATATTTATTACATAACTAGATGATGCCCACGGCTTCGCCCGTGTGTATATAGGTTTGTAAAAATCTCGTGGGAACTTTGATTTTCCAGAACAAAAAGTAGCCTATCTGTAGTAAGTAGTAACCCGTCCACAAAAGGGCAAAATTCCGTGGGATCCTTACGATTTCGGAATGCAATTCCTTACAGCATCAGGGTTGAGGAGTTGGACATGTACCTACTCGAGGTCATTCAACAATAAAGTCTTTAATTGGTATCTCCAATATCAATTTAAATAACCGACAGTGCCTAAATCCCATTAGTTTTGGGGATCAGATCCCCTACAGCATCAGGATTGAGGAGTTGGAATCCAAATTTTTTTGTAGGACAGTGTCGCAATGTTTCTCTATCGATTAAAAAAAAATTTACGCAAATCGGTTCAGAAATTTTGGAGATATCGGTGTACATAGGTAGAAAAACACAACTCCTCCTTTTTTGAAAGTCGGTTAAAAAGTAGCCTATGTTACTCCCTGGTTAACTCTCTACTTGTATGTGAAAGTCCCGTCAAAATCGGTTCAGCCGTTCCAAAGATTAGCCCGTTCAAACAGACAGACAGACAGACAGACAGACAGACAAAAATTTTAAAAACGTGTGATTCGGTTATAGTATCGTTCAAATAACCATATGAGCTTAATATGAGGTAGTTATTTCGATATCACAGACAGACACTTCAATTTTATTTATTAGTATAGATTAAACATTGGTTAGTTTAATCTATAAATCAGTAGTCATTCTAAATTAGAGCTCCCTGTAAATGACGTAAAGTAATTTATCGTAGATATAGACAACTCTTTCTACACGTCCAAATTGTGACCATTTTCTGTTTCTGTTCTAAAAAAGTGTTTTTATAATCGTGATGATTATTATTATAATGATTATGATTATAATCATCAAATTACGCTGTGTTCGAGAGCGGTCACACGATGACACGATTTTATGGTCCATAACTGAAACTCTGACCGCGTGTGCGTAAAGACGTTCTTTACTGATATAATTCAACAACCGTTATCGGCGATATTTCGATAACAATCTATACTAATAAATAAAATTGAAGTGTCTGTCTGTAATATCGAAATAACTACCTCATATTAAGCTCAAATGGTTATTTGAACGCAACCATAACCGAATCACACGTTTTTAAAATTTTTGTCTGTCTGTCTGTCTGTCTGTCTGTCTGTCTGTCTGTCTGTCTGTCTGTCTGTCTGTCTGTTTGAACGGGCTAATCTTCGGAACGGCTGAACCGATTTTGACGGGACCTTCACATACAAGTAGAGAATTAACCAGGGAGTAACATAGGCTACTTTTTTAACCGACTTTCAAAAAAGGAGGAGTTGTGTTTTTCTACCTATGTACACCGATATCTCCGAGATTTCTGAACCGATTTGCGTAATTTTTTTTTTAATCGATAGAGAAACATTGCGACCCTGTTCTATAAAAAATTTGGATTCCAACTCCTCAATCCTGATGCTGTAGGGGACTTAATCCCCAAAACTAATGGGTTTTAGAAACTTTCGGTTATTTAAATTGATATTGGGGGTACCAATTAAAGACTTTATCGTTGAATGAACTCAAGTAGGTACATATCCAACTCTTCAACCCTGATGCTGTAAGGAATTGTATTCCGAAATCGTGGGGATCCCACGGGATTTTTCCGTTTTGGGGACGTGTTTCTACAGATAAGCTACTTTTTGTTCTGGAAAATCAAAAGTTCCCACGGGATTTTTAAAAACCTAAATCCACACGGGCGAAGCCGTGGGCATCATCTAGTTTATTAAATAAAATTACTCAAAAATAACCGTCTTCGTCCCCGCGGGCGAGCAACACGTCGACCGCGCCGGTCCGACGGCTGTCGCGTAGTGTTTTTATGCAGATTTAAATCAATTTTCAAATTACAAGTCGCGTAAAATCTGCGATCGATACGTTTACGTCTCGTTCGCTGGGAGCATTAAATTAAGTATCAGAGTGCTTAGTCTAAAGCGGAGCACTCGAAAACGAACTCGAAAACTATTGATCGATTTCAGAGTAAAATAGACCTAAAATGTCTTGTATTAAGGTTTGAGTTCGCCAATACATTCCAATGCTGAATGTATTGGCGAACTCAAACCTTAATGCAAGACATTTTAGGTCTATTTTACTCTGAAATCGATCAATAGTTTTCGAGTTCGTTTTCGAGTGCTCCGCTTTAGACTAAGCACACAGATGATCGGAGGCCGGTGAACGGTAGCGGGTGCGCGCAGCGAGCCGGCAGCCCGCGCCGCCCACTCGCGTGATTTATCCGATCGCCGCCGCCGCGCGCCGCTCGCGCGATTTACTGCCCGTCGGGGTATCTGGTAGATCCGTGACGAAATTCGCTTCCATTCCGTCGCGTAAACCACTCAGCGCCCGTTCATATTCACCGCTAATTTGTCCGAACACAAACGCAATGGTGTCTGTTGAGTGCCTCGTGAAACGATCGAGTCGGTTTGTTTATACGTATTATTTAGCTTGAGTGAGTAATAATATATATTATCTTAATTGCAAACAAAGTGCTGCAAGTCACGTGGCGTCTGATCTAATAGTAAATACACACCTCCGACACTTCGTACAATTGAACCTACTACTACAAGCACAGCGCTATCTATCTATATATATCTATAATATAATAAAACTGTAACAGATCCAATTCTGTACATTGAAGATATTTTGAAATTTTTTATTGGAGGGCACTCTATAATCGATACTGAAGCCAAAACTGCAATTTTTTTCATTTTTGTCTGTCTGTCTGTCTGTCTGTCTGTCTGTCTGTCTGTCTGTCTGTCTGTATCTTGGCCGCGCATCACGCCGAAACTACTGAACGGATTCGAATGAAACTTGGTACGATTTGAGTTTATACTCCGAGGTAGGACATAGGATACTTTTCATCCCAAAATTCGGCACGGTTCCCTTGGGAGAGGGGAAGAAAGTTAAAACGTATTTAGCTGTAATTCATTAACGGGTAGTTCGATTTCACTTATTCTTTTTTTGTTCGAAAGGTAGTACTTTAAGTATTATCCCGTAAATATTTCAAGGTCATAGGTTTTTTAGTTCAGAAATGACAGACATTTATTGCGTTCAAATAACTTGAGACCCGGATCTTTGCACGTACGGCTTATTTTAAACTGGTGTGCGTTTAAATTTATGTTTGTCGATCTGTCTATTAGTTCCAGCTAATTTCCGAAACGGCTGGATCGATTTTGATGGAACTTTCAATGGCAGATAGATGATGTTATAAGGAGTAACTTAGGCTACATTTAGTTTGGGTACATAAAATAATTATGGGATCCGATCCGATCTTATATAAATCCTATAAACACGCGAATGAAGTCGCGGGGGTCAGCTAGTACTTAATACGCGATATAGGCGAGCTTCTACGTAGTGGGCGTAGGCAGACAACGATTGACAAAAGTATGTCGTTTCTTTACGTACGTTAGTATTCTTTAATTTGAGAATACCAAGCAGAGTTTTTGTGGTCTTCTCAGACCATGGCGCGTTTGGAACCGCAGCTTTAGTTTAAAGATTTCGTAAGTAATTATCATCATCAATTTACATCTATTATACTTACTTGTATAGTTGACATTCAAGAACTTGTACCTACTGTGTACCAATTTTGAATAACTTTGATTTTGACTTTGATATGGAGATCCTTTTCCAACTAGGATTAGAACCCGCTGCGAAACCCTAGGGGGGTTTCGCAGCGGGCACCGCTACCAAAGTGGTAGATACCAACTATAGCACAAAAGCGGTATCTCAAACAAATCATTTTCTTGATTTTTATGGCATCGGATAGCTTAAAAAAATACGCATCTAATGAACTAAGTAGGTAGGTATCTTAATTAAAACATATAAAAAACACTTAAAAAGATTTTCCCTATCTCAATTATGCTAGATCAATAATGACAATTTAAAAGCTCTTGTAAAAGTTTATTTGTATTTTAAAAGTTTATTTTAAAAGCTCTTGTAAAACTTTTCTATTCTATTATGTAGGTAGGTTTTTTTAGGTAGGTATTAGTAGGTACGCAATATAATGCATAAATTATATTTGAAAAGCAAAACAATCAACCCGCAACGTGAAAATAAAACTATATTAAACTTTTACAAAACTTCGATTTTCTCGAAACTTGCTTTTACTGAGATACCGCTTTTGCCTTTAGCATAGCAGTATAGTTCACCATGGAACAACACACAGACACTAATATATTATTATGTCCACTATACTATACATAAAGTAATTTTATTGATGAAGAAATATAATTAATTCAAATTTCACCTTTTAGTCACCGGATATTAATTATCATTCGACACTATAATTTATATTTTATTTTATTCGCCATCATAAATCATTGTTATTGTCAACTAATAATGATCCGATTTTGAATTAAACTTGGACACGACAAGATTATTAACAAGTATAAATTAAAAATTTAAAAATCCCCGACATTCGCCATTTTGTGGCGGCGGCCATCTTGGATTTGCATAGTGCTATTCTACTAGTCAAGCCCTTTCATTTGATACCCATATTAAGAGAGTTGTGAAAAATATCCCCGTTTGAGCGCTACAGGGGAACAGACGCACGCACGCATGCACGCACGCACGCACGCACGCACACACACACTACTACTTATTTTTATAATAACTTTCCTTTTGAACACAACAACTATTATAGCAACGGCATTAAAGATAATGTAATGACAATTTTTAGGGTTCCGTACCCAAAGGGTAAAAACGGAGCACTATTAATGTCACTCCTCTATCTGTTTGTCTGTCTATCTGTCCGCCGGTCACAGGTCTCTAGCTGGTAGACGAAGTAAGTTACAAACCTAAAATTTTGGATTTGGTGTAGAACGTTGACCCAAAACCAAATATTGAATTAATTTATTTTTGAGGGGGGCTCCCACACATGAAAAAGGAGCCGTAAAAAATAAATTTTTCTTACCCTAGCATGTGGAGTATCACTGTGTAGAACTCATTGAGTAGAGTACAAATATACAACGTTAGTTTTACTTTACGCAAAACCTGAAAGTAGTTTGTTCAGAATCAGTAACAAAATCGAATCCAACCATTTTTATATAGTGTTATATTTTTGTCCAAAAATATTTTGAAATCCTACAAGCTTAGACACAACGGTTTACCGCGCATCAGCTGACGGTCGGCACACAGCGGCGGTCATTCAACTCGCGTCGATCGCTAGGCGCTGCGGCGACGGCTTGCGGTGACCATTTTTTTCGAGGACAACGACGCAACATAACAAGCTTATAACTTCGTTACTTTTCATTATATTTTTTTGAAATTTTGTATAAATATTTTTAATGTAAAAATATTTGACACGTGTTTCGGTTTTTGCGCAAAGTAAAACTAACGTTGTATATTTTTTCTTAAAAAATAAGGAAATGGGGGGCCGTCAAAGTTGTCAGTTTTAGACCATTTTTGTGACGGGGGCTATGTCAAAAAATAAATCAGTTATGAATATGACATTTCAGTATATTATGTACCATGTATTGTATTTTAACAACGAGTACTGAAAACAACTATTCATAAAGTAGTCTATAAGCTGCGACTAGAACAAACGAACATTTTTTGGGGGTTTCTTTCACGGTTTGTTGCGATGTCTAGCTCGGAAATAAATTAATATTTCTTACGCCCAAAATATTATGTTGTTCATAATTATTTACGGAACCCTAAAAGAGCGAGGCCTGACTCCCACTTGGCCGGTCATTTTTATTTTAATTCGTAGTTTTTCACAATTATTTATTTATGTATCAGTGCATTGGACCAAGACTTTGGACTATTGTGCACAAAACAGGGACATTTGAATGCACAGGCAAAAATAGTAAGTAATGCTTACCATCTGATTGCAGGATGAATAACAATGTGCATAAATCGCAAAGGAGCTGGGAGGCTAATATCGCAACACCAGCTTTCCATATTTCGTCCAGCTCATGCTCTTGTCAGCCCGAGGAAATAAAACTATGGTAAGCTCCTGAGTCCCGACATTACCATACCCGTTGTTATTAAGATAATTCGCACATATCCGCAACAAACTAGACGCAGGTTCCGTACGTAACAAGTCTCTATCAACTACGGAATAAAGGCTATCGTGCATTTTGGGTGTGAGGTTGTATAATTTGTTTATTCGTTTGTTTGTAGGTCTCTTACCATACCCAAAAATTACTAAACCGTTATTCATGAACTTTTCAGTATTAAACAGGTATGACTTTAGAGTAGATTCTTAGTGTTTAGATAGACGGACTGCAAGCCGATTGCAAAATTGCAGTCGACGTGCAGTTCAAATGTAATCCGTCGGTCTAGACAATAGACATTTAAGGCTCCAAGAAGCGCTCGCACTGCGCTCCTTAATGACAATTTATATTTTAATCAGTAAAATTCTTCTACGAAATTGTTGGGAAATTCAAACAACAGCGTGTGATATGGTATATGACGAGTTCCAATGCATGCATTCTAATGATGTAATCAGATTTTGGCGATGCGTACGGTGTTGACAAATGCGCAAGGCTTTTGAACAAATTCGATGTGCGATCGGCTTTATGAGCGTCCACTCAGCCACTCAGTAATCGTATAAATTGGTAGTGATCAAATCACGGATTATTGCTTATTGGTTCAACTGCTTCCAGCATGTAAAGATAATCGCGGGAATGATTTCCGACCTCATATCATTTGAAAACGGGAAAAAAAGCTTTTTGATTTAGGATGGATTCACATAACTAGAGGCGAAACAAATTTTACCAACTGTTAAATGTTTATTGGCTCGCCAACCCGCCAAACCCGCGTGGTCGATCTAAGCTCTAAATCTCTCGCTCCTATGAGAGAGGAGGCCTGTGCCCAGTAGTAGGACGTTAAAAGGCTGTAGTGGTGGTGTTAGTGTAGTGGTGGTACTAATTCGGTTGTATACAATATTTTAACTAAATTGATATGCCTAAAGAAAGTGCTTATCATTTTCACAATGTTCTCGACAGAAAAGTATAGTAACAGATTGTGTACACCATATCGTAAGAGATTTTTTATCATTAACGGCCGTATGTAATTAATAAATCCAATTTTAATTCTAACACATAACGTAACCCAAACGTTAAGTTTCGACTTTATTTGTTTGGATAAACTAGTATTTTTCCATCGTTAATCCTCATCCCAAACTCTTGGGATATCTTTCATCCAGGAACTGATATCAGCGTCCATCTAACACACAGCTCATTAAATTCGAGGAAGTAAATATCGTGAGAGGCAGTATATATAAAAGCACAATAAGCTCCATAACATCTTAAACTATTATCTTTCAATAGAGTTGCGCAGCGCGACTTATCAAGCAATTAAATCGACATTCAGAAGCCGATGCGGCTTTAATTCCCTGCGTGCACGCTACGCCAACAAACGCTTGCCAGGTAGCTACTATATCCTAGAGCGATATTGTCCCGTAAAACGGTTTCCACCTGTTTGTACTCTTATTCATGAATAGATTTAGACTGTGGAGTATCAAAGTACATTAATATGATTTCAGAGAGAATCGTCATTTGTTTTAAAAACCGATGTTTTTAAAACAAATGTGGCTAAAAACCGATGTTTTTAAAACAAAGGTGGCCTAAACCACCGCTTCAGCCGCTGGCTAAAGCAGTAGTTTAGGTCCATTTCACTCTAAACATTGTAGTTTTTTGACACTTGAAATCTATGAACGGTAACAAGATGTGGCAGCTCTTAGTGACATGGGGAACAAGAAGTTTTGTTTTTTCATTCAGCAGAAGAAAACTCAAGGAGATGCTAAACATTCTTAACCTATTTTCAATTTCTTGTCCAACTAAGGGTAAAGCTTTTTCTTTTATCATGAGTTCTTTTCCGCACCTAGACTCTTTCCGTTCGTTGCATGTGAAGCGTAAAGTCTAAGCCTGGAGTCTATATCGCAATAATGCAACTAGAGCGGTTTGAACCTTAACCTTTCAGATTTCAGCCCGGTCTTTGATCTTCCAGCTGATGAGGGCTTAAGTAAATTGGCGCACCATCTGCTTTTATAACTCTTTCTGTCAATAATGTCGCTATCTTTATCATAATACGTCGGAACTTCTATGATATTGTAACAAGAGTAACAGAGATATATTTCATCATCATCATCATCATGATCAACCCATTACCGGCTCACTACAGAGCACGGGTCTCCTCTCAGAGTGAGAAGGGTTTTGGCCATAGTCTACCACGCTGGCCAAGCGGATTGGCAGACTTCACACACCTTTGAGAACGTTATGGAGAACTCTCAGGCATGCAGGTTTCCTCACGATGTTTTCCTTCACCGTTAAAGCAAGTGATATTTAAATACTTAAAACGCACATAACTCTGAAAAGTTAGAGGTGCGTACCCGGGATCGAACCCACGACCTCCAATTAGAAGTCGGTCGTCCTAACCACTAGGCTATCACAGCTTTTTTTTATTTTAGATATATTTATATTGTGTTAACTTAAAAATATTTATTATGCTATTGTATAGGTAATTTGGTGGGGAGACTTTTTTGACCATTTATTGTATGAAGTCTGCATCTCTATGGTCTTCAACTCAATGCACTTTACAATGACTCGGATATATGACAAATAACGTTTTGATTGGGCTCTCATCTAGCAAATGCTTGGTAAGCTTCTCGATTGCTCGACCGCAGCACTTCATTTTATTGTAGTTTATCAATGATTTGTATAACTTTTACAATGTCGTGATACTGAACAATGAACATAAACATGACAAATTACGTTTTGATTGGATGCACAAGGTGTAAAATATGCATTGTAAGTAATAAATCACTATTGAATTCGAAAAGTCCTTTCTATAGTGCTTTATTGCTATAATCCACTGGATCTAAAAAAAATTACTACCGCCCGCCCTCCCCTTACAGACATACGGGAAAAGCAAGCAACATGCATCACTACCACGCAACACCACACAAACCAACTATGTACGCACTTGAGCATCTTCCAGGGATGTTGACTCAACAATGCACAATCGCAAAATATGTGTATGTACCTAGTAATGTTTATTTCAGCGAATAGGTACCTACTTGCTTGATATGAGGTTTTCTGACCTGGAATTTCATATTAAATGGAAATAATTAAAAAAGTTAATCTAGTCCTACATGAAACCTATGAGAAGATCCGTACAAGAACCAGACTATATTTATAGAATAGAATAGAAAAGTTTTTTATTCAAATAAACTTTTACAAGTACTTTTGAATAGTCAAACGAATCTACCACTGGTTCGGAATGCCGTTCCAACCGAGAAGAACCAGCAAGAAACTCGGCGGTTGCTCTTTTCCAAATTTACAGTACCTATCAATATAACAATTTTATGTTAAGTACATGATTGAATTGCCGTCTCGCGCATGGCTGGAACGAGTCAAATCCACGCCTTTTTATCATTTATATAAGTAATCTTCAATTTTATTCAGATAAGCTTTCACAAGCGCTTACGAATTGACAAATGAATCTACCACAGGTTCGGAATGGTGCTTACAATTCTACACATGTGAAGAAGGGCAGACAAAAGTAGCCCCATTTCCGACGGTGGCACCCGTTCACGAGCATGACGCATGATCCAGCCATTGCTTCGCTCAACCATATTCGAGGGAACGTAACAATAAGTTAAGTACATTGTAGGTACACGCTAAGTAGTAGGTTTATGCTTATACTACGTTTACGTCGCAATGTCCTGAATTCCGAAGGTACTTACTTGAAATACATGTTTTTCTTATCCAAATTAGTTAACCCTGTAATACTTATTGGAGACATTGAACCTGCTCTATTCAACTAGTTAAAGTGGTCGTATTCTCGAAATCGGTTCAATATTAATATTCATATCGCATCATAATGGGAACCAGTCTATAAGAATGATGCAGTCGTCCGCGTGATTACATCCAGTAATGAACAGTGTGATGAACTTTCATATCGGATCAAAGGTGGGCCATGACATTTTAAGCCACTCGATATATTATCTCATTGCCTACCGTCCCCACTAGACTGTCCTAATTCACAGGGGCTTATGATAATCTCGATTTCGTATCACAAAAAGGTGGCCTCTTAAATCAAATAACAACAAGTCACTCGTGAAAAGTTCATACGTTTCGAGTGGGCTCTTCACAATCTTCTCATCCAATTATCGAATTGTCAATGTGAGTAGCTATTGCATATTAAATATTTATATATATTACTAGCTGATTCCCCCGACTTTGTCCGCGTGGATTTAGATTTTTTGGAACGAAGTTCCTTATCGCGCGTTGCGACAGGGGGCTAGACGGAAAAAATTAAGAGAAAAAGTTGTAACGACACTTTTTACTATAGTAATTGTAACCTGTGAGATATGATTAGGTCAACATTTTGGTACATCGCCAGTGTATGTGAGTGGCGCAGTGGGCGAACTAACACATTATAATACCGTGTAAAGTACGGCGTTGCAGGTTCGAATCTCACTCGCGTTTTCGTTGTACTTTGCTTTTTCGAATTTGTTTTTTTAAATTACTAACGAATCCAGCTCGGCGTGCAACAAAATCTTACAATAATTACGACAATTTATTTTTGTTGAGTGTATACACTATACAGGTTTTCCTTATATATCCCTTATATATATATGGGTATCCCTTGACACCTCTCAAGTTTTTTTTAAATCCCTTGGGAACTCTATTAAAACTCTCCGTATTCTCTATTTTTTTTAATAAATACTCACACATACACACCGGTCGTCTGTTCGTAAAGTATGCAACTTAATGCCTATGTTATAGGTAACAACCAACTGATAGACATATTTACATATATTTACTATATACATATAGTGCCAATTTGGGATTTTATACTTTCTAAATTGTCTCTGGTCTGGTGGCGTGGCTAGCCACCACCCTACCGGCAAAGTAGTACCGCCAAGCGATGTAACGGTCCGGTACGATGTCACGTAGAAACCGATCAAATCAGGGTTTAATAAAAACTGTCATGCCTCTACCAAGTTAGCCTGCGTCCACCTTAGACTGCATCGTCACTTACCATTAGGTGATGTCGCAGTAAAGGGCTAGCTTATTGATGAATAAAAAACCCTAAACACACGTGTCGAATTGTGTAACCCTCTCTGAGAGTCTGTTCAAAAATGACCAGTCATTGTAAAATGAGTAGTGAATTTATGTCGTTCGATTTCGGGTTAAGTGTCGGACAAACTCGTCCAGGACGGGGCGTGTTCGGAAACAGACTCTTAAATATTCATGGTGGTGCAGTATGCTTAGTCTAAGATCGGAGCACTCGAAAACGAACTCGAAAATTATTGATCGATTTCAGAGTAAAATAGACCTAAAATGGCTTGTATTAAGGTTTGAGTTTGCCAATACATTCAGCATTCGAACACAACGAGCGCCCCAAGCAGTGTGCTTAGTCTAAAGCGGAGCACTCGAAAACGAACTCGAAAACTATTGATCGATTTCAGAGTAAAATAGACCTAAAATGTCTTGTATTAAGGTTTGAGTTCGCCAATACATTCAGCATTGTTCGAATGCTGAATGTATTGGCGAACTCAAACCTTAATACAAGACATTTTAGGTCTATTTTACTCTGAAATCGATCAATAGTTTTCGAGTTCGTTTTCGAGTGCTCCGCTTTAGACTAAGCACACAGAAATGTTGTAAAATACATATTCGAACTATGGAATTACGACTTTAAAATACGAGTATTTGAGTTCATTTTTCTCTGAATTCACTTGTGATTCGATCAATAGTTTTCGAGTTCTTTTTCGAGTGCTCCGATCTTAGACTAAGCACTCTGGTGATGCGCGACAAAACGCTTTTCATCGGTACATACGGTACGTACGGTAGGTACGTACGGTAGGTACGGTAGGTACGTACGGTATGGCCGCTCGACGTGCGAGTTATTGTCTGTCTACGGCCCCGGAGTCTACGTTCATCATGGACAAATCTAAAAAAAAAACATAGTATACTAGCTATGATGCTCGTATTTTCGTTCGCGTGGATTTTGACCGTTGACTTTTCTGGTAAATGAGTTACAAACCTGAAATTTTGATATTTGGTGTATGTAGAACGTTGACGCAAAATCAAATATTGAATTAAAAATTGAATTAAATTATTTTTCAGGGGACTCTCCCATACATTAAAAAGGAGCCAGAAAAAATATATTATATTTTGCTTAAAAAAATTGGGTTTTTCTATACGGTTTATTGCAATATCTATAGCTCGGAAATTAAATATTTCTTACTCCCAATATATTATGTTGTTCATAATTATGTACGGAACCCTAAAAGAGCGAGGCGCGACTCGCACTAGACCGGTTTTTAAACAACCTAACACCACGCGGATGAAGTCGCGGGCAAAAGCAAGTAAATTCGAATTCTCTTCCCAAACTCATAACGATATTACTCTGTTCATCAAGTTAACTGTAATGAAACTCAGTTTTACGACTCTATTCTGGGACACAATTTTGTTTCACTCTTTCGCTCGGTAACTTATAAAGTCGTGCTGGGCGAATCATGATTATTATGCGACAGCGCGAGTCGGGGATATTCATGAGTCCGTGCTCACATCGACTTTATTGGACCTAAAGCTCAAATTAGACGGTTATTTTTTGCTTTCATTTTCGAGGCTTCATCGATGAATCATCGATAATGAACCATCTAAACACCGACTGTTCATTGTTCACAGGCATTTTTAACCCCCGACGCCGACGCAAAAACGACGGGGTGTTATAAATTTGACGTATCTGTGTGTGTGTGTGTGTGTGTATGTGTGCGTGTGTGTCTGTGTGTGTCTGTCTGTCTGTCTGTTCCTCTGTGGCGCTCAAACGGGTGGACCGATTTGAATGCGGTTTTCTTTGTTTGAAAGGAGAATTAGTCGAGAGTGTTGTTAGCTATGTTTGATGAAAATCGGTCCAAGATGGCCGCCGCTACAAAATGGCGGATTACATATTTTTTCACAACTCCCATAATGTGGGTATCAAATTAAAGGGCTTGACTAGTAGAATAGCACTATTGCAAATCCAAGATGGCCGCCGCCACAAAATGGCGAATGTCGGGGGTTTTTAAAATTTTAATTTATACTTGTTCCATAGCAAATATCGTATCGTGCATCGTTCATCGCAAAAATAAACGATGAACGGGGCACCGTCTAATTTGGGCTTTACAGGTTGCCTTTATTTCACCCAATAAGTTTATTCAGTGCAGTTATTACGTGTTATACATATGTGAGTGTTATTATCAGATTCACACACTTATTGCAGATGGTTACGATGTTTGCCTTTTTTTTTTTTGACGTGAGAACGTCTTATAAATCGATGAACGCCGGCTACACGCACGAAAAAGCATGACTCATTGTCACGTACCGCGTGCAAGCGAGAGCGCGGAACAAGCGATGAAGAAGGCACGATCGGCCTAAGCGTTCGGCAGTCGGCTAGTGACGCATCTTAGATCTCTCTTTGTTTTCCTATGACGGACGTTATCACATAAAATCATCGTCCATAAACCGACTTTACAGACAACCAATTTTTTTTTTTCAACTTGCGTTACTCATTAGGTATTTCCGTATGGCCGACAGCATAATGTACTTATCTATGTACATAAAATATACTTACTTATACAAAAAATTTTAACTTACTAAAATATAATTGGTACAAACTTTTTTACGAGTGCGTTTAGACAAGTAGGTACTTTCAATCTTCCTACTGAGATGAACCAGCAACAATATCGGTGGTTGCTCTTTTTTATAGTTGCTCAAAGCTATGGTAGGTATAATATGTTTAGTTTACACAAGTAATTTCTAAAGCTGATGTCAATTTCACAGTTCTCACAATAAATCACAAAGTCAAAGTTCACCGCCTAATCGCGCGGCGTTATCGACGTATCGGAGCGCTCCGGGAGAGAGAATTTATCAATAACATATAATTAAAATTATTTAGGCGGTCCGTAGCTTTTGGATTTGTTCTTTTACGATCCGCAAGAGTAGATCCACATGATCGATTAATTATTTATTCAATATAAAAATTGATTTTTTTTTTTAATATAAAAATCTATATAAGCAAGTACTTACGGACGTTTAATGTGAGAATTTATAATTTCTAAATTGTCTGGGTCGGGTCTGGTGGGAGGCTTGAGACGTGGCTAGTTACCACCCTACCGGCAAGGCCGTGCCGCCAAGCAAAGCGTTACGGTGCGAAGAGGTTTAGTAAAAACTGCCATACCTCTTCCAGTTTAGCACGCTTCAATGCTCGACTGCATCTTCAACTAAGGCTCAATTTATACCGCGGCGGAATGGAATGGAATGGAAGCGTCAATTTCGCCTCATGACGCGAAAGGCGCGCGAATTCGCTGGAATGCTCCAGAATTCTCGCGCATTCCAGCTAAACGCTTGGCACGGCACTGCTGTGACCGACCCAACGGACTCTCCGTTCGCGCCACTTCCCGCAGATTCCACAGACGGCGCCGACAGTAGCTACGGGAATTCTCGAGAATGCGCGTGAATTCCGCGGGAGACGCGCGACCTTTTTTTGGCTCCTATTTAATTTGTATGTTATGCAATTGACATAAAGTTCATTTAGCTATGTACACTTTCGTTGCAAAAAGTCGCTTCCATTCCATTCCGCCGCGGTGTAAATTGAGCCTAACTGTCAGGCCCGTAAGTCAAGGTCTGACTTGTAGATTAACTATCTAATCAAAAGAAAAGCTTCATTATCATCGACATAATAGAAATGATTCAAAAATCCATCGTAAGGTTTGAATTAAACATCCAGTACCACCACTACAACCTTTTAACGTCCCACTTCTGGGCACAGGCCTCCTCTCTCAGAGGAGAGAATAATTTAGTGCTTACGCCACGCTGCTCCAATGCGGGTTGGCGGGCTTTAACGACTATTGTCATTTGTCACATGGTAGTGATAATAACCGGGACCGACTACTTAACGTGCTGTCCAAGGCACGTCGGTCCAACACCACCACTACAGCCTTTTAACGTCCCAGTGTTGGGCGCAGGCCATCTCTCTCATAGGAGAGAAGAATTTAGAGCTTATACCCGCCACGCTGCTCCAATGCGGGTTGCCGGGCTTTAACGACTATTGTCACATGGTAGTGATAATAACCGGGACAGACAACTTTAACGTGCTTTCCGAGGCACGGGGGTGCCACACCGCCAGGTACCAACTCCGGGTTGGCACTGAGAATTTCCTTAACAGAAAAACCCAATACCTAACAATTAATTTTGCCCGACCCGGGAATCGAACTCGGGACCTCGTGATCTACAGTCGAATATGCTAACCACTAGACCAACGAGGCAAGAATTAAACATGTACATATACGTAAATAAAACTGTTTAAAAACATCATATGCAATATGCATACATACTAAATAAAAACACCTTGTTCACTAATGGCGCACAGCAGAACAAGCCGTTCTCATCGCGTCCCCGAGGCGAATTATTACACATTCGCCGCGAGAGGTCCGCGCCCGTCATTAGCCGGGACATTTTTATTCCTCTCTCTTTAATTTCCGTCAGTGGACATAAATGATGGTGCCGCTATCGCAGCAGCGCCGCAGGGACGCTGGAGCCATCTTACCGTGCCGTAATGTCATAGACTAAAAATTAAACAAACTAAAATAATATAGCACTAACGGCCGAATACATCAGAAACATACCTTATTACGCGCGTCCCAAACGGCACGTGGCTGTTTATAAAAATTGACGTGTCTTAAGGTATTTATTTAAATTGGTAAAACACCCTTAAACGCGGATCATTTTTAATTTTAAATTAGGTTTTCAAAACGACCATTCGTTAACGACGAATTGTTGATGTCTGAGTGCTTAGTCTCAGTTTGGAGCGCTCCAAAACTTTTTAGTATAGTATAGTTAAGTACCTATACTATTGATCGAATCACCATGACTGCAGAGTAAAATGGACCTAAAATAAGAGTCTTTGGGTTCATTTTGCTCTGAAGTCATTTGTGATTCGATCAATAGTATACTTCTAGTATACTTTTAGTTTTGGAGCGCTTCAAACTTAGACTAAGCACTCTGATGTCTGATGAACTGTCAAAGTTATTCTGATATGAATGTTATGCTGCTATAATCAACGCGACTGCACCGTATTATGAAGATTGGCGACACTGATGCAACTCTATCCAAAATTCAAAAGGTTGTTAACTTCGCAGTTTATAGTTTAATAGTTATTTGTTCAGCCTTTCAGTCACCGAGCCGAGATTTAGAAGCGAGTAACCAAAAACGTTTGAAATTATACATTGAAAATCGAATAAAGCGTTTGTTTATTATAAATATATTTTATAATTTATTTTGCAAATTGAAAAATATTTGCCATAGTTAATTTATTAAGTAAGCATAACTATAAACTATTTTTTTTATATTAATCAGAAAACTGGTTACTCTGAATCTACTACACTATGTACCAACACGATGACCCGGTCATGGGTCAATCTACACTTTTTATTAATAACAGCTACGCATTAAACATACATAATGACGTATATAATTAATTTAAACATTGCTGATTTACATACTCATGTAAGTATGTCTTTATATTAAATCTCTACAGAGAGTGAAGAACATTAAGAACATTATTTTATTTCTTTTTGTATTAAATAGCCGTAAAACGTCACGTCATCTTAATAGAGCCGATTTGATACAACACACAATCGATATGATTTGGTAGAAGTGTTCGTCCCGGCTCGTTTGACAAAAGACATCGACACTAAAGCGAACCGCTACCGTCTGTCGCTCACCGGCGCTATCTCAAAGAGCTATAACGATCTGAATGTAAGCAGATAAAATGTTCTAAACAACGCGGAGTGGCGAAGTGCATTTAAAGCTTCATTGTAAGGTTCAACAGTAAGCTATCTGATAACATGGCACTAAGTGGCCGGGCGCTCGTCCGGGCCCCGGCCGCGACGTCCGACCGCCTGATGAATTATACAAACACCAATCAGTTAATTATTTTATTCACGTCGCTCAACCTCTTATCTGTCTTTGTGTTCGACATAATTGATATGTTAAGTCGACGGAACAATCGCGCCGTCGGGCCGGAGATAGGCTTCGCATGCGCTTCTCTCGAGAGAGTCAAAAGAACCGCTCGGTGTACGATCAGACCATTTTACGTCTCGTTCGACACAAAGAACTATTTTAACGTACATAATACGTCATACGAGCCTACTATTGTCTGTTATGTAAGCCCATTGATGTCCTTATTAAGCGTCAAATCATGGCCTAGTATGGGCAACTTGCTGTCACACACCTAACTGATAGCCGGATTACATATCAATTTTTTACATAAATTATTCCCAGTTTGATGCCAATAATAACACTCACCTACAAACGAACAAGTAATTATAGCCCGATTTATCAACGAGGAAATACTACTTACTGCCTAGTTAGGAACTTTTTTATTAATCCGGGTTTATAAATATAAAAGTATTTATGATGTTGGATGATGTACAAATTCTGAGACCGGTTATTATTATTTCCCATGAAAATTACCTATTTTAGATTGGCCAGTAACCGGTACAATCACATTAATTCCATAACAGTAGGCACAATGTCACATACAGGTTTTGCACAAAAGGATTAGAAGAACCGCTAACTAACGATGAGAAAATTATAATATTAAGTATCTTCTTTACGTTCTTCTTCTTGCCGCAAAACGCCTGGTGATGTAAAGAACCGAGATTATTTTTCTTCCAACCAGACTGTTACAGTTTGAGTAAACTACAAAATCCAGCTACCTTCTTTAGCGCTCCAAGCAAACGCTTCTGCCATGTCTCCTATCGTCTCCTCTTAACTGGCACTCGAAGCCATCTTCTAACAAACCAGATGATGGCCGTAACGCGCGACCTGTTCAGTTCCTTTACCTGCGCCGGATTCGGTTGTGGATCTAAAGATAACAAAGATGTTACAGTAGACATTTGTTCATGAAAACTTTTATTGAAGAGGTCAGCGTCTATTTCCGTGTTTTGCGCCCTATATGAGAACACATCACAGAAAGGTATGTTAGCAGCTGTACTAACGTTGATATAAGTATAAATTAAAAATTTAAAAAACCCCCGACATTCGCAATATTGTGGCGGCGGCCATCTTGGATTTGCATAGTGCTATCCTACTAGTCAAGCCCTTTCATTTGATACCCATATTAAGGGAGTTGTGATAAATTATGTAATCCGCCATTTTGTAGCGGCGGCCATCTTGGACCGATTTTCATCTTACATAGCTAACAACACTCTCGACTAATTCCCCTTTCAAACGAAAAAAACCGCATTCAAATCGGTCCACGCGTTTGAGCGCTACAGGGGAATAGACAGACACACACACACACACACACACACACACACACACACACACACACACACACACACACACACACACACACACAGACACGTCAAACTTATAACACCCCGTCGTTTTTGCGTCGGGGGTTTGCCAAACGATTTGCCAACACGATTGTAAAAATCGTGTTGGCTTTGGATAATTGCCAGTTGAGCATAATTAATAAGTGGCGCACGCGCTGACACCGCGAGTCGTAAACATTCCGCTTCGGATTTATTTGCCTCCATAAGACGAGGCAATTAAGTCATACCCTTTTAAAGTGCCTCTGCCTCGGCCGCGGCCGTCCGAACGACTTAACTTATCTGAAATGCATAGGATTGAATTATTAGTAGCAATTAAAGACGTCTCAAAATATGTGTTATCAATATTTTAATACAGTAGCTGCTTATATATTTAAATTTTATGTTCGCGTGACTGAGTTCATTATAGAAATATTCTCGGCGTCAATATGGTAATGAGGGTCTTTAGATTCAGTGTGCTTAGTCTAAAGCGGAGCACTCGAAAACGAACTCGAAAACTATTGATCGATTTCAGAGTAAAATAGACCTAAAATGGCTTGTATTAAGGTTTGAGTTCGCCAATACATTCAGCATTCGAACAATGCTGAATGTATTGGCGAACTCAAACCTTAATACAAGACATTTTAGGTCTATTTTACTCTGAAATCGATCAATAGTTTTCGAGTTCGTTTTCGAGTGCTCCGCTTTAGACTAAGCACACTGCTCAATGATTACGTCACATTTTTCGTTTTTTATCTTTTAGCGGGAAACAATTTTCTTCAAAACTTTATACTCCCTGATTGATGTAAGTAGGTACTTACCTAACAACCGGTATTGTAATATATGTCTCAGTTATATACTCACAATAAGTACCGGTTTACTTCACCGAGCTACATTTCCTCATGAAAATGCTAATTTAATATTAAAAGCTAATTTGAATTTTATCAGGTAAAGTAAACCCATCTTTTTCTGTATAGTAGACGCAAAATATTTGTGGTATGGAAAGATAATAATTAAATTTCCACTATAAAGTAGGTACTTATAGATTAATGGGATTGGGACGAATATGAACTTCTTTTACATAAATGGTATACAACCATTTTTCGGATACTTATTCGACATAGTAGGTAATTTACTTGGCTGTTGCAATTACAAAAATCTACCGGATTATCTAACGAGTCAATATTTTACAGACTAATTTTATTTTTAATATTCAACCAAATAAAATCAACTTTTTCATTATAAAAGCCATACGATGTAAGCAGTTAAAAATGCAATTATTTATACAATTTCATCGATGTTTTCTCTACTCTAATCTTATAGATATCCACCTACTTCATTTTATTATTTACAATGCACCTCGTATAGCTAGTAGCTATTAGATGTAGGTGTCTAAATCACACTAATATTATAAAGACGAAAGATTGTATATGTGTATGTTTGTTACTCTTTCACGCAAAAAGTACTGAACGGATTTGGCTGTTTGTAACGGAGATAGGCATTATACCCTGGATTAACACAGAGGTTACTTTTGTCTCGGAAAAAGTATTTCTGTGGGCCTTAAAACAACACCATTTATTGGCAAATAAGTTAAACTTTGGCTGTGCCTTTCTTATTTGCGTCTTAAAATGTGCTTTTCCTATTTTTTGTACTGATTTGCAAAAGGAAAAAAACAATTTTTCCTGGGGTATAAACGCGGAAAAGTTTGCTACTTTCGTTTTGGTACCGTCACTCCCTGGAACGCGACTTACGCTGCGCCGCAATGGTCGCCTCGGTCAAGTGGTTCCAGAGATACGCCAAAAACGCGATTTCCGAGATTTCCCACCCGCTTTTTAGGGTTCCGTACCCAAAGGGTAAAAACGGAGCCCTATTAATGTCACTCGGCTGTCTGTCCGTCTGTCCGCCGGTCACAGGTCTCTAGCTCGCAGACGAAATGAGTTACAAACCTGAAATTTTGGTATTTGGTGTAAAACGTTGACCCAAAATCAAATATTGAATTAAAAATTGAATTAAATTATTTTTCAGGGGGGCTCCCGTACATGAGAAAGGAGCCGGAAAAAAAATTTTTTTTCTTACCCTAGCTTGTGGGGTATCATTGTTTAGAGCTCATTGAGTACAGTACGAATATATATTTTTTTAATTTTTTGCTTA
The DNA here is from genome assembly GCA_920104075.1 of Melanargia galathea. Lineage (NCBI taxonomy): Eukaryota > Metazoa > Arthropoda > Insecta > Lepidoptera > Nymphalidae > Melanargia > Melanargia galathea. Next base: position 12,560,878 of record OV049870.1, read on the forward strand.
AAAAGTAAGGAAATGGGGGGTCATCAAAATTGACAGTTTTAGACCATTTTTGTGACGGGGGCTATCTAAAAAACTAAACTAGTTAGGAATATGATATTTCGGTATATTATGTACTATATGCTCTATTTCTACAACAAATACTGAAAACAACGATTCATAAAATAGTTTATAAGGTGTGACCAAAACAAACGAACTTATTTTGCGTTTTTCTTTCACGGTTTCTTGCGATGTCTAACTCGGAAATTAAATATTTCTTAGACCCAAAATATTATATTGTTCATAATTATGTACGGAACCCTGAAAGAGCGAGGCCCGACTCGCACTTGGCTGATTTTTAATATATTTATATAGAAGTTAAGACACTTTTTTGACAATTTTTTGACGTGATAACGTCTTATATCGATGAACGCTGGCTGCACGCACGAAAAAGCATGACTAATTGTCACGTTCCGCCTGAGCCGAGCGTGCAAGAGCGCGGAACAAGTGATAGAGGGGCACGATCGGCCTTAAGCGTTCGGCTTCTGACTCATCTACCTCTCATACCTACCTACTCTCATCATCTCTTTTTGTTTTCTTATGGGCGTTATCACGTAAAATTATCGTCCGTAAACCGGCAATACAAACAACCAAATTTTTTAAATCTTATTCTGGCTATCTCGAGGAGCCAAAATCTATTCGTGTGTCTCGCGGTAAGCCTCTAATTCACAGTTTACAGAGTTTTACCATATTCAAAAGCACTCAAATTAAACTGCTCATTTCGGTTACTATAATATTATCATTGATGTGTCATGTGTGTAATGTGTATATATACTCTATTCTATCTGTGAATTCTCTATTTTGGTGTGTGCAAGAAAGGCTTCAATCTAGATAAGTACCTAGGAGTTTAGGAGCAAGCGGCCTTCTCAGAAGATTACGGAAATACGACATAATCTCGGACACGTGCAAGGCTTCATTATGAGGGATATACTTAATGTGAACAAGCAAAGGAGGATCGAGTCGTAGCAGAATATACCATTTAATATGCTCTCTATAGCTTAATGCAAATACTAAATCGTAACCGGCTAGTTTGTCTACTATCCACTAGCCCAAGAGCCGTGAGAAATTTTGAGGGGTTGATAAAGTTGGAAAATTCGTATTATTCATATTTCGTAAAAGTAATGATTTGTTGCCCGTGGTCCCTTCGCGTAGTCCCTCGAAGGGACCACGGGCAATTTTTTTTACCCGTGGTCCCTGCGGGAAATATAATGCGACCGAATTTAAAATGTATCAGTCATAACTGCGTCGTCAGTCAATATATTATTCTTTTTTTGATCGTTTCGCAATTAAAAACTCTAACAAAATATATCTATACTAATAAATAAAATTGAAGTGTCTGTCTGTAATTTCGAAATAACTACCTCATATTAAGCTCATATGGTTATTTGAACGGTACCATAACCGAATCACACGTTTTTAAAATTTTTGTCTGTCTGTCTGTCTGTCTGTCTGTTTGAACGGGCTAATCTTCGGAACGGCTGAACTGATTTTGACGGGCCTTTCACATACAAGTAGAGAATTAACCAGGGAGTAACATAGGCTACTTTTTAACCGACTTTCAAAAAAGGAGTTGTGTTGAAATTGGTAAGTACCTATGTTAAAAAACGCCCCGATAGGTATTTTCGCTGCGCGCGATGGCCGACGCGGACGCTCGCGCTGCACGGAACTCCCCGCGCCGCGCCGCGCCGCGCCGCGCCGCGCGCCCCTACGCCCGCCATACGTACGCCGCCGCGCGGCGGGCGGGTGCGGTGAAGAGGGTGCATGCTCCAATCTCCATTTCGAAATCTGTGATTTCGAACGAGGGAGCTAATGCCTGCGGATGTGTCCTGCGTTTTCGTAATTTTTATTTTGAATCGGAGATTTTGGGATTTGTGAAAAACCGAAATTCACGCGGGCGAAGCCGCGAGCAAAAACTAGTTAATAATAATAAAACAAGGTACCTAGAATATGAATTCGTAATGAACATTGCCCCAATTCCTATTTAGATGGGCAGTAAGTAAACATTTTTTTGGGACCATTTCGTGAACTTCCACTGTCGATTAAAAAAAATCACGCAAATCGGTTCAGAAATCTTGGAGTAATCGGTGTACATACATACAAAAAAATACGCATCGAATTGAGAACCTCTTCCATTTTGGAAGTCGGTTAAAAATAAGAATATTTGCTGGACGTTCTTGCAAATAAAAAAAATTTATGAAATCGGTTCAGATTTGATGGAGTTATGGAGAAACATCGCCAAAAACAAAATACGCGTCGAATTGAGAACTTCCTCCTTTTTATGAAGTCGGTTAAAAATTTGTTAGAAACTACGAACACGAATTTTCGACTAACTATGTCAGTATGTTCATATGTTCTTCACTTTGTTCATATGTAGTGATAGAATATAATTATACTTATCCTTCTTGGTAGTGATGTAAAGTATCAGACTATTACATTTTAAATTCGGTCACATTATATTTCCCGCAGGGACCACGGGTAAAAAAAATTGCCCGTGGTCCCTTCGAGGGACTACGCGAAGGGACCACGGGCAACAAATCAATATCATTTATCACTAATCAGTTAAAAAAAATAGTTTCCTACACACTGCAGTCCAACTGATAGCATTCGTAGTTTACTACGCACAAGTAACGCAAAAGAACAATCTTATAAACTTTCAGCTTTCGTTGAGCATCTCCTTAATTACTTCCGGCTTTCGCATATAACATACCTAGCCCACAACATATAGTGACAAAAGTATCTCACTGTTCCGATCCCTTATATCCAGGGACCAATTCCATACCTCTGTTCCCATCGTGTCCCTTGATGTGTCCTTACTCTTCCAACTCATGCTGGACCATCACGGCAAACAGGAACGACTCCTGGGTGGCGGAAAGGGGGAAGGCTAATGTCCATTGTCCATTCCATTGTCGTTGAAAACAAGTTTAAGAACTCTATTAAAAGTATGCTCTTAAAAAAAGGATATTAAGCAATCGAAGATTATATAAATGATAAAAACGCATGCATTTAACATGGTTCCAGCAATGCGCGAAACGGCAATTCAATCATGTACCTACATAAAATTGTTATATTGTTATTTTTAAAAAGAGCAACCGCCGTGTTTTTTGCTGGTTCTTCTCAGTTGGAGCGGCATTCCGAACCAGTGTTAGATTCAATTGACGATCCAAAAGTAGGGGAGACCGGGGATAGTTGGCTATAGGGGTAGGTAGAATAACTGCCAAAAACTCGTCAGCAGTACATGTGTTTCGTCATCCGATCACAACCAAGTACTACCCTCCGCACCCTGCACGTCTGTCCGAAGCGCCGCGTCGCGGTCATTCGTCGTTTTTGAGCAGTGACACGTTTTTCATTTGTTAATAACGTAAGTAATATTTTGATATAGGGTAAGTCCGGGGTAGATGGCCCTAGTAACTTTAAAACTCTATAGTGAAGGAATTATGATGAATAAAACATTGAATTAATATAAAACGTAAACTTTGTTTATTACTCTTATCAAACATTAACGATAAATTACTTTAAAAAACGCAAACAATGTAATTTTAAACTTTAAAAAAAAACTAGGACTGGCCATCTCTCCCAGAGTGTCCGGGGGTGATGGCCATAGTAATCGGGGGGAGATGGTCAATACTCTTCTTGCCTTTCCCTTTGCTCTTGAAATCTTTTAACTCCTTTTTTTCTTATTACCGCAGTAAGAACACGTCCTCAAACTCGGTGCAGTTTTCATGCACCCAAAACATGCAAATATTGTATTGTATCCAATTTTCAACTAATTGTGTCCTGTAATAATTATCACCACAATCTCAGCAGTTATCTTTCTCTTTATCTTCAGATTCACTTTCAGAGGTATCATTGAAAACGATGGGAATTTCTTCGCAACTGCTATCAGACAACCTACGAATTGCCTTTCGTTTCTTAACAGTTTTTTTTTCTTAGGTCTATAAGTCATAGTATCTGTTTTTATCATTTTTGGTTTTTTTTGACTTTTCTTCCTTTTTTTCTTTTTCATTTTCTTTCGATTTTCGTTTTTCAATATGATCTTCAGATGTCAAAATGATGCTTACTTATTTGGCTTGTTTCCAAACCTCGTTTAGTTTAACAGGCAGTGTAGATACTTCGTCCAGTAATCTAGTCGGTATTGGTTGGTCTACCGTCTGAAGGGATTTACTTACTTGGGCCTGAATCTGAGACTTTAAATTGACTTGTAATTCTTCTCAAATCATCGATAGTCAATGGAAAGCCTCTCGACTGCATGTCTTTTATATGCTTGCTCAGTCTTTTTTCGTTGTCTGCACCAAAGGTTGATGATAGTCCTATAGGTCCTATACAATGAACACAAAATTACTTTGTAATTTGTAGGCACAACACCACACAAATTCAACTCAACGATCGTTTCGCTCCGACAAAAGTCCCATAGGTCCCTTTGTGTAGTTGTTTTGTTTTAACCTTCTTTCTAGTGTTTTTCTTGGAATATGGTAAATAAAAGAGAACCTGATATAATAAAAATCCTCTTTAATTATATAATTTCCTTTAATTATTATTATTCCATTCTCTTAATACCATTTTACATTTTATTAGTCTTTCCAAACATTATCTTTTTCGCTTACATCTCATGTCTGCCATTTTCACTCCTGTCTAATCCTCTTTTTCTTAAATAGGGTATTCTACTGTGTTTGAAAAAGCACTTCAAAATGTTGTTTTTGTTAATAAAAAGCCACAAAAAATATATTTCGGCAAAATAAACACGCGTTCATGCCATAAAATTAAATTAAATTTTAAACATTTTTTAATGCCGCGAAAACGCTGTCAGCCAATAAGTCAGCCATTTCATGACGTAACAATGATATACAAGAAGGTTATAAATGTATTCTATATAACACTGGAGTTTGCGCCTTAAATATTGTAGTGAAGATAAAGTCATTCACCTGGGCTACTTTTTCTTTATTACTAATATTTTTTGGACGATATATCGATAGTTTGATATCGAAATGTAGATACAAAAAGCTGTGATAAAGCTGTGATAGCCTAATGGCTAGGACGACCGACTTCTAATCGGAGGTCGTGGGTTCGATCCCGGGCACGCACTTCTAACTTTTCGGAGTTATGTGCGTTTTAAGAATTTAAATATCACTTGCTTTAACGGTGAAGGAAAACATTGTGAGGAAACCTGCATGCCTGAGAGTTCTCCATAACGTTCTCAAAGGTGTGTGAAGTCTACCAATCCGCTTGGCCAGCGTGGTGGACTATGGCCAAGGCCCTCTCACTCTGAGAGGAGATCCGTGCTCTGTAGTGAGCCGGTAATGGGTTGATCATGATGATGATGATGATACCTCTGTGGTAATAAATAGGTACATTCGCTAGTGAAAAATAAATTAAGAAATTTGATAAAAATAAAAATTTATATTGAAATATACTTAAATATTCTGATTTTGAGTCATAAAAGCACATTATTTTTTTATTAAATTAAAATTAAAAGTCGTAATCGTTAATCTGTATATCACGTAACCTTGAACACGAGCCGCCTTGTTTTGACGTCATAATGATAGTTAATACTAATCATTAATCTATGGTCATATAGACAAAAACCATAAAGTTCATTGTACTCTGAAGCAACAACTTTTGCATGTAACCCAGACTTCTGTTCTGCCGAATTCCAGAATGTTAAAACATCTTTGTAAACATCATTAGTTGTCTGTCAAGTCGGCTTACGGATGAATATTTTACGTGATAACGTCATTTAAAAATATTGGTATAAGGCCCTGTTTCACCACCATCTGATAAGTGTCGGATAGCTTATTCACAACTATAGTCTTTGTCACTTGACATAAGTAAGGAAGTGACAAAACTTACGTTTAGGCTATCCCGACACTTATCAGAAGCACTACCTTCTGATAAGTGTCGGGAACAGGCCATATTGTACCTTATTTTAATAAAATAATTACTAAGAACTATAACCTAACACATATATATATATTTATAATTTAATTTGTTTGATAAAGATACTGGACTATAATATAACTGTGTAATCATTTTTGAAGTGACTTACGATTTTTTAAATAAAGCTGATATATCGAAATATCGATATTTTTTTCGGTATATCGAACTCCGATATCGATATATTTAAAAATATAGATATATCGAAAATATTTATTTATATAATACTATATTAAAAAATATCAACATTCCTTTTTTGTTTGGAGTTTAGATTCCATAGGTTCTATCTTTCTTGTATGACCACAGATTAATATTAGTTTTTGCTTATATGACCACAGATTAATATTAGTATTTTCTATCATTATGACGTCACAACAAGGCGGCTCGTGTTTTAGGTCACGTGATATACAGATGGGAAATTACGACTTTTAATTTTAATTTAATAAAATAATCATGTGCTTTTATGACTCAAAATCAGAATATTTAAGTATATTTCTACATAAATTTTTATTTTTATCAAATTTCATAATTTATTTTTCACTAACGAAAGTACCCTATTGTCAGATCAATAATCATAAAAATACCTTAAATCAACAAAAGGAGGTCCTATTGCAATACTGAATTCTCAACGAACCTTACATTCGTCCATCCTGACAACGTGTATGTCCTCATACACATCCGGTAAACACCTTACATTCGTCATGTTAAAGTAGGAGTATATACCGCGATACTTACTATTACCATTAATACTTCAGTATTCAATGTGAGACAACTATACTATATAGTAAACCATGCTTAAATGCAACACATTTACATGATTAGAAAGACAATGACATGTTCGATACTTAATATGACAACAACATCATCTATTTTATTCTCTTTACCGAAACCAAACGAACCTCACTCAGTCTAACACATCTCCTTTCAGTTCAGTATCAGTATCGGTTACATAATATATGATATAATATGTTTAAGTAACTAAATATCACTTTATTCCCTGTCTCTAGCCACTTTGCTTCCATCAGTTAAACATTGTATCCAATTTTTGTGAGTTTTCAGCCCTTTATAAGCTCTTTTAAACTTCCGTGTGATAAAAAATTTAATTAAATGACTGTTCTTCTAAAGCTATCATAATCTGATGGCTCTGTTAGTCTTTTTGAATATCTGTTTCAGTTATTCTTACATAAGAAGACAGTAAAATGTGCAACGGCCTTCTATTCAGATCTATACAGAAAACTACAACAAGAAATAGCACAAGAGAAACAAGATACAACTGGGAACAGAGAAAGGTCAACAGAAATTATCCACAATTATAAACTCTTTTCATCAATCTTTCTGAGTAGAATAGCAACAGAAATAGACAAAAACCAACGAATAGAACAGGCCGGTTTCCGACCACATTACTCCACAATAATTGACCACATATATGTCATACAACAGATAATTGAAAAATCTAAAGAATTCAACAAACCACTTTATATAACATTTGTGTACTATTCCAAAACTTTCGATAGCATAACACACTCAGCTATATGGAATCCTTTGAGAAGTAATAATATCAACGGAAAATACATAAACATTATAAAGAACTTTTATTAAAAGTTCTACTAACAAATTTTGTTCCATGGGTGTTTCAAACCTCTCAGAATCCCTTATTCTTCTAAACCTTCTTTTTTTTTTGCCAAACTTTTCTGCTAAACCTTCTATACACCTACAATGAACCAAAGTAATTTTATTCAGTTCTGGACCACAATCAATATCAATTCCCAACTACTGTTTCACTTTTCCTAAGTCTTTCATACGAAATCTCTTACTGAGTACCTATTTGCTTTATATTTTAAATCATATATTCATTTTAAGCATATTAAAATATAATCCACATGTAAACTTTTTAACCACTAATACATCCTGTTTACAGACAATAATCATAGTTTGTCCTTATCCTCCACATAAACTCACTATAATACTCGTACCAATCTCTCGGGCTCTGCCTCAACCCAAACAAAGCCCTTCTCAATTTGTAGACCTTATCTCAATTTCATAACCATCTAGTGAAACTTCAGATTTAATAGTTCCATTTAAAAAAAACGGTTTCTACATCCATACTTTCTAAATGCCAACCTCCCACACATGCAATTGACATTGACAACTTTCATAGTTATCACTCTCCTTCCTCTTCTATTACTATCTTGTTCCACGAGCAAATATATTTCTTCATTTCACATCATAAATTTGTTTAAAACCTTTTGCCACTTTCCGCTTTGTATCTCCCATTTGACCCTATCCTAAAAATCCATTTTGCTTCGCACATTTTCATCCATTGATTCCTCAACAATTTCCCACGTTTCATTTTGTTTCAAACTATTCATCTCATCGCATTTTTCCATTTTTTTTTGCTTCTGAACTTTCATTGCTTCTTCTCCGGCACACATTCACATAAACAACATGATCATTAAATTTTTCAAGCAATCTTTTTTTTCTTCCTTAGGTCGACTTGTTTCCTTTACCTCCTCAACTCTAAGTTTCATTCTCTCATCTTCTTTCTTCTTCTTTTTCAAGTGCCGTCTCCTCTACGAAGTTTGGCTATCATTAAGGCTATTTTAATCTTTGATGCCGCCGCTCGGAACAATAATCGCGTGCTCATCCCGTACCACTCGCGGAGATTCTTGAGCCAGGAAGAACGTCGTCTGCCAGGTTTTCGGTGTCCCTGAATCTTGCCCTGTATTAGTAATTGCAATAATCGGTACTTCTCGTGACGCGTGATGTGCCCAAGATATTGCAGCTTCCTACATTTGATTGCAGTGAGAACTTCCAACTCCTTGTTCATTCTCTGCAAGACCGTCATCATCACAGATTATCTTCTTTATTATCTTCAATACTGTCATAAAATTCTTCATTATCATAATCATTTACATCTCTTACTTTATTTACTATTTTCATCACTCTAAATTCCTTCAATTTATGAGAGTTATCATGAACAATCTCTCCTTTTCCTTCACTGATACGTCTAATTCATTTACATATACGCTTCTACTGCTAACCACGTGTGCGTACTCCCAGCGGAATGTTGTCGAATTTCTTGATTTTAAGTATGCAGATATTTAGTGTGTTAGGACGTGTAAATGTGTGTGATAGTTTCAAATTTGTGCGTCCAACCGTTTTTGAAAAATTCGCCAAAAACACTTTCCGCCAGGAGAACGTTCTCCCAGCGGCATGTTTTTTTTCCAACGTGCGCACGAAAAAAAAAATTAGTGCAATAATTAGTGCGTAGCTAGGCGTAAATGTGTATGTGTAAATGGAATTTGTGTGTCTCAAGACTCCAGAGATATTCAAGATTCCGCTGGGGGAACGTTTCGCTGTTTGCTAGATCTCGTAAACGGCTACGCGTGTAGATGTGATTTTTTGTACACATGTTGCTATGAATTTGTGTGTAATGTTTGTGAAAATAGAATTAGAAAAAAAATTGCCGTTCAGAAATTATGTGTATTAAAGTGAAATTCGGTTATTAGGTCCTAGCACTTCGAATAGGAGTTCTGAAGTTTAATTTCCAACACTAATTTGTTCTTTATGACTGTTTACAATGCCATCTTAAGTTTCATTGGTCTACAGTAGGTAATACATAAGTTATGATCCAATATTACTATGACTTAGCCACTATTTTGTTCGACATTCGATAAGACGAGTTTTTTATGGGTTGGCAAATGAAAAATTATTTCAATAATTAGTGTGTCGGTTCAACTATCTATTTACAAAATTTTAACTTAATACGCTTAATAATTAAAGAAATATAATTAAAAAACCACAAAGAAACGTAATGCAGATATAAACCTACCAAGTTTGAATGGTAACAAAAAAGCGGCCTTGTCATATATGGTGCTAACCTACCGAAATTGATACTATATCATTTTAATATTTTTAGTGATTTTGTACAATCGCGAACACAGTTCTTAACTTATATTTTTATTAGTCTATATATATCTTAATAATAATAATATTTAGGTGTATAATACTTATGTGCTAAATCTGTGATTTAAGAATTAGCATAGGTATAGGTAACTATTCAGTTATTCCATCTGAACTCGATTTATATGCATCCAGCAACAATCAGCATTTTTTTCGCATACAAAAAAACAGCAATAGTTATTTGTGTTACAAGGGGCCAATGGGACGAAAAATAAAGCCAACGCTCTAAGTTTTTTGATATTTATTTATTTATTAGTAATCAAAATAAATATTAAGGCTACATAGATTACAAAGTAAACAAGTATAAATTAAAAATTTAAAAAACCCCCGACATTCGCCATTTTGTGGTCGTGGCCATCTTGGATTTGCATATTACTATTTTACTAGTCAAGCCCTTTCATTTGATATCCATATTAACGAAGTTGTGAAAACTATATAATCTGCCATTTTGTAGCGGCGGCCATCTTGGACTGATTTTCATCAAACATAGCTAACAACACTCTCGACTAATTCACCTTTCAAACAAATAAAAAACCGCGTTCAAATCGGTTCATCCGTTTGAGCGCTACAGGGGAACAGACAGACACACACACACACACACGTCAATCTTATAACACCCCATAGTTTTTGCGTGGGGGGTTAAAAATAAGTAATTTATATTAATTAAATAAATTAATTAACAATAAATCTCTACAAACAAAATTTGTTTTGCAGTTCATTAAGAAGGGATTTGTGTTAAAATAATTACTTACGTTAAATACTTTTACCCACGGTGCGCAAGTCTGACTCGTACTTGGCCGCTTTTTTACCCGACTATGGCAAAGCCAAGAGGAAGGGTTATGATTTTAGCAGTCTATGTATGTATGTAAGTATGTATGTATGTGGCCGATTTTCGTATGAGATTCTGTGTGTACCACTGTAGCGCCTAAACTACTGGACCGATTTTGATGAATGAGGTGTCTATTGATTTGTTGTTATGGTCCGGGTGACATAGGCTACATTTTATTTACGGAAAAAATCGAGAAGTGACCTTCGCGCGGTTTTCTAGATAATTAAATTATAGTTTCGGATAGACATAACAGATGGCGCTACTAGCTGCTTGCCCCACGCTTTCGCATTAAATTATTAAGCGTAGTCGGGTTTTAGTTTACGAACTTTTTCTTGTTTCGTATCACGATGACATTTTGTATGTTGTAAAATCACAACCCTAGGTGCGAAACCCAAAAAAAATTAAAACATTTCCTATAAAACTTGCAATGCATTTTGCACGATATACATTACGGGTTTGAAAAATATTAAATACTAAACCACTAATACTACAAGTATAAGACAAATGGTTATTGGTATTGGATTGCGTTCAAGTAGTATAATATAATAGCGCTAAATTTTCGAGAGCGATCCCTTTATACCCTGTACCCAGTATTAATGTGTAAGAATGTTCATTTGACAATTAAAAAAATTAATGTATCAATAAGTTTTCTTTTTTTTCCAATCACTTTTACGTGCTGTGAAGTGTGAGCTCAACCACTATTGAAGCAGCTGACGTTTGGAGCTGTCATGGGTTAGGAGAAAACTATTATTGTTAAAATTTTCAGTCGGTATGAAATGACTTGTTCAACTATATTTGTACCTCCCGTAGTATTAGTTTAAGTAGCTGCATAGTTTAAGATAATAATTTAACTTCTGAAAAATTTCTTTGTACATTTTTTTTATATTTTGTTGATTTTTTATAAATCGTATGTGGTGACTGGTAAATTTTGGAAACGCTGTATGTGGTCCCTACGTTTTGCATGCATATGTCTTGAAATTGGTATAGATTTAAAAATATATTGTAAGTGACTGTTTGTGAACCTAATAAATAAAATAAATAAATAAAATTTTCACTAATTATTGTGTACGCGATTGTACAATACCAATAACGTTATTATGCTGTCACTTTCGGTAAGTTAGCACCATATATGACAAGGCCGCTTTTTTGTTACCATTCAAACTTGGTCGGTTTGTGTCTTCATTTCGTTTCTTTCTGGTTTTTTAATTATATCTCTTTAATTATTAAGCGTATTAGGTTAAAACGTTGCACATAGATAAATGAACCGACACACTAATTATTGGAATACATTTTCATTCGCCAATCCATAAAAAACTAGTCCAATCGAATGTCGAACAAAATAGTGGCAAAGTCATAGTAATATTGGATCATAACTTAAGTATTACCTACTGTAGACCAATGAAACTTAACAAGGCATTGTAAACAGTCATAAAGAACAAATTAGTGTTGGAAATTAAACTTTAGAACTCCTATTCGAAGTGCTAGGACCTAATAACCGGATTTCACTTTAATACACATAACTTCTGAACGGCAATTTTTTTTCTAATTCTATTTTCACAAACATTACACACAAATTCATAGCAACGTGTGTACAAAAAATCACATCTACACGCGTAGCCGTTTACGAGATCTAGCAAACAGCGAAACGTTCCCCCAGCGGAATCTTGAATATCTCCGGAGTCTTGAGACACACAAATTCCATTTACACACACACATTTACCCCTAGCTACGCACTAATTATTGCACTAATTTTTTTTTTCGTGCGCACGTTGGAAAAAAAACATGCCGCTGGGAGAACGTTCTCCTGGCGGAAAGTGTTTTTGGCGAATTTTTCAAAAACGGTTGGACGCACAAATTTGAAACTATCACACACATTTACACGTCCTAACACACTAAATATCTGCATACTTAAAATCAAGAAATTCGACAACATTCCGCTGGGAGTACGCACACGCTAACCACTATCCAGCGACCATTGTTGTCACTTCATCCAATTCGTTCAATGAACTCACCATTTCTACAATGAGACCTCTATCCTCGCTATTACCTCTGAAACTTCTATTCTGACCTACAAATTTAAGACCAGCAAAATTAAAATTAAGTTAATGTCAGTTATTTCCAGTTTAAGTTGGTTCCAATTATCTTCGACTGACTGTGTTTGTCTCTGTTTTTTTTTATCTGCCCACTCATTAATTTCATTTGATACTAGAGCTTTGATGGCCATAATTTTGACCTTTCTGATTTTAAATTGTAATACTTTTAATCCAATCCATCAGCCTGTAGACGTCCACCGCCACTGATCCTCTGAGCTATGTCGGTCACTTTGGTTCTCCTATGAATCTTCTCGTTTCGGATTTTATCCCTGAGAAAAAAAAAAAACACCCAACATAGCTCGCTCCAAAGCGCGCTAGGGACTTTTAATTTATGGACAAGGCCAACCGTCAGTGTCCACGTTTCTGCTCCATACGTCATCACAGTAATACAACAAACAGTGTAATACTTATTATAAATAAACCTGAATATCGTATGCTTGTTAGAAGTAGACTGTCTCTACTGTAGGTACTTAATTTTAAAATCTTTTATTGTAACAGTCAAACCATTGAAATAAAATGAAATTCTATTGGCATCAACCCATCTATATATGATCGATCTTGCAAAACTCTGTATATATTTATTTCACTAGTATCAACCCGTCTATTGATGCTCGATTTTGTAAAACTCTGTATAGTACCTATATTTATTCCACTAACATCAACCCGTCTATTGATGCTCGATCTTGTAAAACTCTGTATAGTATATTTGTTCCACTAACATCAACCATTTATTGATGATTCATCTTTTAAAAGTTTCTATACACTTATTTCACAGAAATTCTTTTAAAACTCTCTATGTATTTATTTCACTCACATCAACTATTTATTTATGTTTTATCTTTTAAAACTTTCTATACATTTATTTCACAGACATCAACCATTTATTGATGTTTTATCTTTTAAAACTCTCTATGTATTTATTTCACTCACATCAACCATTTATTTTATGTTTTATCTTTTAAAACTCTCTATACATTTATTACACTGAAATCAACCTGTATATTGTTGATCTATCTTGTAAAACTTTCTATATAATATTTATTTCAATAACATCAACTCATCTATTGATGACTTATAAAACTAATATTTATGTCAATAACATCAACTCGTCTATTGATGATCTATCTTTTATTACTCTATATATCTATTTATTTTACTAACATCAACTCGTCTATTGATGACTTGTAAAACTCTTTATATATTTATTTCACTAACATCAACTCGTCTATTGATGACTTGTAAAACTCATATTTATTTCAATAACATCAACTCGTCTATTGATGATCTATCTTTTATAACGTGTGCGTACTCCCAGCGGAATGTTGTCGAATTTCTTGATTTTAAGTATGCAGATATTTAGTGTGTTAAGACGTGTAAATGTGTGTGATAGTTTCAAATTTGTGCGTCCAACCGTTTTTGAAAAATTCGCCAAAAACACTTTCCGCCAGGAGAACGTTCTCCCAGCGGCATGTTTTTTTCCTAACGTGCGCACGAAAAAAAAAATTGGTGCAATAATTAGTGCGTAGCTACAGGTAAATGTGTGTGTATAAATGGAATTTGTGTGTCTCAAGACTCCGGAGATATTCAAGATTCCGCTGGGGGAACGTTTCGCTGTTTGCTAGATCTCGTAAACGGCTAAGCGTGTAGATGTGATTTTTTTTACACATGTTGCTATGAATTTGTGTGTAATGTTTGTGAAAACAGAATTAGAAAAATAATTGCTGTTCAGAAATTATGTGTATTAAAGTGAAATCCGGTTATTAGGTCCTAACACTTCGAATAAGAGTTCTAAAGTTTAATTTCTAACACTAATTTGTTCTTTATGACTGTTTACAATGCCTTGTTAAGTTTCATTGGTCTACAGTAGGTAATACTCAAGTTATGATCAAATATTACTATAACTTAGCCACTATTTTGTTCGACATTCGATTAGACGAGTTTTTTATGGGTTGGCGAATGAAAAAGTATTCCAATAATTAGTGTGTCGGTTCAACTATCTATTTGCAAAATTTTAACTTAATAGGCTTAATAATTAAAGAGATATAATTAAAAAACCAGAAAAAAATGCAATAGTGACATAAACCGACCAAGTTTGAATGGTAACAAAAAAGCGGCCTTGTCATATATGGTGCTAACTTACCGAAATTGACAGCATAATAACGTTATTGGTATTGTACAATCGCGTACACAATAATTAGTGAAAATTTTATTTATTTATTTTATTTATTAGGTTCACAAACAGTCACAATATATTTTTAAATCTATACCAATTAAAAAAATAATAAAGGTAGGTAGGAGGTTTTTAAATAATTAGTGAAAATAAAAATAACTGATACTATGAATAATTTGTTTTAATTCGCAAATGAACATTCTTACAAATTAATACCTACTGTATTATACACTGTACAGTGTACAGGGTAGAAGGGGATCGCTCTCAAAAACTTAGCACTGTTATTATACTACCTAAACACCATTTAATACCAATAAGTAGTATTAGCGGTTTACCAACCATTTTGATATTTTTCAAACCCGCAATAATCGCAAAACGTTTTTTTGTGATATCTTGTCAGTAATAATTACTAGAATCACCTGTCTTCGTTTCCGAGAGCGGTTACCTTACACACGTTAAAAATTATAATAATGACTCATTTGGACGTAACACCTCTTATTAAATAGGTTATTAACTTATTAGTGAAATCACAGATCTTAGTTATTATATCAGTAATAACAATAATTGACTTGTATTAAAGCGCGTTTTAAGTACATGAGTAATAAATATTGTCACTTATAATACTGATTATTAACCCCCGACGCAAAAACGACGGGGTGTTATAAGTTTGACGTGTCTGTGTGTGTGTGTGCGTGTGTGTGTGTGTGTGTGTGTGTGTGTGTCTGTCTGTTCCCCTGTGGCGCTCAAACGGGTGGACCGATTTGAATGCGGTTTTTTTTGTTTGAAAGGTAAATTAGTCGAGAGTGTTGTTAGCTATGTTTGATGAAAATCGATCCAAGATGGCCGCCGCTACAAAATGGCGGATTACATATATTTTCACAACTCCCTTAATATGGGTATCTAATGAAAGGGCTTGACTAGTAGAATAGCACTATTGCAAATCCAAGATGGCCGCTGCCACAAAATGGCGAATGTCGGGGGTTTTTTAAATTTCTAATTTATACTTGTTATTATTGTTATTAAGTAATATCAAAAAAACTATGATAGAGCGTAGGTTTTATTTTTCATACATATGACAATGTTTCAATGTAATGTCACATTCGAGTTTGCAATAGATAGGTATTCCTAGTTTTTTCCTCATGCGTAGTGATGAAAAATAGTGTGTCGCTCGGGGCCTAAATATTTTGTTCTCGGTTGACGTTCATAGAATTCCTCGCTACGTTCAGGTTTCTTCTTTAGAATCTTTTGTTTTGCTCTGAATTCAAAATAACCCCCTCTAGGAACAAACACTTTGACCCCTTGTAACAAATAACTATTGCAGTTTTTTCTTTTGTGTGCGAAAATAATGCTAAAATGCTAGCTGTGTTAAGATGCATATAAATCGAGTTCAGATGAAATAACTGAATAATGCTAATTCTTAAATTTCAGATTTAGCTCGGTTACTTAATATATCACACAAGTATTACACACCTAAATATTATTAAAATGTACCTAATAAAAATATAAGTTAAGAACTGTGTTCGCGATTGTACAAAATCACTAAAAATATTAAAATGATATAGTATCAATTTCGGTAGGTCAGCACCATATACGACAAGGCCGCTTTTTTGTTACCATTCAAACTTGGTCGGTTTATGTCACTATTGCATTTTTTTCTGGTTTTTTAATTATATCTCTTTAATTATTAAGCCTATTAAGTTAAAATTTTGCAAATAGATAGTTGAACCGACACACTAATTATTGGAATACTTTTTCATTCACCAACCCATAAAAAACTCGTCTAATCGAATGTCGAACAAAATAGTGGCTAAGTTATAGTAATATTTGATCATAACTTGAGTATTACCTACTGTAGACCAATGAAACTTAACAAGGCATTGTAAACAGTCATAAAGAACAAATTAGTGTTAGAAATTAAACTTTAGAACTCTTATTCGAAGTGTTAGGACCTAATAACCGGATTTCACTTTAATACACATAATTTCTGAACAGCAATTATTTTTCTAATTCTGTTTTCACAAACATTACACACAAATTCATAGCAACATGTGTAAAAAAAATCACATCTACACGCGTAGCCGTTTACGAGATCTAGCAAACAGCGAAACGTTCCCCCAGCGGAATCTTGAATATCTCCGGAGTCTTGAGACACACAAATTCCATTTATACACACACATTTACCTGTAGCTACGCACTAATTATTGCACCAATTTTTTTTTTCGTGCGCACGTTAGAAAAAAAACATGCCGCTGGGAGAACGTTCTCCTGGCGGAAAGTGTTTTTGGCGAATTTTTCAAAAACGGTTGGACGCACAAATTTGAAACTATCACACACATTTACACGTCTTAACACACTAAATATCTGCATACTTAAAATCAAGAAATTCGACAACATTCCGCTGGGAGTACGCACACTTTTATAACTCTATATATTTACTTCACTAACATCAACTCGTCTATTGATGACTTGTAAAACTCTTTATATAATATTTATTTCAATAACATCAACTCGTCTATTGACGATCTATCTTTTATAACTCTATATATCTATTTATTTTACTAACATCAACTCGTCTATTGATGACTTGTAAAACTCTTTATATAATATTTATTTCAATAACATCAACTCGTCTACTGATGATCTATCTTTTATAACTCTATATATCTATTTATTTTACTAACATCAACTCGTCTATTGATGACTTGTAAAACTCTTTATATATTTATTTCACTAACATCAACTCGTCTATTGATGACTTGTAAAACTCATATTTACATATTTCAATAACATCAATTCGTCTATTGATGATCTATCTTTTATAACTCTATATATTTACTTCACTAACGTCAACCCGTCTATTGACACCAAATGCAATAAACTTATCTACCTTCATTGACATCAACACGTCTAGTGATGTTCAATCTATCTTTTATAACTCTCTATATATATTTATTGCACTGACATCACCACGTCTACTCTAGCGGCACGCTATGATGGCCGGTTTGACGTTTGTCCGCTCATGAAGTTCCGTATTAATTGATAACGACTTTGAAGGAAATAATTGTATTACTTTATTGACGATAGTGATGTGCAGAGATTCATAAATTTTATCGAATGTAGTTTTAGGTTTAGGACTCAAAATTTATTTATTAAATTGATTTCTTAAATGTATACAAGTGTAGAAAAATCAGTTTGCACCATTTAAGGGGTGAATGTACTTGTGAATATGAACAATTTTCACTATGTGGACAAACCTCTGAAATCGCAAAAAAATATCAATAAATTTTTAAAAATGGAATCTAATACGATCGTCACATAGGATCGCTGGCTAGCACAACTACTACCTCCGGCAAACTCGCGTCAATGCTCAATGCAAAACAAAGCAGTTTCGAATTGACGTTGCTTCGAAAAGTATAAACTGTCAGTGCAATGCGATTGTGATATAGTTTTGACCTGGCTTTGGATTTCAAATATTGATACTGCATTACTGTTGACCCTTGCTCGTTAATTTGGACTCTGTTCAAGCCCTTTGTTGTGGATTTCGTCGATATGACCGAACGTACGCAGAGAACTGTTCTAAATAGTCAGACACGTGAGTTCGTAATACGCCTTCGTAACTATTTCGATCGTGAAGCTCAAAATGGAGGGCCAATTTTACCTATAACGTCAGTGGTTGAACGCGTAGCTGATGCGCTTAATATTGGACAACGAACTGTTAGACGGATAACTAAAAAAAAATATGGCGAGACTGGCACAGAAGAAAATAAACTTCACACACCAAAAAAGAGAAAACGAGCAAAACCAGTCGTAGGCATCGATAGCTTTGATGCCGATGCTATCCGAAGACATGTTTACGGCTACTATTTACAGAAGGAGTATCCAACAAGAAAAAAGTTGGTGCATTCACTGAAGGAAGCTGGATTATTCTTCGGTGGGGAAAGTTCTTTAACGAAGATTTTGAAGACCATTGGATTTCGATACAAAAAATGTAACAAACGCAAAATATTGATGGAAAGATTTGA
The DNA here is from genome assembly GCA_920104075.1 of Melanargia galathea. Classification (NCBI taxonomy): domain Eukaryota; kingdom Metazoa; phylum Arthropoda; class Insecta; order Lepidoptera; family Nymphalidae; genus Melanargia; species Melanargia galathea. The sequence continues at coordinate 12,579,919 of OV049870.1, forward strand.
TATAGCGATGGCAAGGTATACTTTTTTACGGCAAGTGAAAGAAATCAAAAATTGGCAAAATGTTGTGTTCTTGGATGAAACATGGCTTAATGCTAACCATACTGTAGGCCGTTCTTGGAACGATGACACAGCAGCATCTACTTCCAAAGTTCCTGTAGGAAAAGGATCGCGACTTATAATTTGTCACGCCGGAACCATCAACGGGTTTGTCGAAGGTTCTCTCATGGCTTTTGCGTCAAAAACCACTGGAGACTATCATGAAGACATGAATGGAGAAAAGTTTACTGAATGGTTTACCTCAATGTTGTGTAGCCTCCCTGAACCATCTATTATAATTATGGACAACGCCCCATACCACTCGATGCAAATTGACAAGCCACCTGCCCAATCCCAAAAGAAAGCTGATATCGTCGCATGGCTTCGTAAAAATGGCGTAGATGCAAACATGAATATGTTAAAAGCGGAATTAGTACGTCTTTTAAAAGAAAACAAACCAACCAAGATCCGATACGTCATTGACGAAATAGCATTAGAACATGGGCACAGAGTTATACGGTTACCGCCTTACCATTGTGAGTATAATGCGATTGAGTTGGTGTGGGCTCAAATTAAGGGATATGCTGCAAGACACAATACAGAACCCCCATTTACCACAAAAAAAATGCTAAAATTATTAGAAGAAGCTTGTGAACATGTGACTAAAGGAGACTGGGAAAAGGTTGTGAATAGAACTGTTAAATTAATAAGGGAAGATTATGAAAGAGATGTGAAAATAGATAATATTATAGAAAACGAACATATAATTATTAATGTATGTGATGATAGCAGTGACGACAGTGAAAATAGTAGTATGGACGAATCTGATTAATTATGGCCTTTTGTGGCACCTTTTTTGGTATCTTTTGTATTCATATGTTTCTTGTGTGCATATAAAGTATGTATATTCATTTTCGTTCAAATATTCAGTTCGTTCAAATAAATTAAATAAACATATACATTTTTGTTTTATTAAACCTATTTAATCAGGTACAAAAACAAAACTTAATTGTTTTTTGTTCGAGAATAAATTGACATTCCACATCACTATTGTAATGTGTCAAACCGGCCATCATAGCGTGCCGCTAGTGTAGTGATGTTCAATCTATCTTTTATACCTCTATATATTTATTGCACTGATATCAACCCGTCTATTGACACCAAATGCAACAAACAATCTTTCATTGACATCAACACGTCTAGTGATGTTCAATCTATCTTTAATAACTCTCTATAATATATATTTATTGCACTGACATCAACCCCTCTATTGACGCCAAATGCAACAATCATAATATGTAACAACCTTTCAAACCAATCTATGTGAATGACCTTACTCTGTATTACAATGGTAATATAGATATGCTTATCAATCTTATTATTCCACAGCAATCGTGTCACGAAGCTAATCCATCTTATTTAATGCTCACCATTTAAATTCACTAAATCATCATAAAATCAATAGAATATCAATAGAATATCAATAGAATCAATAGAATAAAATCAATATTACATACATCATTATCGATAACATACGAGATACCTACGTTTCAATTCTTACAAACGTGCCAGAATATTTCATATTATGAACCATTAATTAATATTATCAACCATTAAAGAAATTGAGAAGCCACCACTCAATAATATAACAAATTAAATGCAAAAACGTTTGCTACTAATCTCTAGTATTCCTTTTTGTCAAACTATACATTTTATCATCTCATCTCTCTCATAATAACAACAACAAAAAAATGGCTTAATAAACTCAAACTCTAAAGTAAAAATTCGAAGTCAACTAAACCGAACTTAACCATTGATAACATTACGTCATATTTTAGCTTCAACAAGGAAAAAAAGGATAGACAAAAACTTTAACTAGTCCAACTCTCATCCTTGTCATCTTCATCCATGCTAGTATCATCGACATTTAAGCCATGTTAAGTCAAGTCAAATAAACTTAATTCAAAATTGGTACACTGTACACTTTAATGGTGATAATTATTTACGAAAACTTAAAACTAAAACTACGAGGGTTCCAACGCGCCCTGGTCTGAGAAGAGCCCACAACAAACTCAGCTGGGTTTTCTTTTTATATTATCACCATCTTACAAAATGGCCTTAAAATGATTTCAACTGTTGGCTTTTAGAGCAAATTATGTTCATTGTTTTTGTCAAAAAAAAAAGAAAAGTCAAAAAGTCCGAAATTGGACAATAGTGGTTGTAAAGAGACACAACAATGAATTGCTCTAATTAAACTGCCGCTAGTTCTATTGACCGTACAACAGATAGACTTACAATGTCATTTCGATTTTTTAATTTAATTTTTTTTTTTTGTCCAACAATAATCAGCCCCCATGAATAGCATTGGTTCTGATGAACGAACCACCAACCTAAAGATTACCAAAATTGAACATGTATTCATTCTGTTTTAGCCAATGTTCAGTTATACATAAAAAAAAATCTTTAAAAACAACTCTATCTCCGAATCCTTCTTTGTTACTAATCAAAAATTCTAATTAATTTATTTAGATATTCACAACGTAGTGCAAGTGCACTAGATCTAATCGTTTTGTCGTTAATGAGTGCCATGTATTAATCTGCGGCACGCTTACCAGTAATATCGCATTGATTTATAAAAGCTAAGTAGTTTTCATAAAAGTAATTCTGGGTTCCTTATATCTGCTTTTCCATCTCAGCATGTCCTCCAAAGATTGAGCAAAATTCTCCTTAGAAAAAATAATAATAATAACAATAATAATTTAAGCTAGGTACATGATCTTGTAGACTTAGTCCTATCTTCAGGTCTGTCCATTCTAAGCCTTCGGTTCTGATGACTGGAACCAGAAATTCTACATTCCCGAGATTCTTCACGAGAATAACGTCGTCGTTCTGGTGAATATTGTCCACGAGCTACGTCTATTACGTCTAAGTCCTTTTCAATCCTCAAAAATCGCTCGCGTTGTTGCTCCCGTTTGCAGTCCTGTACTCCTCCTATAGCTACTCGTACGCTCCCGAGAACGACTTCTCACATGACCGCGGCTACGGCTGCGACTACGGCTGCGGTAACCACTTCGCGGAGGACTCGGTCTCACTGCTGTGTTAGAATCATCCACCGCGAGACGTCCGTCTACATGCTGCAGGCGTTTGTAAACGTCGAGACTCCTTATTCCCATCACCCGGCATTATTTAGAGCTCGAACAGAAAACATAAAATTTGTATTAGTAATTCGACAAATCGAATAAGATGAATTTTGAGATCGAACAAAATAATAAAATCGGCGTTGTCTTACCACTTCTGAGATATAATAAAAATCCTCTTTAATTATATAATTTCCTTTAATTATTATTATTCCATTCTCTTAATACCATTTTACATTTTATTAGTCTTTCCAAACATTATCTTTTTCGCTTACATCTCATGTCTGCCATTTTCACTCCTGTCTAATCCTCTTTTTCTTAAATTGTCAGATCAATAATCATAAAAATACCTTAAATCAACAAAAGGAGGTCCTATTGCAATACTGAATTCTCAACGAACCTTACACTATAAACCGTCATCCCTCCTCTGTGTACTTCTGACACAGCATTTTTTAAGTCTTCTTCGCTCCAGGCACCTCGTCCAATAGCCGCCTTCCGTACGTATTGATTAGGCATCTATAGAAACATTGAATTTTAAAAATAGATTTAAATTAGGACATTTAATTTTATGGCTCTCTCCCGTAAATAATTTGGCCATCTTTCCCGATTGTCCGGGTGAGATGGCCACAGTACTTAATAAAAGCAACTTCTCAATTTTGTAGTTAATTTTTAGGTTAGAATGACGAGAAAGTTATTTACTTTACAAATAAATCACAAAAACGGACAAAACTTTCAAAACTTTTTTGTGACCACTTAATATGTCAACTCCTTAGTTTAAATTAAACGTGTTATTAAAAAACAAAGTCAAATTACTCACCTTTCCATAACTTTTTCGCAAAAAACTCCATGCCGGCTTGTTGCCCGTGCCAAAACCAATCGAACTAAATTATAGTAACTAGGTGCCATCTATTAATAATTACTTCGACTTTTTTCTATTGGCCATCTCTCCCATAAGGCCATCTCCCCCGGAATTACCCTACTACATTTTTTGACCTGATGCCTACACGTTTTAAGTGAACCATTTTTCTATTAGTCTCAATGTTTGATGAATATGTATTTATCATATTTCACATCTTATTTTTCTACTTGGCGGCAGTGTTTAGGCTAGCCATTCGATCAAAATAAAAAATGGCATCTGGGGCTGGTAGACCAATTTTTTTCGGGGCTGGTTAAATAATTATTCAGCCAACCTAACCAACCTCAATAAAATATGGAGGTGAAAACAAACGTAAGCTAAGCTTTTAATGGCCTTTTAATCAAACTATTCTATTGTTACAGAACAATGAGGAACTAAAATAGAACTACTGAACGAGCTAATACACCAAAAAATATCTTGGAGAGAGCTTGTCATGCAGTCATTTTTATCGAAACGACATCAATTCCGTATAAAACCTACCTATCCTATCCTAACCGGTATACCTATCGTTACGTGGCCAAATTAAGAGCGTTGACGCACGGACCCGCTTCGCAAGTTTAGGCATTTACCTGGGATTCTTTGTTTACGTGAATGAATGGGCGCGGGCGGAACGCTCCAAGTGCAGTGTAGTGTAACAAACCGTTTTGATCTTTTTACCATTTTCAAACGGGCTATTATTTTTTTCAATATTTTAAGGCACCTATACCTAAGTTTTTAATTCGTAAATTTTTAATTTTATAAAGCAGGCATAATTAATGTATAATGCTTGAAAAAGACCTTATAGAGTAGACCATTACATAAAAATTATAATTGGAGAATATAGTACAGCTTCTGATATTGATTTTTTATTATATACCTACTCGTGTAATGGTAAGATAGTGAAGAAAAATTTAAGTAAACATAAATTTAAACTGGTGTGCGTTTAAATTTATGTTTGTCGGTTTGTCTATTTGTTCCAGCTAATCTCCGAAACGGCTGGATCGATTTTAATGGAACTTTCAATGTTATAAGGAGTAGGTAATTTAGGCTACATTTAGTTTAGGTACATAAAAAATTATGGGAACCGATCTGATCCTATATAAAAACCTATATCTACGCAGACGAAGTCGCGGGGATTAGCTAGTTATCAAATAAAGTTGCTCAAACGATGACCACGTGCAAATGATAGTTAGTATCTAATCTCTTGTAGGTGTTGTGCTAGTGTAATCCATTTACCACAATAACAATAGAAAATTATTGCACGGGTAATAATAGAGTTATCAGCCATTTTATAAAACAATGCAAAAAATAACTTTGTGCTATTGCGATAAATTGTGCCCAACAACCTAGATATTGTGCCCAACATAGGTATATGCACACCTATGGTGTGCATACCTAGAAAACATGCTGTTTCTAAAGTTTTTTTTACATCAAAAAGTCTAAAATAACCAATGTCCATGCCTGCGATACTAAATTTCGCCCAAATCGGTAAAAAGAATGGGCCGTGAAAAGCTATCAGACGGAGAGACACACTTTCACATTTATAATATTAAGTAGTATGGATTATTTAAATAAAAAAATTATACTCTACTAGCTTTTGCCCGCGGCTTCGCCCGCGTGAATTTTGGTTTTTCACAAATCCCGAGGGAATCATGGATTTCCTGTTCCCGTTCTCGCTCCCTTTTCCAACATTTATACCTACTTTCAAGAAAGTTTGCCTATATCAGCCCGCCATGTTGATTTTGATGTAATTTCTCGATTTTAAATTTTAATAGTTACCGGACGATAGTTTTTGTATACGATAGCTATTTTCTAGTTCATTTTTCACATAATATTATGTACTAAGTATATGTTGGCCGCGATTTCGTCAGCGTGGATTTAGGGTTTTAAAAATCCTGTCGGAACTATGTCAATTTTCGAGACGCAAGCTACCTCTGTACCTACCAAATTTTGTATAAATCGGTTAAACGGACGGACCTTTAAGAATTCCGTGAGAACTCTTTAATTTTCCGAGATAAAAAGTATCCTATATCCGTCCCCAGTTAGATGTAAGCTAACTCTGTACCTAATTACATAAAAATCGGCAGACAGACAGACACACTGTCGCATTTATAATATTATATAGTATGGATTACTGATTTACAACTATAATCCTCAACTATAACTATAATATAATATATTACAATTATTAAAAATACGTAAAAAGTTTTAATCTATCTGTAAGAAAAAATAGCGAGCATTAAAAATATCTAGTATTGAATAGTGACAGTCGCACTACAATTTTACGTATATTCCATGTAATCCAATAAGAATTGCCGAGACAAAAAGCGTTACGTCCGTTCGCGGAGAGGCCTCGGCTCATACTAGTTTGCTAGTTCAATTTCCTACTGCCTCTTTCTGCGTTTTGCTGTAAGTTTCAATGTTATTTTTGGACACAAATAATAATGAATTTTAGATTTTTTTAACTTATATTATTGCTAATATGTTTTACTTTTATATGTACTTAATTTTACTTATAAATGGCGAAAATTAATCTACTAAAATGACGGTTTTATATGTCTAAAATTTACTGAAATTAAAATTCTTTTGCTTGGATTTTTATGATGTAAAAAACGCCAAATTAAAAAATGTTTTCTTCCACGTCTTTAGTTCAGGGCATTTCCTTTCATAAATATATATTTGTGTGTGAATTGAACAAGTAACTTTTGACGTAGTGAACGTCAAAGATTCCACGATTCGCAAAATTCAAAAATAGGCTTTTGGTATTTTGACAATAAGACAAAAACTATCAATAAATTGCAAAATGTTGTCTTCCAATTCCCTAGAACACAAAATTTTCTACAATGCAGTATAAATAAGTTTTTAAGTAAATGCATAGATGAACAACATATGAAGGGTCAAAATAGCTTAAAAATTAGCTAAAACGGCGCAGAACGCATCAACGCTCTTAAAAGAAAAATTAGAACGTAATTCGAACTTGACAGAGCAGAATTAACCCTGGACACAGTGGAATATAATATACAAAATAGGCAAGTTTTTATTAATTTAGAAGAAGAAGCTTTAGCTGTTTTTTGTTATGGATTGTGACGCCGTAATATGAGACTCGAAAATTATGAGGTCGCAAAAAATAAAGCTATGCCTGATTCTTGGAAAAAAAATTGTTAGCTGGTAAAGATTGGTTGGATTTTTACCTCAAATGTCATTCTTCTCTATCAATCCGATCATCTCAAGCAACAAGACTTTCAAGAGCTACATCATTTAACATAACAAATTAACCAACTTTAGTTTATTCTTCGCTAATTTGATCGCTGTTTAATATTGTTTGAATAAGCCCTGGAGATATTTGTGCATGTAACATTCATCATTCATCGTGGTATTGAAAAGCTGGGTAAAAAAAAAAAAATACGCGCCGAATTGAGAACCTCCTCTTTTTAGGGTTCCGTAGTAAACAAGGAACCCTTATAGTTTCGCCATGTCCGTCCGTCTGTCCGTCTGTCCGTCTGTCCGTCTGTCCGTCTGTCCGTCTGTCCGTCTGTCCGTCCGTCCTCGGTTAATCGCAGAGACTATTAGTGCTAGAAATCCGTAATTTGGCATGAGTATAAATATTAATCACGCCGACAAAGTGGTGAAATAAAATTTTGATAAATATTTTTTTTTAGGGTAGCTCCCCTACATGTAAAGTGGGGATGAATATTTTTTTTCTCGTCTACCCCATAGTGTGGGGTATCGTTGAATAGGTCTTTTAAAAATACTGTGGGTGTGGGAATATCATTTTTCGATTTCTAGATCCGTTTGTAAAATATGATGTTTTAAAGTGCAAATTTTTATTAGAGTCAAGTGTCCCCCCCCTCTATCAGCCAAATGGCAGTATATAGGAACTTGAAAAAATTCACAGCAGTAGGGTATATAATCAATTTTAAAGGAAAACTATCACGGCTAAGTAGGGTTCACAGGTTAAGGAGTTATATCTGTTTTTCGAGGATTGTGACTACGGAACCCTACACTGCGCGTGGCCCGCCACGCACTTGACCGGTTTTATTTGAGATTCGGTTAGTGACATTTGCTCAGAGGGATACACTGGTGACAGTTGCTGTAGCCTGTTCAGGTGGTACCATTTTTCCACGGGTAAATTATAAATTTCATTTTATTAGAGGTGGCTTCGTAGGATTTGAATGTGATGCTAATCCATCAGGCTGGATAATCCATTAGGCCTTCTCGTGATTTGATTCCTATTGGTTTATAAGTCAACTTACCCCTGGCACATGATCTACCTACCCCGGAGTGCCCCGGACCCGGGGTAGATTGACTAAGATTTCCGGTTCTGTAAAATCCATTATATCATTATCATTATACTACACTAAGAACAACAAATGACATATTTTATTAGGTTAATAGTTTTTCTATCAATTGATATAGTTTTTTTGTCTATATATATTAAAACACAAAAAATATGTACTTTTAAGTAAAAAACTAGTCAACTATCCCCGGTCTCCCCTACTTAGGTACTTATAAAGTTTATTAGAATAAAAAACTTTTCTATTCTATTATATTCAACTACTTCAGCATCTTGTGGGTTATGCGGAAGATTGGGGACCCGTGTAAAAAAGGCATTGTTGCTGAAACCGACTCATGAAGAAAGAAATGTATGATCCTTTTATTCCGACGACTCTCAGCGCGGACTTTTAGGTTTTCAGATTTGCCACGTGAAATTGCCAAGTCTTATGAATGAATGAATCAATGTCACGCAGCTCACACTGTCCAGGTGCTTACTATGTGGATTAAGTATAACATGCACATAGCAGCACTCCAAGAAATTAGATGGACGATTAACGGAGATTGTAATGTACCTAGATATAATATTATAGTACCACTGATACCAGTTGAATATAGAGGGCTTAAAATACAGTTTTGAGAAGACAGTGTGGCCGATTCTGTTGTACACAATCTCTAAATCTAAACTAAAATGACAGGTCTAAATATATTCCTGTCTCTTTCACAATCCTCCCTGTTGAAGGGGATAGCACTATTATTAAACCTGTCAATTTAGTTTAGGTTTAGAGATTGTGTATAGATCGACCAGAATCTCATGAAAAATAGGGAAATGAAATTCCAAGGTTAGCAACACTACGGCTGCCCTAGCGATAAACAAAGTAACTGACATTTTTTGTGAAATTGATTTTTTGCATTAACAAAAGTTTTATTTCGAGGAGTTTTTTTTACCACAGTTTAATATTTCAAATAACTTGAACCATTTACTGAAATTTAAATTGCCCAAACAAAGTAACTGCACTCACTAACCCGGAATATAAATGCAAAAACCAACTAAACAATAAGCACAACACAAAAACAAAGTAATTGGATGTTGATTACTTTGTTTTTGTATTTAAAATGCAGTTGCTTGATTTTTCGTTTCGTGAAACGATCCCAGGTAAGGTGTTCTGAATGTAATTACTTTGTTTATCACTAGGGCAGCCGAGTTAACCTAGTGTTGCTTACTACAAAATTTAATTTCCCTATTTTTCATGAGATTCTGGTCGATCTTTACAACAGAATTAGCCACACTTTCAAATTATTTATTAATTAAAAATATAATCATCAATTTACTTAAGGGATTAGAAATCCTAAATGATATAGACTTAGTGTGGGAAAAATACCAAAAGAATAAAGATTGAAACTGAATTTGAAAATTCTGTGGAGAACAACGCCAAGGACATAAGGAAATGTTGGGTCGAAAAATGTCAAGAAACTTTTGAATATAGAAGAAGGAATTAGTAGAAGAAGACAGTAATGTTGAATAGCCTATAACCTTCCTCAAAAATTGGGCTGTCAAATGCCAAAAGAATATTTCAAATCAGACTCGTATTTCTAGAGATTAGCGCGTTTAAACAAACAAACAAGCAAACAAGGAAACAAGCAAGCAATACTGTAAATGTGAGTTTTTTTGTTACGCTTTCTCGCCTAAACGGCTGAACGAAATTTGGTACAGAGATAGACAAGACCTTGGAGAAGGACATAAGCTACTTTTTGTCCTGGAAAATCATAGAGTTCGCAAGAGATTTTTAAAAAACATAAATCAATACGGACGAAGTCGTGGGTTTCAGCTAGAATTTTATAAAACTAATAAATAATAGTTTAAAAAAACTAAAAAGCACGCTTTTTATAGAAAACCAAACTAAAAAATAGAAAATAAATTTTAATAAATATAAATTAATAATAGTGTGCATATGAAAAAAATGTATTTTATTTAAAACTAGCGGACCCGGCAGACGTCGTCCTGGCCGCTATTAGCGCCACCTACCGGGTCCAATACGGTCCGGTTTCCACTTATAAACCTTCCTCTTGAATCACTCTATCTATTAAAAAAAACCGCATCAAATTCCGTTGCGTAGTTTTAAAGATTTGAGCATACATAGGGACATAGGGATATAGGGACAGAAAGAGCGACTTTGTTTTATACTATGTAGTGATTACGCGGAGCATACAAATCCAAAGATACTTACTTCATTTATCAAAATGTGATGAGTAGTTTAGGAGCTACGAAGGGACAAATGAGCATTCATACACGCATGCATCCATAATTACATACATGTAATTACATAGGTACATGTAATTATGTACATGCATGTCGGTATGTATGTTTTTGTAATAAAATACGTTGTACATTGGATCTGTTACTCAGGGGTGTGACTCAGTTCATTCGAATGACATTTCACAGAATCGATCAATCCAGTCAGCAAATTAGAGAAATTCTCCTTACAAGATCCTATAACTGATGGTGACTTCACTGATCTTAAAAGTTTTGACAACCTTCCTGGCGTAGTGGTGAGCGCTGTGGTCTTAAAAGCGGGAGGTTCTACTCCCGACAGTCGCAATTTGGGATTTTATAATTTCTAAATTGTCTCTGGTCTAGTCTGGTGGGAGGCTGCAGCCGAGTCTAGTTACCACCCTACCGACAAAACCGTGTCGCCAAGCGATGCGTTCCGGTACGATATCGCGTAGAAAACGATCAGGGGTGGGTTTAATAAAAACTGCCCATATACCTCTTCCAAGTTAGCCCGCTTCCACCTTAGACTGCATCGTCACATACCATCAGGTGAGATCGCAGTCAAGAGCTAACTTGTAGTCCGTCCGTGATGAAGAGGCGACCTGGGTTCGTCGTGCAATCGTCGGCCGCCATTACGGATTGCTTCGGTCGTTTCCCGCCATCTTCTTGAAATCACAGGGCTGAATGCAGTTGTTCGCCATCGATCCAAACTTGTAATGGTACCAGCAAGTGGGGAACCGTCGGTGATTTGACTCTGATCGGCGAGAGCAACTGCGGCTTCGCCCACGTTCTTGTCCTCGTTCATTGTGTTGCGACCGCTGCGACCTCCGGTTGTCGCGGGTGAGGAGGGTGCTAACCTGCTTGGTCAACTCAGCAACTTGTTGCGCGAGTTGATCCATCGACGTTGATGGTGTCGCGGCGGCTACTTGTTTGGGTGGTGCCGCGATGTCGTGGATACGGTCGGCGAGATCTGCCAGCGCGTCGAGAGTCAGAGTCGGTTGTGATGCGACTATCGGTTGCATTTCGGCGGGTAATCTGCTTGTCCATATGGTCTTTAAAAAATCTTCAGGAATGTCATGTCCAGCCAAGTGTTGCAAATGACGTAAAAATTGTGAGGGCTTGCGGTCACCCATCTGTTCGTGTGTCAGTAGTTGTTTTATTTTATTTTCACGGGATGCAGACAACCGCTTTATTAGTTCCGTTTTTAGTCGATTGTAATTCGGAGGTGCGATAACAACATCTTCGATCTCCGCGGCGTATTGCCTATCTAAAGATGAGAGTACCTGGTAAAATTTTGCCTCGTCCTTGGTGATGCCGAATAATTTAAATTGAGCTTCAACTTGTCCGAACTAGATGTGTGGTTTTTCGGCCCAAAATGGAGGCGTCTTTATTTGCTTGAGGTGTGGCATCATAGTCGGAGAATGATCATCCACGTCGCTAGTTTTTTCTACCTTGCGTACGCGCCGGGGTCGTGTGTTCACCTTCTCAGGGGCGACCGTGGTCGCTCCAGTCGCGCTGGTATCACTTCCGCTGCTCATCGTTGCAATTCGCGTGTTTCGCTGGGTCCAGTGAGGGACCCCGGGGTCACCAGTTTGTGGGTATGTTACCCGTATGGAACTTCGGAGTGTCACTATTTTTGGGTTTTTGCTTGCACTCAGACAATAACACGACTCACCGGCATAAGGTTTTTAATTATCCGTCATACACAGGTACTTAGGAACAATATTATAGAACAGCGTTATTTTATCACATGTTAATCGTGTCGTAAACAAAGAACGAAGTCATGGCGGCTGAACAATTACGAATGCATTTTACCAATAAGATCGGTGTGAAGGTGCCAACGATCTCACTGCAGTTCGTAAGCGCATAGGCCGCCGGCGTGCGGCGACCGGGAGTGCAACTCACACCGGTCCGTCATTCCTTCACTCGCCCGCTCACCGAGACGTCCGCGCCGGCGCGCCAAGCTATACTACCGGTTTCACCCGAGTCCGCTTGTGAATTAATTTTTATATATATTGAAAATGTTATGTTTGTTTTTTATGATTGTATTATGTATGTATGAGTGTTTGCCGTTTATGTAGTGTGTGTCTGAATGTTTATATATTTATAATAGATAATTATATATTTTATAAGTGTGTATATAGATATATATTTCATTATTCTATTTGTGTGATATAAATACTTAGATAAATATGAATATATATTGAAATATGTGTAAGCTGCCTACAATCAATAAAAATAAAAATAAAACAAGATCATAAAACTGATGATGACATCACTGATGTTAAAAGTTTCCGTGATCCGCGTACCTACATACTGATTCGGTGACAGACAACTTTAGGACGGCTTTTCCACGGCATTTCCAACAAAATACAAACAATCACTTATAGACCGGTCAAATTAGCCTAAAAAATAGGGGTGAGGTTACAATAATTCACACCTGGCTGAAAATTGGTAGGATTATTCAAAACACTATTATAAATGAAATGTGAAAAGTCCTCATCGATCCGACACCTGGAAAAAAATTTACTCCTGGACAGGCACAGTTTATTCACACTTGGCTGAAAATTGGTAGGATTGTTCGAAACACATTATAAATGAAATGTAAAAAGTCCTCATCGATCCGACACCTGGAAAAAAAAATTATTCGGGGTCAAAGGTCACAAAAACGGGTTTTTCACGATTTTCAGCAAAACGGTAAGTTTTATCATAAAGTTAGCTGAGACAAAATTGTAGATCAGATAATTATCTATAAAAAATGTCAAAATACTTTTTTTTCTTAAGAGCCACCGTTTTTGAGATATAACGATTCAAAAAGTTAAGTGTTGAAATAAAAATGAGGGACTCGGTTTCTTTTTACCCGAAATTCTGATATTTCCAATATTTTATGTGTGTAAGTATGTAACTTATATGTGTAAGCTATGTGTAAGTTACACACTTACACATATACAATATTATAAATATCAGAATTTCGGGTAAAAAGAAACCCAGTCCCTCATTTTTATTTCGAAACTTATCTTTTTGAATCGTTATATCACAAAAACGGTGGCTCTAAAGAAAAAAAGTATTCAAACATTTTTTATAGATAATTATTTGATCTACAATTTTGTTTAAGATAATTTTATGATAAGACTTACCGTTTTGCTGAAAACTTCCCGTGAAAACTTTGACCCCGAGTAATTTTTTTACAGGTGTTGGATCGATGAGGACTTTTTACATTTCATTTATAATAGTGTTTTGAACAATCCGACCAATTTACAGCCAGGTGTGAATTATTGTAACCTTGGAAGTCTAAATTGACTGGATTATTATATTTCTGAACTAGATGATGCCCACGGCTTCGCCCGTGTGTATTTAGGTTTGTAAAAATCTCGTGGGAACTTTGATTTTCCCTAACAAAAAGTAGCCTATCTGTAGTAAGTAGTAACCCGTTCACAAAACGGAAAAATTCGATTCCTTACGATTTCGGAATGCAATTCCTTACAGCATCAGGGTTGAGGAGTTGGACATGTACCTACTCGAGGTCATTCAATAATAAAGCCTTTAATTGGTATCCCCAATATCAATTTAAATAACCGACAGTGCCTAAATCCCATTAGTTTTGGAGATCAGATCCCCTACAGCATCAGGATTGAGGAGTTGGAATCCAAATTTTTTGTAGGACAGTGTCGCAATGTTTCTCTATCGATTAAAAAAAAAATTACGCAAATCGGTTCAGAAATCTCGGAGATATCGGTGTACATAGGTAGAAAAACACAACTCCTCCTTTTTTGAAAGTCGGTTAAAAAAGTAGCCTATGTTACTCCCTGGTTAATTCTCTACTTGTATGTGAAAGTCCCGTCAAAATCGGTTCAGCCGTTCCAAAGATTAGCCCGTTCAAACAGACAGACAGACAGACAGACAGACAGACAGACAGACAGACAGACAGACAGACAGACAGACAGACAGACAGACAGACAGACAGACAGACAGACAGACAGACAGACAGACAGACAGACAGACAGACAGACAGACAGACAGACAAAAATTTTAAAAACGTGTGATTCGGTTATAGTATCGTTCAAATAACCATATGAGCTTAATATGAGGTAGTTATTTCGATATTACAGACAGACACTTCAATTTTATTTATTAGTATAGACTAGATGATACCCACGGCTTCGCCCGTGTGGATTTAGGTTTTTAAAAATCCCGTGGGAACTTTTGATTTTTCAGAACAAAAAGTAGCTTATCTGTAGAAACCCGTCCCCAAAACGGAAAAATCCCGTAGGATCCTCACGATTTCGGAATACAATTCTTTACAGCATCAGGGTTGAGGAGTTGGATATGTACCTACTCGAGTTCATTCAACGATAAAGTCTTTAATTGGTACCCCCAATATCAATTTAAATAACCGAAAGTTTCTAAAACCTATTAGTTTTGGGGATTAGGTCCCCTACAGCATCAGGATTGAGGAGTTGGAATCCAAATTTTTTATAGAACAGGGTCGCAATGTTTCTCTGTCGATTAAAAAAAAAATTACGCAAATCGGTTCAGAAATCTCGGAAATATCGGTGTACATAGGTAGAAAAACACAACTCCTCCTTTTTTGAAAGTCGGTTAAAAAAGTAGCCTATGTTACTCCCTGGTTAACTCTCTACTTGTATGTGAAAGTCCCGTCTAAATCGGTTCAGCCGTTCCGAAGATTAGCCCGTTCAAACAGACAGACAGACAGACAGACAGACAGACAGACAGACAGACAGACAGACAGACAGACAGACAAAAATTTTAAAAACCTGTGATTCGGTTATGGTAGCGTTCAAATAACCATATGAGCTTAATATGAGGTAGTTATTTCGATATTACAGACAGACACTTCAATTTTATTTATTAAGTAGTATAGAAAAGCGTGGGGTGCTTTTAAGATATTATCGAAATGATAATCCTCTATACACCCATGCACCCCACGCTTTTTTTTAATAAAATACATTTTTTTCATATGCACACTATTATTAATTTATATTTATTAAAATTTATTTTCTATTTTTTAGTTTGGTTTTCTATAAAAAGCGTGCTTTTTAGTTTTTTTAAACTATTATTTATTTTCTACTTTTTAGTTTGATTTATTTATAAAACACTAAAAAAAATCATGTCACTTAAAATACAACAGATATTAATTATTAATAAATTATTTTATTTGTTTTTTATTGTAAATCGTACAATAATATGATTAAAGTAAATGAGTACTAATTAATATTATTATTATTTTGTTTTAATATTGTTTTATCTTCGCATTCGTGCGTTTTGTGCTTAGATTTTAGTTGTGTGTGACATGAGACATCTAATCTGTTTACCCTAGTTACAGTAACTAGTACGTACGTTTACGTTAAGACTTTTGATAAATGAACACAAAATCTTATTTTCCTAATTGAATAATGAAATAATCTTATCAAATTAGTGTATTGTCATCGGTCCTCGATAAATCTACAAAGTTTGAATGAAATCTGACCGTTTAAAGTGGGTCAAAATCGCGTTCAAAGAAGTCGGTTACAAACATACATACAGGTGAAGCTAATATAAAGCGTGTAATAAAAAGTGAAAATAATTCGAAGAGAGCACTCTATTTCCTAATCTCCATAAAGCCTTCAAAAAGCTTGGACGGTGATATCAAATAGTATCCAAATCACACGTCGATGGCCCTACAGCTCGCATCACCCAGGAATGCGTCCCACTAGTACCAGGGAAGGGGAGGTGACATATACTAGAGGCAGTAATGTCTCACAAAACGAGTTCAACCTAACTGATAAACATTTATGATAAATTATAGATGGTACGGAACCCTTCGTGCACGAGTCCGACTCGCACTTGGCCGGTTTTATTTCATTCAGTAAAGTATTGGCTGATTTTGATTATGTTTTTGCAGCTATTGCATTCTGTTTAAGCTTTTTATATTGAAAATTCATTTTCAATAATAGGCATCTACCCTATTCGGTGGGGGGCCCTTTACAATCCGAAGTATAAGATCTGCCTCTCTATTGTCTGAACTCAATGGTGCTGAGCGGCATAAGTGTTGGATTAATAATTTGTAAATATTAAATATTCATGAGCTTGGTGCACGTACCACCGCGCACGGGTCAAGCCGTAGACCGATTTTCATTTAAATGGACGAGCCTTTGTCAACGGAAATTTCTGGCGCGCGTTCATGAGTTACTATCACGAATTTACTGAAGTGTGCATGAATTTTATTTATTTAAGTATTGCATCGTAGTAAGTAACACAATTTTTCTCTCAGATTCATTTTGCATTATCATCATTATAATAAGTGCGCATGAGCCGCGGGAAGACCTCAAAATTTGGCAAATAATATTTATCTGGTATTCGTAAGTCTAAGATCGGGGCGACTCCACTGTCTATGGGTCAAGCAATTGTTTGGTGGTAATGCATCCTATTAATTTCCGACGAGAATATTCGGTTTCACAATACCACACAATACCTACAAATGCAAAATTGCAGTTTGAATGCAATTTTGCATTTGTATTGTGTAACCGAATCGCAATAAAACTACATGTAAACTGCAATTTGCAATCCAAATGTAGTCCTTCCGTATAGACCTGGGGAGCAACTTATGACCAAAGATTTCGAATGAAATAGGTACCTATTGATAGAGATTAATTTACAACATGTAAAAAAATTACGACTATATTGTTATCTGTTTATGTATGTTGATCTTTATTTTACTACATAACTACAAGAAAAAATCTTATCTAAAGCTATAAATAATAATGGGTATGTAACTATACTTCGTATACCTATAGATATAATTATAACGTGTTCATTAGGCAAACACGATTTTTATTTCACTTATAAAAGAATAATTTAGCAAACAAGGGTATATATTTTGTATATTTTAGATATTTTTAGGGTTCCGTACCCAAAGGGTAAAAAACGGAACCCTATTAATGTCACTCGGCTGTCTGTCCGTCTGTCCGCCGGTCACAGGTCTCTAGCTCGCAGACGAAATGAGTTACAAACCTGAAATTTTGGTATTTAGTGTAAAACGTTAACCCAAAATCAAATATTGAATTAGAAATTGAATTAAATTATTTTTCAGGGGGGCTCCCATACATGAAAAAGGAGCCGGAAAAAAAAATTTTTCTTTACCCTAGCTTGTGGGGTATCATTGTTTAGAGCTCATTAAGTAGAGTACAAATATATATTTTTTTAATTTTTATCTCAAAAAATAAGGGAATGGGAGGCCATCAAAGTTGTCAGTTTTAGACCATTTTTGTGACGGGGGCTATCTCAAAAACTAAACTAGTTGGGAATATGATATTTCAGTATATTATGTACTATATGCTCTATTTAAACAACAAATACTGAAAACAACGATTTATTAAATAGTTTATAAGCTGTGACCAAAACAAACGAACATTTGTTGGGTTTTTCTTTCACGGTTTGTTGCGATGTCTAGCTCGTAAATTAAATATTTCTTAGACCCAAAATATTATATTGTTCATAATTATGTACGGAACCCTAAAAGAGCGAGGCCCGACTCGCACTTGGCCGATTTTTTTAAATATCAAAGATTTCATAACTCACGAGACTAAGCAGTGCAGTGTAGGTATAGATCGTCCAGAATCTCATGAAAAATAGGGAAATTAAATTTTGTAGTAAGCAACACTATGGTTAACTCGGCTGCCCTAGTGATAAAGAAAGTAATTACATTCAGAACACCTTACCTGGGATCGTTTCACGAAACGAAAAATCAAGCAACTGCATTTTAAATACAAAAACAAAGTAATCAACATCCAATTACTTTGTTTTTGTATTGTGCTTGTTGTTTACTTGGTTTTTGCATTTACATATATTCCGGGTTAGTGAGTGCAGTTACTTTGTTTGGGCAATTTAAATTTCAATAAACGGTTCAAGTTATTTGAAATATTAATAAAACTTTTGTTAATGCAAAAAGTCAATTTCACAAAAATGTCAGTTACTTTGTTTATCACTAGGGCAGCCGAGTTAACCTAGTGTTACTTACTACAAAATTTAATTTCCCTATTTTTCATGAGATTCTGGTCGATCTTTATATCTCGGGCTGTCGCAGCTTGAGCACGTAAGTAAATATTAGGAATATCTACTCATGTGGCCTGAGTGCATTAATAACTAGAATTATAAGTATGGATAATGATACCAAAACAAAAATCCTATGCTATACTAGTTACTTTAACGGCAACTCCCTTTTAGGTGCTCTTAGATCTACGCGTGCCTATATATCAGTGATAATAATTATTATCACTGATATATGTATACAATAACACAAGAGCATTTTCAATATAACATGAAAATGTTTGAAAATTGAATCGTTAATTATGTACAAAAGGATCCTACCACCCATAAACGCATTATTACTTGTTAGTATCTAATAAATAAATAATTTATGTTATGTCTATGTAATAAAATTAACCAGAATAGATTTCACCACATAATAAAGGTTGAAATTACATGCTCCAAATATTTTGTTTTGGGATAATTTTCACTTTATGACTGATATTATCAAAATGTAATAAAATTTGGGAAGTTGTATCATAAAACAAGTTAATTGCGCTATATACGTAATCAAACACCGGTTACTCTTATAATTTTAAGCTTGAAATAGGTAGATATTAGGTATATTCATAAAATGAAATTTTATCGTGCGAGTATCTATGCGTAAGTAGTACCTAAGATAATAGATACAGAAAGATTCTATTCCGCGTGTACATATATATCGATACTTAGGGATTTTTAAAATCTGTTATAGATACCCTTAATATATTAAACTGTAACACCACTACTACAATCCTTTAACGTCCCACTACTTGGCACAGGACTTCTCCCTCATAGGAGAAAGGAATTTAGAGCTTAGACCCGCCACGCTGCTCCAATGCGGGTTGGCGGGCTAAACCTGTAAAAACACTTATTAGTTATTTTCAAGAAGTACTTAGGTTGTATATCTAAGAGGAAGTCAGTATTAACGCTGTTCTAGTTGCTGCATGAGGTTAAAGTTACAATTTTATTTACGTAGCAGAGTCATCGGGATTACTTTATGTAAGTACCAAGTTTCCAGTCGATTAAACAGTGAGAACTTATATAAAAATAAATTTAAGGCTGTGATCTTTACTGAGAATTAATAATAAAGCTCATAATCTAAAAACGGCAGAAGAGATTTTCATTAAACTTAATTAAGAAACATCGACCTTCGATTAAACACGCTTTCGAATAAAAAAAACCTATTTAAATCGGTCTACCTGTGCCACAGTTTGACATACATAAAAATAAAACGATAACATAACGATAAAAAAATATATATGCGAGTTGTATAAAAGTAATAACTTGGACGTCGGCATAGACTTGACACGGTAGCGAATGTAGAGGTGCACCGTATAGTAACGAATGCGCGTGTGGGATGCTAGCTACTGATGATTTTCGCGTAGGCTCTACACCTAATTGCGCTTTGCTACGCCATTATCGAGCTTTTTTCACCGTACATCGTGATGTAACAACGCTAAAATACGTCCAGGGATCGCGGTTTTTATTTCCTTCAGTAAATAACATCACGAGTTAATAATAACTAAATAACAATGGTGAAAATTGCTGAAAACAAATTAGGAACAAGCTCTTTGAAAACTTAAATCCATGTATAAAAAACGCACACAGAAGAAGTGCATATTATGAAATGTCTTTGATTGTCTTATAGTTTAATTGATATTGTGAAATGTTGATAAAAAAAAATAGCTGACTACCTATATTCTTTTTGAGAGTTTTTTGAGGGACTTTTTCTCAGACCAGGGAGCATTTTGAACCCTCGTTACATGTACTAGGTATACTTGTATATACTAATATTCGAAAGTGTACAGTATACCTGCTTTGCAACAAATCTATGAATCGTTGAACATGATAAAAACAAGTTGTTTGTGAAATAGTAAATCACTTTTACTACAAAAGTGTAAGTGGGTGGAGGGCGCGTGCGGCTCGTGCCGCGAACGAGCCTCACACACGTGGGTTGGCTTTAATACCTCGTTCGATTTCTTTTGAAACCTTCGCCTACAATACGAGGATGAACGCAAGTAGGTACCTACCGATAAAACGTCGAACGTAATAAAAACATATTTTAAGTACCTACCCCTACAGTCGTAATGACATTAACAACGAGCACACCGCTAGAACAATAATTTCTAGGCTCCAACAGTTAAACTATGTGTGGACATTGTAAACGAATAAAAACGTCATTAAAATATGAAGTCGCACTGTGTCGACACGTCGCCGGCGGCTAGGCGAGGCGAAGCGAAGCGTACCGTAGAGAGTAGAGCTGCACGGGCGACGACCGGCGACCGGCCGAGGCGCCATGCCAGCGCCGGCCCGCGCTACGTTTCGTTGACTTATGGCCCTTGTAATGTACCGCAATGCCTCTATCGCTCATGAATATTTATCGAAAAAAGTATGTTCGTATTAATATATATATATAATGTCGTCCGCGCTCTCGTACATGCGCACATATTAAAGCAATAAATATATCACGGAGACCATTAACTCTGAATATTACTGTGTAATTATTTTATTTTTGTAAATAAAATGAGACGGCCGATCTAATAAGCGCATTAGGGATGCCATTAACCGCTTCGGAGAGACTCTGAACGTATGTAGCTCGCTGCAGGCGAGGAATTACTTATCCGGCTCGATTGGATTAACGATATTTCAAAACGGCGATATCGCACCGGGCTATTAACGTAATGTACGCAGCTCGGCCTAGAAACAATAAAATGTCGCGCGTAAACAGAGAAATAAATAAAGAGATTTAGCAATAGCTTCGAATAGCGGACGGACATTTAATACTTCACTTGTTCTAATAATTAAAACGTAGCCTTGGGTAGTTTACGAGCAATCATAGCAATAAAATTGATGAAAAACGGCTCTCATCGTTAATGCACTTTAAACGCTTTCAATGCTGGACCTACTATCTCGTAGTCTATTAGCAGGTAGTCACAATTCAATATGTAACGAGGCTTGTATTTTTACCTCGTAAACTGGATCTTGTTTGCGCTCAATTAATTTAAATGTAAAATTAAAATTTTTAAAAGGCCATAAAAGAGAACGTAATATGTACAATTTTTAATCTGTATCATTTAGAGGCGAAGCCGATCCCGAGCTCTCAGCTTCTCGTGTCTAATAAAATACATTTAGGGTGGTCATTAAAAGAATATTTTACCGCGTTTTAAATAGTTAGATAGTAATCTGGTGAAAGTGACCCTAAATTGGGTTCCTTACTAGCTTACCAGAAGACAGTATACGCATGTCGTGAAACTAAATCCCTCGTAGGGTTACTTGCTTAAATTAAAAGTGTTAATCAAATTAATTAAAAATAAGTATAATTAAAATTGATACGAGCAAAGTACCCAAGTAAAACAGATTATACACCAGATTACAGACCCATTAAATACACCTACCAACGCGTTGAGAGAAGTGAAAGTCTTAACAAATTAAAATTTTCAATTGTCTGCATAACTAAAAATACTGTAATAAAGGCATTGTTAAATCTATGTTCAGCAATACACACATACATTCAAAATAGAATTGGCTTTGCAAGTCTGCTCTGCAATTACTGTCGCCAAAGCGTTCTTTAGAAAGGTCAAAAGTTCATTGTAAGGAAGCTTACTTCATTATATAGCAGCAGATATCTTTTGCTAAAGGTTAACATTTACTACTAGATCATCTATTTAAGGATCTGTTGCACATCAGACGGTTAAAATAAGGTTACCGTTAAAGTTAAAAAACACCAAAAACGAAGTGGGTTGAAATAGACATCAGTAGTCATGAAGTCATACGTCAGATGTCGCATACGTCAATCCCAGCGCGTCGATCGTCTTAAAATGAAAGCTACAGAAGATGATAATCGCATTCAATCTGTACATGGCAGCACTCTCTCACTATTAGCTAAAATACATTGTTGCAGCAAGATCACCATAAATTCAGCGAATCACCACATTCCACACCTGAGATTATAGCAATGATTAAATACAGCTGTTAGATATATATTATGACTTATACAACCCCATGTTTTTGTGTACAAATGTAACTTTAACGATAACCTTACTTTAACTACCTAATGTGCAACTGGACTTAAGAAGTTAAGTCGTAAAACGTAAAACGCAGTGTGTGGCTAAATTATGTATCAAAATGAAAATCAGTTACAATAAATAGATTAAGAGGTGATCGCGATAAAGTGAGGCAACAAGACGAAACAGAACAAAAATGTAAACAGTCCAGTGTCCATTAAGAAACCGTGTCGTCTTCTTAATGAGGTCGATACGTCTTCCCGTGTGCATTATGAGATCAAACGAGAGGTCAAACTCATTAAATTATTAATTTACAAGCCTACTCAATTAAGAGCAATTTACATAATACCCGAGCGTACGCAATATTTGATGAACGACAGTGAAAAGATTCATAAAAAAAATCTATCAATCGATCATAAAACATAATCACAGTAAACATATAAACGCAATAAATACCTCCTACTAATGGTTATTAATGAAGCTTTTATTGTTATTGCACATAGTTAATCAGAATTCGTGACAAGAGTCCGAAATGACTGGAAATAATTATTATTGAGCTGCTAAAAACAAAAACTATACCTATAGATAGATACATAGAGTCAACGATGTTTTACTGAAATAATATTAATGTAGGTTAATAACTTTATTGCTAGATACAATAAACTCTAGATTTAGTATTTAAGCTATGTATACCTACTCATTTATATAGATCACTGACAATTACACTCTTGTGTAAGGGTATATTCGTTTTGTGTTATAGTGGCAGCGCTAATTGCGGATCAGAAGATGTTCACATAAATATAATCCGTTGTGAACGGCTCCGCTCATTTGTACGCGGCGGACGGTTGTCATGTACTCATATTAATATCGATGAATAAGAAATTCGTTATAGATGGGTTACAAGGCTGGCTATTACCGCCCGATCAGCCGATGCATCGTCGAGCAGGGGCGCTACCATACACCGACGTATCGCTGAAACGTACGCATATTGTATGCATGTTGTCTACAAGTTAGTTGTGTACGGCAATCATTTATTGCCTCTGATGTATGTAGCCTGTCCGGCAAACTGTCGTCGTAAATATCTGCTTTATGAGGGAGAACCGTCATTTCGGAATGTCGTAAAGGTTTCAAATTAGATCACTTTATTAAGTTGCAATATTTTATTATGACAACAAAAACTTCACTAGCGTGTTAACTAGAGCACCCACCTACCTACGCGCCTATCTACAGTTTCTATGAACCGCCTAGTTTTAGGTGAGTAAGTAGTTATACTTACTCACCTAAAACTAGAAGAACGCACAACCAACTCAGTAAGCAGTTATGCTTACTGAGTTGGTTGTGCGTTCTTCTCAGAGAAGGCGCATTATTTAAAAAAAACACGTACTAGTTTTAAGCTGTCGTAAAGAATGGATGGACGAAAAAATATAGGGGTAGTATTTGAATTTGATAATTTAATTTGATTAAGCTACAGTTTAATCAAAAAATAAATAGTAGTACAATCACAAAATAGGTAAATCAATCTACAAGCTTTCAACTGTCTATATCCGAAACAACAGAAGTCAGACACTTAAATATCAAAAGTCATCCAAAACTTATATGAATGAATAAGTAAGTAGATAGTATTCAGTTTCAGTGTGCTTAGTCTAAAGCGGAGCACTCGAAAACGAACTCGAAAACTATTGATCGATTTCAGAGTAAAATAGACCTAAAATGGCTTGTATTAAGGTTTGTGTTCGCCAATACATTCAGCATTGTTCGAATGCTGAATGTATTGGCGAACTCAAACCTTAATACAAGCCATTTTAGGTCTATTTTACTCTGAAATCGATCAATAGTTTTCGAGTTCGTTTTCGAGTGCTCCGCTTTAGACTAAGCACACAGTTGTACACAAACTCACTTAAGTAAGCTCGCGGAAAATTGTGAAAACGACAGCACCATTATGAAAGTTTCTCGTTTATTGTAACTCCAAGCGAGGTATCAATACATCCGTCCCGTATCAAAACAGTTGTACTTAGATTGTTCATTATCTATCCAGCTTAGCGTAATTAAACATACATCGGGAGGCTTCTGCGGGCGGTGAGCGGCGCGCCGGCCGACTGGTCGTGTTCGCGAACGAAGCGCGCGGCGAGCAGCGCGGGGGGTCCGCGCCGCCGATCCATCACGAGCGCCGAAACACAAATACATCCAATAAATAATAATCGATAATCGATTATTAAGTAAAATTTATTTTATTGGGTAATGGCGGGTCGTGAGTGCGCGCGGCAATAGTGACTCTAGCCTGTAAGGCCCAGCGCGCACCATGTATTTATTTTTTGAATCGCGCTGGAAAATATCATTCGATAAGCATACACCTACCTAGCTTATACATTAAGCCGTCTCATATCATAATTTTAAAAATTGCTGCGGTTTATTTTCGTGTATACTTACGTAATAGGTACTGTCAAATAAGCACTAAGGTACTGGCACATAGGAAGGCCCACCTTATTTAAAATCTCAATAAAAAATAATGTTTTAAAGATTTGACAAAAACAACTATGTGTGATATTGCAATGTTTTATTGCCCTTCTAAAAGTAATCAAAAAACTATAATTTAATTACTCAAAGTTATATTAAAGAGTGTTTTTAAAAAACACTATAGTGGACCTTGTTAAAGGCACTGTCCCTTACTAAGGCCCGTTTATAACTAACTGTTACTTAACATCAACTTAATATTTCTACAAAATAATTCACAAATCACGTTTAACAGTTTAAGATATAAGTTATTTAACCAATACTTTAGAGATATAATGAAAAAATTGCACACTGGGCCTTGACCCATGTATGAAAAACAAAAATAGTCATAAAAGTAAAATTCTACTTTAAATCAATAAAAAAACAATTATTTCTAATGACAAATTCGTAACTCTAGACAGTATTAATTTAAGAATCAAAATATTCAGTTCTCATTTTCCACTTAAATTTTAACCCAGATAAGCCTACTGTCCTATATGTAGGACAGTGAAAATAAAAAAATATATCAAAGTACCCATTTAAATGGTTGATTTCTTTTGTTGTGATATGAAGTAAGGAGACTATGTTTATTATAGTAAAAATATAAAATCGACGTTTTATTTAATATTTTTCGATATATTTCACTAAAAAGTGCGCAATAAAAGCGCGTTACAGAAACGGCTCACAAGAGATATGTATAAAAATCTGAAATTTATGTTTAGGTTGCAAATTTCACATTTCACATGTTCTGGATAACCTCTTCTTTACTTTGTATAACAATTTTATTGATATAATATTTCGTAAAGTGGAAATAATTTACGACAAAAAGTGGTGGACTATATATAGGACAGTAGGATAATACAGGTAACTTTTTATGTTCGGACCGCTAACTGCTTATGGGATAATAGACGCTTTGAACAGCTTCCGATGGTGAGAAAAATGACAGAAAGGTAACAATATGTATTCTACCACCCCTTGTTCACCCCAATTGCCCTACTGACGAAGGTGATGAAGACAAGGGTGATGAAGATAACGTGGACGCTGAATAACTTCCTACGTAACATATTACTTCAACCTGTAGAAATATCTCTCCAAGTTGAGTATCCCATTATTGATACCGAAGAGCAACTTGCTGTTAGTTGATCAGCTCAGAGCAAAAGAATTTATGCGTGGAGGAAAAGAGGCTTAGAAACATCTTCAGTGGTTTGGCTTGAAGTTCAAGGAGTTTTCCAAGATAAACTTCAGATTGACTGGTTCGAAAATTTACATGATTGGTTACACAGAGTAGGCATTAGAGTCAAGAAATGGCACATGCCATTACTTACACATAATATCTTTCTGAACGTTTTTGCATGGCAATTATTGTATAAAACAAAATACGGGAAATTGGATCACCTAAGCTTCCGCAGGAGAGTAACAACAGCTTTGATTGAGTCAAACAGAAAATTTGGAAAAATGGGGCCAAGTCAACCGTCCCAATATGAACGTGATGACAGCTGGAAAGATCAAGGCATAACCAATTAAATTATTTGGTTATTCTTCAATCAAAACAAAGACTTTACCGTCAATGTCAAAAAATGTTTGACGCGCTGCATAAATTTGATATAGAAGTATGTGCTATGTGTTTTATAACTTATCATACATAAGTCATCACACTGACAAATTGATATACTAACATTAAAATTCATTATTTGTACCCTTTTCATAAATAGATAAATATATTAGTCCGTTTTCAGTTACGGTCAATACTAACCCTTACTTACTACCTATTATCCTACTGTCCTATATATAGGACGGGCATTTCCCGGAAAACCTTAAGGAAAATATTTTTTTTTAATATTTTTTTTTCTTCATTTTAAAGGTAATGCAACTAAAAAAATTTGTTTATTGTAAAGATTTTGAGTAAAAATAGTTTCAGGCTTATCTGGGTTAAGTGGGCCTTACTAGGGCTATTGAATATTTTTTATTTTATTTTCACAAGCTATACAGCTTTATCAACAACTTTTTAATAAAAAAAAACTAATAAATTGAAAATGTATGCAAACATACAAAAATCAGTACAAATATTACATAAATAAAGTACCTATCCATATTGAGAACTAGCAATAATTTAACAAATTATCAATGAAAATTATGATTAACTGCTAAAAAAATCGTAAAAAATTTGTAAACTAAACAAACTAAATTCGTTTTATTTATACTTTAGTACTTAAGTATTTACAATCCAAGTGCATTTGACATTTTCATTGATGTAGTAAAGCCCATAGGCCTCTACGTAGGCCCGGGCCATACTACGGATTTTTCATAGTGGCGGAAAATTAACTTATAATCACAAATATCTAATTAATCGGTAAACTTAGCATCGCATTCTAGTCTCCAATGATTATTTTACAATATGATGATAGAATCACTCGAAAACTGACGCTATTTGTGGAAAAATTGGCAAAAACAATCACAGCGAGATTATAATCACGCGATATCGACAGCGTTCAGAGAGAAATGAACGAAATGTAACAAAATGGCGGCGCGGAAATGATTTGGCGCCATTCAACATTCAATGTGGGGTCAAGGTGAATATGGGCCCGAAATTTCGAATGCTTTAGGCAGTGGCAAGTGCGTTTTTTCAATGTGGGCTTTCGTAGAGGCCGGGCCTTCGTATGTGCCAGTACCTTAGGTTGTTGTATTTCTGCGACAAAGATTAGTCGTAAAAGTTTGCCAAATAATATAGGGCAGGTCTTATTAGGTTACTTGATATTTAATAATACAAGTTGTAACTTATTGAACACTCAACATTTCGGATTATCTACTAGCAAAATGATATCATTGTTATTTAAAAAGAACATACAAATCAATCGACTCTGAGATGAAGAATGGCATATTGTGACTGCAATATATCTTTTCTAAGGACAAGTCTTGTCTATGCATCATTAAAGTAACCGTAATTGATAACAACTATCGAACAAAGAACATAATGATGGTCGTCAGTGGTGGTTGCTAGTGCTCCGGAGCCCGGACTTACGTCATTCCTCTACGGTGCGGTCGAGATAATGGTGTTTCCATTTTAGTCAGCTATTGACCTAGATCACCTATGGGCTCGGCAATCTTTGACCATAAAGGCAGAAACAAACAGGACGCGTCGCGCAGTGGTGAGCGCGACAGTCATATACATAAGTCAGACGTCTCGGATTCTTTTACCGATTGGGCAATTTGAGAATTTATGATTTCTGAATGGTCTCCTGTCTTATCTTGTGGGAGACTTGAGCTGTGATTAGTTACATTCGTATGGGCAAAGACGTACCGCGAACCGATTTAACGTTCCGGTACAGTGCTGAAACTGAATTGCCATTCCCCTTCCAGCCCGCTTTCATCTTAGACTCGACATCTTAGACCTAATACCACCAGGTACTAAGTGAGGTGGTATGAGATTTAAATCGAATTTTTGACGTTCTGCCGTAAAGTTGACGTCACGCGTTTAGCTTGTTTCAGACTCAATACAAAGCACTTATGACTCGATAAAATAAATGATAAATGTCTTTTGGAATAAAACAATCAAATCTTTTAACAAAGTACAGGCGGGCAATGCACAAAACAAAATGATGCGATACAATTCATACGTTTTAGGAGGTAAGCTGGAGTAACTCTTTATCAAACGAAAACAAATTTAAGAGCGAACAATGATCTAGTGTAAGTTAGTTATATATATGTCCGATCGAATCGGAGCCGCTTTACAACTTACGATGTTGGTACGAAAGGTATTGATAACCATTACATACCCATATCCTCTATGTTATGTTGTTTGCATGTATTAAGCTACGATGTTAGTGTCACCTACCCCCGCGTTTATTGAATACGTAAGAAATTATTCCAAATTGTTTCGAAATGTTTGCATACAGGCAAAATCTCTTTATATAAAACAGAAAATCATGAATTCTGATAATAAAATAAAAGCAACTTGGGATATCATCAGTGATGAAATGGGGAAACATAAAGTACATACTAATAAACTGGAGTTAAAAATTAATAATCATATTATTGACTCTGATATAGAGATAGCAAATACTTTTGAGAACTTCTTCCAAAATATTCCAGTTACCACGACTAATTCCCTGAATTCCTCGCCAACAGAAGCCTATAATATCCTGAGGGGCAATGTTTCTGAGTGCAATGTATTATTTCGATTTAAATACGTAACCCCATATGATATTATCAAAACATTTAAATCTTTGCAACACAAAAAAACAGGAGATTTATGGGGAATATCAGTAAAAATAATTCACAATATTATTGATGTTATTGCGCCATATCTTGCTGTAATTTTTAACAAGTCCATAGATTCGGGATCATTTCCCGACCTCATGAAATGTAGTAAATTGATACCTCTGTTTAAGTCGGGAAGTAAAACTGATCCAAATAACTATAGGCCGATTTCAATTCTACCAACTCTCAGCAAGATATTTGAAAAAATAATGCTCAACCAACTGCTCCTGCACTTTAATTTAAATAAATTACTTCACTCTGAGCAGTATGGTTTTACTAAGGGTCGTTCAACAACCGATGCGGCCGCAAGGCTGTTACGGCACATTTTCGATGCTTGGGAAAAGTCACAGAATGCCATTGGTATCTTCTGTGATTTGTCAAAAGCATTTGATTGCGTTGAGCACGAGACTCTTTTACGAAAATTAGGCCACTATGGTATTAAAGAATCTGCACTCAGTCTCATTGCGTCTTATCTCGGTGATCGTATACAAAGGGTATGCATCAATGATGTTAAGTCATCCGGATCAGCCTCAGTGATGGGTGTCCCCCAAGGCTCTATTCTAGGTCCATTCATGTTTCTGGTTTATATTAATGACTTACCACATTTCGTCAAAAATGCTTGCGATATTGTACTATTTGCTGATGATACGTCTTTAATTTTTAAAGTCGATAGAACTAAAGACAATTTTGACGATGTAAATAATACTTTATCTCAAGTTTCACACTGGTTTACTATAAATAATCTACTTTTAAATGCTAAAAAAACCAAGTGTGTCGAGTTTTTATTGCCCAATACAAGGATTACTAGCAACAATTTAAAGATAAGTGGTCAGCCATTGAAAACTGAGAACACAACTGTGTTCTTGGGAATAACCCTAGATGCAAAGCTTCAATGGGGCACCCATATAGCAACACTTGCTGGCAAGCTTAGCTCTGCTGCTTACGCTGTTAGGAAGATTCGACAGTTAACAGACGTAGAAACTGCAAAAGTAGTTTATTTTGCATATTTCCATAGTATTATGTCGTATGGAATCTTACTATGGGGTAAAGCAGCTGATATTGGAAAAATTTTCGTTTTACAAAAAAGGGCAATTCGCGCAATTTATAATTTAAAACCGCGGGATTCCCTTCGAGAGAAATTTAAAGAAATAGGTATTCTTACAGTAGCTTCTCAATATATTTATAACAACATAATTTTTGTTAAGCAAAACATTCACAGTTACAATAAAAAGTGTGAATTACACGATAGGCGGTTAAGAAATAGAGATGGACTAGTGATTCCTCGATTACGCCTCAAAAAGGTCCAAAGGTCGTTTGTGGGAATGGGCGTAATGTTCTATAACAAAATTCCACAACAAATCTTAGATTTGCCTTTACACAAGTTTAAGAATTCTATTAAAAGTGTGCTCATGAAAAAAGCATATTATACAATTGAAGATTATATAAATGATAAAAAAGCATGGATTTAATTTATTCGCTTTATACGCTACTATAACTTGAGGAGTATTCGATTATTGGTGTTCAATTCGATGCTTTAATCATGGGTAGCCTAAGTATGTCACGCTCTCTTTAAACATTTCTGTGGTGGTGTCGTGTGGTGCGGGTTGTTACGTTCCCTCAAATATGGTTGAGCGAAGCAATGGCTGGATCATGCGTCATGCTCGTGAACGGGTGCCGCCGTCGGAAATGGGGCTACTTTTGTCTGCCCTTCTTAACGTGTAGAATTGTAAGCACCATTCTGAACCAGTGGTAGATTCATTTGTCGATTCAAAAGCACTTGTAAAAGTTTATCCGAATAAAAAATATGTCTTAGACTTGCCTTTACACAAGTTTAAGAACTTTCTTAAAAGTATGCTCATAAAAAAAGCTTATTATACAACTGAAGATTATATAAACGATAAAAAAGCTTGGATTTAACTCGTTCCAGCAATGCGCGAGACGGCATTTCAATCATGTACATTAATAATAATAATTGTTATAATGTTATTTTTAAAAAGAGCAACCGCCGAGTTTCTTACAGGTTCTTCTCGGCTGGAACTGCATTCCGAACCTGTGGTAGACTCAATCGACGATTCAAAAGCACTTGTAAAAGTTTATTTGAATAAAAAACTTTTCTATTCTATTCTATTCTATTCTATTCCTTGACCGCAAGGGTGATCTACCTATACCAATTAAAAGAGTGCGCATAATGGGTGTTTCTAAAATATGCTTGCTGTTTCACCAAGCATCACGTCAGAGAGGTTTGGTTCGGAGTTTGGTTCTGATCGCGATTTTTACGCCAAAACGTTGAATAGCCTAAAACAAATGTTGAAAAGCCGTTTTCAAAAATTGTTCTTACAAAAACGACGCCCAATTAGATGGACGGATGATGGACAGATCAAGTGAATCACTGAGAGTCGCTGGATACAAACAGCACATGAACGTGTTCTGTGGAAATCCTCGGTATGTCCGGCAGTGGACCGCTGTCGGTTGTACAAGACGACAACAGTGAGAAATGACTATTGTTACTGTTCCCAAGTTATTATTACCAGCGACCTTGTACGTAAATATTGATTGTTGTTTTAGAAACTGCAAAATATACGATCACGAAAAAGTCATAGGTCGTGACATATGAAGAGCAGCGTAATGTCGTCGCCATGAAGTGGCGGTGGCGCGCGTGTGGCCACCGTTGCTGTCGCGCAACAATGCCCCACTGATATAAAGAAAACATTTTTTATTTAAATTCCATTATACTCCATACACACGACCATTACATAACTGTATTGTATTGTTAATATAGGCTGCACTGCAGCGCGCACACGGATGCCCGGGTGCTTTATCGAAGCTCGTATTTCATATTAGCCCATAAAAAGTTTTTATTGAGAAAACTATTTATGTAAGGCGGAAAAACCGAATGCAACTAATAAATAAGTCGACTTGAGACTTTCTTTGTGAGTCCTACAAGCGACGACCAAAGACTGACGCAACTTTGCCTGTTTATCGGTAAGTACTTAAGTAGGTATTCAATCATGTACTTAACATAAAATTGTTATATTGATATTGTAAAGGAAAAGAGCAACCGCCGAGTTTCTTGCTGGTTCTTCTCGGTTGGAATGGCATTCCGAACCAGTGGTAGATTCAGTTGACTATTCAAAAGTACTTGTAAAAGTTTATTTGAATAAAAAACTTTTCTATTCTATTCTATTCTATTCTATTCTATTCTATTCTATTCTATTCTATTCTATTCTATTCTATTCTATTCTATTCTATTCTAGTACTTGATATACTTTGGAGAGTTTGCCCGGGATGTTCACAATCCTGTTTCTATTTCAACGTTTTACCGAACAACAACGAGCAAGTGACGGCATCCATACATATGTGGTTGACATCCAATCAGTCCACCAAGCGTTTTCGTTCAACGTGCGTGATACGAACCACTAAGAGGTACGCCCTTCCGGTGTCCGTGTTTCCTGCTGCGTATAACTTGAGTGCCATCTAGTCAAGAGTGAATAGGCAACTATTAACTAAGCGCGCTTTACTCTAAGTCTTAGAGTACTTGATGCAGATTAGAGCAATGATGGAGCTCTTAGAGTCTAAGAGCTCCATCATTGCTTTCCATCAGGCATGATTGTCTTCGAGCGCTAGCCAATATTGAATTAAATAAAAAGTGGTCTTGCTGCAACCTGGTTTACACGACTAGTTTTCTAGTAGGCAGAATAAAAAAAATATATATTTTATTTAGTTTTTGATTCTGCTCAAAAAATGGATTGACAAATTTTTTTGAAAATCTAATAAGTTTCAAGTTACGTAATTAGGCATCGAATAAACTTTGTCCCATGTCAATATCATGTTTCATTCGAGATAATCAAGACGAAAAATAATTCGAAATGCACTGTATACATACACACACAGACAGACATCCGCTTAAAAACAATAGCATTCGACTCTAGAAACCTTAAAACGTGGAGATATTTATGTCAAAATTTGGGATTCACAAAATCGGCCCCATCACAAAAACTTCCCACTGGGAAGTTATAAATATTCTCACATCTATAGATAATAATATTATGATGTAGCTAAAACGAACGAATATTAAGCCACAAGAAGACAAGCGTGTAAATTGAACTCATTCAATTCTCATTCAATTTTCAATAGCACGTGACCCAAACTTATTACTTATTGTAACGTTCAACATTTCAACGTAATATACGAACACAAGATAGATGTCGTTCAGCTATTTCTCATTTGCAGCCTTTGTGCGTGCAACACGGTGAACGTCGGACGTCAGCGGGCAATAATTAACAAAATTAATGACACGAGCCCCTCGTAGATCCAGAAACATTTCGTCCACTATAAATCAGTGCGCTATGCCGACATAGCCGGTGGTGTTCCCGATTAATTAGCGATATCAATGGAGCCGGCACGACCGCGGTTCAATAATAAAACTATTTCACCGCGCGATACATGAATAGACCAACGCGAACCTGAATACATGTATGAATACTACAAAGTACAATTTGTAGTTGAATCAGCAATGAGGAGATCCGTAAGAGTCACCGACATAACGCACCGAGTTGAAAATCTAAAGTAGCAATGGGCACATATATGTAATTCTAAAATGCGATAGATGTTGGGCTCTAGAGGTACTCGAATAGCAACCCCGTAATAGCAAACGAAGCTAAAAAAGACCACTAGTTGGTCAGACGATCTCGAGAAAGTCACTGATAGCCGCTGAATACAAGCTGCACAAGATCGTGTTCTGTAACCATCTTTGCAAGAGACCTATGCCTCGTAGTATATGTCTATCGTCAAGATAACTGCCTAGTTGATCTAACGGTTAGCATGTTCTACTGCGGATTACGAGGACTTTTCATTGCAGTGCTTGCATCGTTCGAACACGAGCTTGGTGGAAGATAAATCCACCCTAATTATTATAGGTACAAAATACCCAACCACACTTTGCTATCGAGGATACATTATGCACCTACTGGAAAGATACATTTGATCACATCATCATATCGCATCCGTCTAGTTTTGCATATCAAAGCATAACACAGCATCATCGTGTAGGTACAGCAAAACGTATCGTGTATCAACTCTGTAAACTTCAATTTATCATTTGCAATCAAATCGCCGCGGTAGCTTGATTAACCGCCCGCGCTATCGCCCTAGACTGCTGACGACACCCGACACGCTGCACGCATTGTAGTAGGGGAGCCCAAGAGATTTTTCGATTTACTCGAGCGTGTCAGATAAAGATATAGGAGGAATCTTGCATCCTGCTGAGTACCCTCTACCATATAAAAGCCCTTTATATAGAGCCGTGCGCAAAATAAAAAAAATGATGGACAGAAGTACTCAGAAACGTCAGATTAAGATATGGTGGGTTAATTACGAGCTAAGAAAATTATACTTAGAAAGTCAGACTATTTGAACGTAACGTACGAGAGTGGGAGCGTTACAAAGCTGCAAAATAAAAAACGTTATCTTTACCTTCTCGAATCTCAAGGGTGGTTGAATTTTTTTCTATTTTGAAGGAAATAATGCAAAAATAACAAAAAAATATAATCAGCCGATTTCCACAAGCCGAAGTTATAAAAATCGTGTATTGAAGATGAGAGCGTGCAGCTAGAAGCTTTTCCCACCACAAATGGAAAACCTTATATAACCTTTTATTCTTCCTATCAACTAATCTACAAAATGTAATAGGTCCCGACGACGCTTGAGTAAATCCACATTTAGCATCGTCGGCTCCCCTACCATTGAACACCATCCGTCATACCGGTTACCTTTACACAAACTTGAAACCTCATCCTTTATTTTTAACATGAATTAATTTGTAACCGGTCTCTCGTATAATATCACTTATCAATCTGCCTTTGACAAGTTGTGTAATTACTATAGTCTCGGTTTCTTCACATGTAGCATGTACATAATCTAGATGTCTCGTAAGAAACGTGTAATAAACAGCGAGACGGGCACCTGCAGTCGAGATTACTTGCGGTTAATATAAAGGAACCGGTAGATGGATTTCGATTTTTGGATTCTTTGAGAATTTAAAATAGAAAGTTATAGATTTCTTTTATATGGTAGGTACTCTTAGGAACGATCACATTCCCCTAAAAGCGTAAGATGACTAGTTGTGATGATTTAATAATAAATACTTACACAAAACAATTTTTTCATAATTGTTTCCTATATCAGCAACAAACTAAATCCTTGGAATTTTAAAATACTAAATCATTTGTCCGGGAATTCTTCTTGGTGTATTTAGATTTTTAATTTGCAATCCCTTGGTAAACCTTTGCTTTCTCGGGACATAAAGCAGGTTATACCTATCACTCCTTACTTTTGCTCTGAAAAATGATTTCAGCCATTTCGATAATAAGCCCTGATAAACAGACAGACGGTTTTATGAACAAACCGATTAAAATATAAAAGTACGTATTTGGGTTTTGGTTGTGACCATAAATGCCATGAGGATCTTAACCGGTCATTTCGAAATCAGTGTCAATTTTATTTATTTGTGTAGATTGTAGCAGGTGCTCTAGAATCACAGGCTTCCGTATGTCATTTTACAAAAAGAAATGTCTGCGAGCTTATTATAGCAATAGGTATACTTCGCCACACCATCTGATAGGAAAGCGGCAAACTAGCCTGAACGGTTGACGCTATATAATTATTGCAACAAAACTTCATAAGTTCACTCCGGTTCTGCCCCTTCAAATAAGAATGAGAGATATTTCAGGCCTACGTTGTCGCTTAATTGCACGTTGCCGGGGAACTGTTAATAGAATTTAATTGCAGTTTCGTATCAGATTGGCAATTCTCAAAGCGAGTCCGAGATTATGAGCAATTTAACAGCACATAAATCAACATAGAAATTATGAATATTAAAAGCCTCATAAAATACTAATGATAATCTTGACGTATAGAATTTAAATACAACTGACTTTTAAGTGCAATAAAATGTCTATGAAGGTGTCTATTTCGCGTGCAAATTTTACCCTGAAAATCTTCCGTTTCCCTAAACATGCTGGCCCATATAGGTCTTGAATATAATTATACTTAATAGGCAAGTATAGCAACGAAACATAATGGACATAAGCAACATAACACAGTGTTATGTTGCTTGTGTCCAACGCCAACCTGCATTGCAGCAGCATGGAGGGTCTAAGTACTGAATCCCTCCCTCAAGTAAGAGAGGAGGCTTGTTGCCAGCAGTGGGACGTAAAGGTATATACCTACTAATGGTAGTAGTCCAAAGCCAGAGTCCAGCAACTCACTTAAAATCATTGGTCTACCGTAACCGTCCGTGAGATGTCTCTCAATACTTGATTTGCAGTACAGAGTCGCCGTTCCATAAGAATGGACTCTGCACTGGATGTTTGAAAGAGAAAACAATAATTTTTTATTTAGGTTATTACACAAAATTTAGTTGGAAGCTGTTTTTCTGATGCTTCAAATATCTAAGAGCGATTCCTATCGCATACAGTAAAGTGACCTGTTTGCTCATTTATCAGCAATTCCAATAAAAAAGGCTAGACTACATGTCTGGCGTCTTTATCATCTAATGCTACTGAGCTTAGTTTACATTCAGATCAAAAACTGCTGAGTTAGAACATCGATCAATATGATTTAGTTCAAATATTATATTGGCTTTTTAAACCTGGCGTCGTACTCCGAGCTATGCTACATTTCTCATGCCATCTTAAGTCTTCTTATAATATACTAGCTGACCCCCGCGACTTCGTCCGCGTGGATATAGGCTTTTATATAGGATCGGATTGGATCCCATAATCCTTTTTTGTACCTAAACTAAATGTAACCTAAGTTATTCCTTATAACATCACCAGAAAGTTCCATCAAAATCGGTCCAGCCGTTTCGGAAATTAGCTGGAACAAATAGACAGATCGACAAACATAAATTTAAACGCACACCAGTTTAAAATAAGCCGTACGTTCAAAGATCCGGGTCCCAAGTTATTTGAACCCAATAAATGCCTGTCATTTCTGAACTAAAAAACCTATGACCTTGAAATATTTATGGAACAATATATAAAGTACTATCTCTCTAACAAAAAAAGAATGAGTAAAATCGAACTACGCGTTAATGAATTACAGCTAAATACACGTTTTAACTTTCATCCCCTTTCCCAAGGGAACCGTGCTGAATTTCGGGATAAAAAGTATCCTATAACCTACCTCTGAGTATAAACTCAAATCGTACCAAGTTTCATTCGAATCCGTTCAGTAGTTTCGGCGTGATGCGCGGCCAAGATACAGACAGACAGACAGACAGACAGACAAAAATAAAAAAAATTGCAGTTTTGGCTTCAGTATCGATTATAGAGTGCCCTCCAATAAAAATTTTCAAAATATCTTCAATGTACAGAATTGGATCTGTTACAGTTTTATTATATTATAGATTTATATATAGAGAAAAAAGATATATATATCTTAGCGTGAAGATGTATTTGATCATGATCAGGCAAAAATTAGGTGCTAAACTTTTATTAAGTACTTCAAAATCATTCATCTTCAAAAGATCATAATTAAACATCCAGATTGATTAATTAGGTCAGTTATTATTCTTTTCTAAAATACTTTTTTTTGTGCGTCTTCCATACTATTATGATTTCTGTGAATCTTGACATCTACAACAATAGGTATTTATTATTTATCCATTGACTCATTTCTATTAGCCTTCTTCAAAGTCCTTAACTTTCTTAAATACAACACCTACTTAAGTCGCGGCGGATCAAGTTGTATCTACTCTCAGTACAAACATATTTGCTTTTACTTGCTATTTACTTTGCTTTTATGTTCCTCAAACGATAGCATAGCGTTCCATCAGGCAGCAGCATGCACGCATTAAATCCGTTAATGCAGCACACGAACGGGCTTGTTACGGCCATTGTGCGGTGTCGGCCGCCGTCGGCCGATGATACATTATTTTTATAACAATAAATCGCTGTAAGTAAAGCAACGCACTGCGCCGGTGGTCCACTATTTACCACGCGCTCGCTCGCCCCGTGCGTACGGCTTGAGACAACATTTCATCTCCATTGCGGGCTGAAATTAATTTGTTTGCTTATCATATTATTATCGTGCAAAATAAATTTGCCTTCGAACCTCTACCTCTAATAGATGTTCAACATTAAACATTGGTTTTAATCTTTGACTATTACTGTAATAGTCTGCACCATATATTCAATAAGTGCCTCATTGGTCTAGTGACAAGCTTGTTAACTGCGGGTCATGAAGTTGACGTACGAGTCCAGGTTCGGGTCAAAAAAAAGTTATTTGGGTTTTCTATCAAGAAATTCTCGGTAGCAACCCGTTTCAGCATTTGCGAAGTTGGCATTACTCCCGAACCTCGATTACCGAAACAGTCTGCATAATACATTAATTAAGTTTTGCCTCATTGATATAGTGACTAGCTTGTTTGGCTGCGGGTCATGAAGTCCTGGGTACGAGTCCAGGTTCGGGTCAAAAAAAAAGTTATTTGGGTTTTCTATCAAGAAATTCTCGGTAGCAACCCGTTTCAGCATTTGCGAAGTTGGCATTTTTACACATACTCCCGAGCCTCGGAGAGTACGTAAGGCTGTCGATCTTGTGCCTGATCGATCTACGGTTGTGTCGCATTAGCGTCCTATCGGACTGTGAGAGTGAAGGAATCGAGAGTGCACCTGTGTTTGCGTAAACACTTGTCCACTTTAATATCTCATACGTAGTTGGCTAGTCTCCGTTGTGATTGGCCGTCGTGACCGAAATTCGATCAGGACATCATTAAACAAAATAAATTCAACTTTTCAACCTAGATTATGTTAGATCTCGTAAATTTTTTCTAATCTTCGTTAATAGGAACTTTATGAGTTCATAATTCATATCACACAACGTTGTGCGGCAACATTGCCGGGAGAGCTTTCGTCAGTCATCCATGACTAAGAATCCCGGACGGGCTTATATTTAATCGGTCAAGAACTTTTACTAAGCAGATTTCGATCACTAATGTACTTAGTTAAGCTATCAGTCAAAGTCAGTGTCCGAGAAAAAACAAATTCTCAAATATTATTGGGAATCTAGTTCCCTATGAGTTCACTAGTGAGAAAAGCCAATGTGAAAATGTTTCACAATGCCGCACTATGTTTAAAAAAATGTATGAGGTTTAAATAAGGAAAATGTATTTTCGCTTCTATTTTCTACTCACCTACAACTAGATAATTATTTTTCAGGGACTTTTTTATTCGATTTCATATGAGACTGCATATTATCAATTTATACATTATTGATCGAAGAAATCGATAGATTATCCTACTAATATTATAAATGTGAAAGTGTGGATGTTTGGATGTTTAGATGTTTGTATGTTTGTATGTTTGGATGTTTGGATGTTTGTTACTCAATCACGCCGCAACTACTGAACCGATTTGGCTGAAATTTTGAATGGAGATAGCTTATGCCCTGACTTAAAACATAGGCTACTTTTTATCCCGGAAAAGTATTCCTGTGGGACTAAAATAGATATAATCTTCCAAAAACGCCATAGAGGGCGCTGACTGTTCTTAGGTAAATCACGTTCACATAACACATTATTGCAATAGTTTGCTGTGTTGCATGCATTGGCAACACATAGGCTACTTTTTATCCTGGAAAAAATGCACAGTTCCCATGGGATTTTGAAAAACCCGAAGTCTATATCTACAACTATAGGTAGATTATTATAGCGAACTTCCTTAATAGAAAGTATAAAGGTTGGAAAAGGGATCGGGAACGGGAACCGGGAATCAACGATTCCCTCGGGATTTGTTCAAAACCGAAATTTACGCGAGCGAAGCTGCGGGCAGAAGCTATCACACATAATCACAATACCAATCCTACTAATCCTACTATCCTACTAATCCTACTAATCCTCCTACTATCCTACTAATATTATAAATGTGAAAGTGTGGATGTTTGGATGTTTAGATGTTTGTATGTTTGTATGTTTGGATGTTTGTTACTCAATCACGCCGCAACTACAGAACCGATTTGGCTGAAATTTTGAATGGAGATAGCTTATGCCCTGACTTAAAACATAGGCTACTTTTTATCCCGGAAAAGTATTCCTGTGGGACTAAAATAGATATAATCTTCCAAAAACGCCATAGAGGGCGCTGACTGTTCTTAGGTAAATCACGTTCACATAACACATTATTGCAATAGTTTGCTGTGTTGCATGCATTGGCAACACATAGGCTACTTTTTATCCTGGAAAAAATGCACAGTTCCCATGGGATTTTGAAAAACCCGAAGTCTATATCTACAACTATAGGTAGATTATTATAGCGAACTTCCTTGATAGAAAGTATAAAGGTTGGAAAAGGGATCGGGAACGGGAACCGGGAATCAACGATTCCCTCGGGATTTGTTCAAAACCGAAATTTACGCGAGCGAAGCTGCGGGCAGAAGCTATCACACATAATCACAATACAAATCCTACTAATCCTACTATCCTACTAATCCTACTAATCCTCCTACTATCCTACTAATATTATAAATGTGAAAGTGTGGATGTTTGGATGTTTAGATGTTTGTATGTTTGTATGTTTGTATGTTTGGATGTTTGTTACTCAATCACGCCGCAACTACTGAACCGATTTGGCTGAAATTTTGAATGGAGATAGCTTATGCCCTGACTTAAAACATAGGCTACTTTTTATCCCGGAAAAGTATTCCTGTGGGACTAAAATAGATATAATCTTCCAAAAACGCCATAGAGGGCGCTGACTGTTCTTAGGTAAATCACGTTCACATAACACATTATTGCAATAGTTTGCTGTGTTGCATGCATTGGCAACACATAGGCTACTTTTTATCCTGGAAAAAATGCACAGTTCCCATGGGATTTTGAAAAACCCGAAGTCTATATCTACAACTATAGGTAGATTATTATAGCGAACTTCCTTGATAGAAAGTATAAAGGTTGGAAAAGGGATCGGGAACGGGAACCGGGAATCAACGATTCCCTCGGGATTTGTTCAAAACCGAAATTTACGCGAGCGAAGCTGCGGGCAGAAGCTATCACACATAATCACAATACCAATCCTACTAATCCTACTATCCTACTAATCCTACTAATCCTCCTACTATCCTACTAATCCTACTAATATTATAAATGTGAAAGTGTGGATGTTTGGATGTTTAGATGTTTGTATGTTTGTATGTTTGGATGTTTGGATGTTTGTTACTCAATCACGCCGCAACTACTGAACCGATTTGGCTGAAATTTTGAATGGAGATAGCTTATGCCCTGACTTAAAACATAGGCTACTTTTTATCCCGGAAAAGTATTCCTGTGGGACTAAAATAGATATAATCTTCCAAAAACGCCATAGAGGGCGCTGACTGTTCTTAGGTAAATCACGTTCACATAACACATTATTGCAATAGTTTGCTGTGTTGCATGCATTGGCAACACATAGGCTACTTTTTATCCTGGAAAAAATGCACAGTTC
Organism: Melanargia galathea; assembly: GCA_920104075.1. NCBI lineage: Eukaryota > Metazoa > Arthropoda > Insecta > Lepidoptera > Nymphalidae > Melanargia > Melanargia galathea. The sequence goes on from OV049870.1 coordinate 12,621,828, forward strand.
CCATGGGATTTTGAAAAACCCGAAGTCTATATCTACAACTATAGGTAGATTATTATAGCGAACTTCCTTGATAGAAAGTATAAAGGTTGGAAAAGGGATCGGGAACGGGAACCGGGAATCAACGATTCCCTCGGGATTTGTTCAAAACCGAAATTTACGCGAGCGAAGCTGCGGGCAGAAGCTATCACACATAATCACAATACCAATCCTACTAATCCTACTATCCTACTAATCCTACTAATCCTCCTACTATCCTACTAATATTATAAATGTGAAAGTGTGGATGTTTGGATGTTTAGATGTTTGTATGTTTGTATGTTTGGATGTTTGTTACTCAATCACGCCGCAACTACAGAACCGATTTGGCTGAAATTTTGAATGGAGATAGCTTATGCCCTGACTTAAAACATAGGCTACTTTTTATCCCGGAAAAGTATTCCTGTGGGACTAAAATAGATATAATCTTCCAAAAACGCCATAGAGGGCGCTGACTGTTCTTAGGTAAATCACGTTCACATAACACATTATTGCAATAGTTTGCTGTGTTGCATGCATTGGCAACACATAGGCTACTTTTTATCCTGGAAAAAATGCACAGTTCCCATGGGATTTTGAAAAACCCGAAGTCTATATCTACAACTATAGGTAGATTATTATAGCGAACTTCCTTGATAGAAAGTATAAAGGTTGGAAAAGGGATCGGGAACGGGAACCGGGAATCAACGATTCCCTCGGGATTTGTTCAAAACCGAAATTTACGCGAGCGAAGCTGCGGGCAGAAGCTATCACACATAATCACAATACCAATCCTACTAATCCTACTATCCTACTAATCCTACTAATCCTCCTACTATCCTACTAATCCTACTAATATTATAAATGTGAAAGTGTGGATGTTTGGATGTTTAGATGTTTGTATGTTTGTATGTTTGGATGTTTGGATGTTTGTTACTCAATCACGCCGCAACTACTGAACCGATTTGGCTGAAATTTTGAATGGAGATAGCTTATGCCCTGACTTAAAACATAGGCTACTTTTTATCCCGGAAAAGTATTCCTGTGGGACTAAAATAGATATAATCTTCCAAAAACGCCATAGAGGGCGCTGACTGTTCTTAGGTAAATCACGTTCACATAACACATTATTGCAATAGTTTGCTGTGTTGCATGCATTGGCAACACATAGGCTACTTTTTATCCTGGAAAAAATGCACAGTTCCCATGGGATTTTGAAAAACCCGAAGTCTATATCTACAACTATAGGTAGATTATTATAGCGAACTTCCTTGATAGAAAGTATAAAGGTTGGAAAAGGGATCGGGAACGGGAACCGGGAATCAACGATTCCCTCGGGATTTGTTCAAAACCGAAATTTACGCGAGCGAAGCTGCGGGCAGAAGCTATCACACATAATCACAATACCAATCCTACTAATCCTACTATCCTACTAATCCTACTAATCCTCCTACTATCCTACTAATATTATAAATGTGAAAGTGTGGATGTTTGGATGTTTAGATGTTTGTATGTTTGTATGTTTGGATGTTTGTTACTCAATCACGCCGCAACTACAGAACCGATTTGGCTGAAATTTTGAATGGAGATAGCTTATGCCCTGACTTAAAACATAGGCTACTTTTTATCCCGGAAAAGTATTCCTGTGGGACTAAAATAGATATAATCTTCCAAAAACGCCATAGAGGGCGCTGACTGTTCTTAGGTAAATCACGTTCACATAACACATTATTGCAATAGTTTGCTGTGTTGCATGCATTGGCAACACATAGGCTACTTTTTATCCTGGAAAAAATGCACAGTTCCCATGGGATTTTGAAAAACCCGAAGTCTATATCTACAACTATAGGTAGATTATTATAGCGAACTTCCTTGATAGAAAGTATAAAGGTTGGAAAAGGGATCGGGAACGGGAACCGGGAATCAACGATTCCCTCGGGATTTGTTCAAAACCGAAATTTACGCGAGCGAAGCTGCGGGCAGAAGCTATCACACATAATCACAATACAAATCCTACTAATCCTACTATCCTACTAATCCTACTAATCCTCCTACTATCCTACTAATATTATAAATGTGAAAGTGTGGATGTTTGGATGTTTAGATGTTTGTATGTTTGTATGTTTGGATGTTTGGATGTTTGTTACTCAATCACGCCGCAACTACAGAACCGATTTGGCTGAAATTTTGAATGGAGATAGCTTATGCCCTGACTTAAAACATAGGCTACTTTTTATCCCGGAAAAGTATTCCTGTGGGACTAAAATAGATATAATCTTCCAAAAACGCCATAGAGGGCGCTGACTGTTCTTAGGTAAATCACGTTCACATAACACATTATTGCAATAGTTTGCTGTGTTGCATGCATTGGCAACACATAGGCTACTTTTTATCCTGGAAAAAATGCACAGTTCCCATGGGATTTTGAAAAACCCGAAGTCTATATCTACAACTATAGGTAGATTATTATAGCGAACTTCCTTGATAGAAAGTATAAAGGTTGGAAAAGGGATCGGGAACGGGAACCGGGAATCAACGATTCCCTCGGGATTTGTTCAAAACCGAAATTTACGCGAGCGAAGCTGCGGGCAGAAGCTATCACACATAATCACAATACCAATCCTACTAATCCTACTATCCTACTAATCCTACTAATCCTCCTACTATCCTACTAATCCTACTAATATTATAAATGTGAAAGTGTGGATGTTTGGATGTTTAGATGTTTGTATGTTTGTATGTTTGGATGTTTGGATGTTTGTTACTCAATCACGCCGCAACTACTGAACCGATTTGGCTGAAATTTTGAATGGAGATAGCTTATGCCCTGACTTAAAACATAGGCTACTTTTTATCCCGGAAAAGTATTCCTGTGGGACTAAAATAGATATAATCTTCCAAAAACGCCATAGAGGGCGCTGACTGTTCTTAGGTAAATCACGTTCACATAACACATTATTGCAATAGTTTGCTGTGTTGCATGCATTGGCAACACATAGGCTACTTTTTATCCTGGAAAAAATGCACAGTTCCCATGGGATTTTGAAAAACCCGAAGTCTATATCTACAACTATAGGTAGATTATTATAGCGAACTTCCTTGATAGAAAGTATAAAGGTTGGAAAAGGGATCGGGAACGGGAACCGGGAATCAACGATTCCCTCGGGATTTGTTCAAAACCGAAATTTACGCGAGCGAAGCTGCGGGCAGAAGCTATCACACATAATCACAATACCAATCCTACTAATCCTACTATCCTACTAATCCTACTAATCCTCCTACTATCCTACTAATATTATAAATGTGAAAGTGTGGATGTTTGGATGTTTAGATGTTTGTATGTTTGTATGTTTGGATGTTTGTTACTCAATCACGCCGCAACTACAGAACCGATTTGGCTGAAATTTTGAATGGAGATAGCTTATGCCCTGACTTAAAACATAGGCTACTTTTTATCCCGGAAAAGTATTCCTGTGGGACTAAAATAGATATAATCTTCCAAAAACGCCATAGAGGGCGCTGACTGTTCTTAGGTAAATCACGTTCACATAACACATTATTGCAATAGTTTGCTGTGTTGCATGCATTGGCAACACATAGGCTACTTTTTATCCTGGAAAAAATGCACAGTTCCCATGGGATTTTGAAAAACCCGAAGTCTATATCTACAACTATAGGTAGATTATTATAGCGAACTTCCTTGATAGAAAGTATAAAGGTTGGAAAAGGGATCGGGAACGGGAACCGGGAATCAACGATTCCCTCGGGATTTGTTCAAAACCGAAATTTACGCGAGCGAAGCTGCGGGCAGAAGCTATCACACATAATCACAATACCAATCCTACTAATCCTACTATCCTACTAATCCTACTAATCCTCCTACTATCCTACTAATATTATAAATGTGAAAGTGTGGATGTTTGGATGTTTAGATGTTTGTATGTTTGTATGTTTGGATGTTTGTTACTCAATCACGCCGCAACTACAGAACCGATTTGGCTGAAATTTTGAATGGAGATAGCTTATGCCCTGACTTAAAACATAGGCTACTTTTTATCCCGGAAAAGTATTCCTGTGGGACTAAAATAGATATAATCTTCCAAAAACGCCATAGAGGGCGCTGACTGTTCTTAGGTAAATCACGTTCACATAACACATTATTGCAATAGTTTGCTGTGTTGCATGCATTGGCAACACATAGGCTACTTTTTATCCTGGAAAAAATGCACAGTTCCCATGGGATTTTGAAAAACCCGAAGTCTATATCTACAACTATAGGTAGATTATTATAGCGAACTTCCTTGATAGAAAGTATAAAGGTTGGAAAAGGGATCGGGAACGGGAACCGGGAATCAACGATTCCCTCGGGATTTGTTCAAAACCGAAATTTACGCGAGCGAAGCTGCGGGCAGAAGCTATCACACATAATCACAATACAAATCCTACTAATCCTACTATCCTACTAATCCTACTAATCCTCCTACTATCCTACTAATATTATAAATGTGAAAGTGTGGATGTTTGGATGTTTAGATGTTTGTATGTTTGTATGTTTGTATGTTTGGATGTTTGTTACTCAATCACGCCGCAACTACTGAACCGATTTGGCTGAAATTTTGAATGGAGATAGCTTATGCCCTGACTTAAAACATAGGCTACTTTTTATCCCGGAAAAGTATTCCTGTGGGACTAAAATAGATATAATCTTCCAAAAACGCCATAGAGGGCGCTGACTGTTCTTAGGTAAATCACGTTCACATAACACATTATTGCAATAGTTTGCTGTGTTGCATGCATTGGCAACACATAGGCTACTTTTTATCCTGGAAAAAATGCACAGTTCCCATGGGATTTTGAAAAACCCGAAGTCTATATCTACAACTATAGGTAGATTATTATAGCGAACTTCCTTGATAGAAAGTATAAAGGTTGGAAAAGGGATCGGGAACGGGAACCGGGAATCAACGATTCCCTCGGGATTTGTTCAAAACCGAAATTTACGCGAGCGAAGCTGCGGGCAGAAGCTATCACACATAATCACAATACCAATCCTACTAATCCTACTATCCTACTAATCCTACTAATCCTCCTACTATCCTACTAATCCTACTAATATTATAAATGTGAAAGTGTGGATGTTTGGATGTTTAGATGTTTGTATGTTTGTATGTTTGGATGTTTGGATGTTTGTTACTCAATCACGCCGCAACTACTGAACCGATTTGGCTGAAATTTTGAATGGAGATAGCTTATGCCCTGACTTAAAACATAGGCTACTTTTTATCCCGGAAAAGTATTCCTGTGGGACTAAAATAGATATAATCTTCCAAAAACGCCATAGAGGGCGCTGACTGTTCTTAGGTAAATCACGTTCACATAACACATTATTGCAATAGTTTGCTGTGTTGCATGCATTGGCAACACATAGGCTACTTTTTATCCTGGAAAAAATGCACAGTTCCCATGGGATTTTGAAAAACCCGAAGTCTATATCTACAACTATAGGTAGATTATTATAGCGAACTTCCTTGATAGAAAGTATAAAGGTTGGAAAAGGGATCGGGAACGGGAACCGGGAATCAACGATTCCCTCGGGATTTGTTCAAAACCGAAATTTACGCGAGCGAAGCTGCGGGCAGAAGCTATCACACATAATCACAATACCAATCCTACTAATCCTACTATCCTACTAATCCTCCTACTATCCTACTAATATCATAAATGTGAAAGTGTGGATGTTTGGATGTTTAGATGTTTGGATGTTTGGATGTTTGTTACTCAATCACGCCGCAATTACTAAACCGATTTGGCTGAAATTTTGAAAGGAGATAGATTATACCCTGACTTAAAACATAGGCTACTTTTTATCCCGGAAAAATCTACAGTTCCCACGGGATTTTGAAAAAAACCGAAATCTCTAGCTACAACTATAGGTAGATTACTATAGCAAACTTCCTTGAAAGTAGGTGTAAAGGTTAGAAAAGGGAGCGGGAATGGGAACCGGAAATCCACGACTCCCTCGGGATTTGTGAAAAACCAAAATTCTCGCGGGCGAAGCCGCGGGTATTCTCTAGTTACAGATATTTTAATAATCTCATAATTACTTTTAAAATTACTGATGGGCGATGTTAAATTTTTTATGTATCTATAGAGTTCAACTGTTTTGTCTTATCTTTTAAACGGAATAGTGAATGATATGAAAGGATAAACGTGATAGATAATCCTAACTAGTGATCGTAAAAATTAATAGCCTGGGACACAAAGTATTTAATTTGTTTTTTAATTAGTGGATGGTGTCGATTCGGACGCCACGAAAGATATCAATGATAAGCCGAAAGTACGGCTAGTAATAAATTACCTATGTATCTATCCGAGATAACATGCCGTCGCAGTTGTCGATATACCATTTGGTATCAAAGATTACATATATTTTTTTAATGATTACAGGTTTTTGCGCTTGACTGGTTGTTAACTATTTCAGAGAGTGTGCTTAAGATCTATAGTTTCCTTTTCACCTTTTTCCTTTTCACCTTTTTCCTTTATACCTCTTCTTCCTTTATACGCATAACTATAGGGTTAGCATTCACCATAAGGTTCAAAATAAGAAAAATTAATTTCCTGAATTGACTCAACCACAAACTAAACCTGGGATCTCTTGCTTTCAAGGCAAGCATTGCGGCTGTATATACAGCCGCAATGATATATCTATACTAATAAATAAAATTGAAGTGTCTGTCTGTAATATCGAAATAACTACCTCATATTAAGCTCATATGGTTATTTGAACGATACTATAACCGAATCACACGTTTTTAAAATTTTTGTCTGTCTGTCTGTCTGTCTGTCTGTCTGTCTGTCTGTCTGTCTGTCTGTCTGTTTGAACGGGCTAATCTTTGGAACGGCTGAACCGATTTTGACGGGACTTTCACATACAAGTAGAGAATTAACCAGGGAGTAACATAGGCTACTTTTTTAACCGACTTTCAAAAAAGGAGTTGTGTTTTTCTACTTATGTACACCGATATCTCCGAGATTTCTAAACCGATTTGCGTAATTTTTTTTTTAATTGATAGAGGAACATTGTGACACTATCCTACAAAAAATTTGGATTCCAACTCCTCAATCCTGATGCTGTAGGGGATCTGATCCCCAAAACTAATGGGATTTAGGCACTGTCGGTTATTTAAATTGATATTGGGGATATCAATTAAAGACTTTATTGTTGAATGACCTCGAGTAGGTACATGTCCAACTCCTCAACCCTGATGCTGTAAGGAATTGCATTCCGAAATCGTAAGGATCCCACGGAATTTTTCCGTTTTGTGGACGGGTTACTACTTACTACAGATAGGCTACTTTTTGTTCTGGAAAATCAAAGTTCCCACGAGATTTTTACAAACCTAAATACACACGGGCGAAGCCGTGGGCATCATCTAGTCATATAATAAACTTATCAATGCGAAAGTTGGACTCTTTCGGTTGAACCTTAATCCATTCAGGTAGTTCCTGTTCCTCAAGTGGCATCTCATTATCAAGTTCTACCGGCTGTCAGGTTTGTTAACTGATGCTCCGGACAAAGGCGTTACGATTGTATGGAACTGATAGGTACATCTTTAATTGGTAGTGGATGCCAGATGGCAATCGCTTTGTCAAAAAACTAGTAGCCTGTCGAATCTCAATTTGAACAATATCAATCAAACAAGTATTAAAAATAATAAGACTAATAATAAGTATGAGACCAATTACTACAATAGCGATGATGGAGAGTCGCGATGGCCTTGTAATATAAAATGTCGGTCCCTGCACTGGTTGGATAGGCACCAATGGTCTACGGCCGAATACAGAAAAGTGTCATAACGCTTAACGACGCCTCTATCTAATATTATTTTTGTTCGCACAACAATTAATGTCAAAAAACACATTTTTCCTTGGCACGTGTTATTGTAGCGCTTCATGCATCATAGCTTCCATAGCTCTATTTCATGTGCGACACTAATGACTGGTCCATCGGCCAAAGATATTTACAGACGACCAAGAAGACGACAGACATAACTATCGCTCGAAACACAGGTGAGCGGCACTTTAAATATAGTAAACAACATTGAGGAGATATATCCGAGATAAATAGTATTTCGTGTTAAACATTTTACGCGACGAAATCAACTGAAGCATTCAGTGCAGATTGCGTCTAGCATTCTTGATACAGTTACACGCGTTCCAGCTGGGTTATTCTGTAACTTAGTTAGCAACTGAAAATAGTTGCCAACGAATTAGTTCTATATACATTGCTGCTTTACTGTGGCGAATATAAAGTTTTTTCATAATTTTACACAGTAAAGCAACAATGTATATCGAACAAATTCGTTGGCAACTATTTTCAGTTGCTAACTAAGTTACAGAATAACCCCCCAGGAAACTTATTCCCGCCTAATTTTCAGATGCGTTGATTTCGTGTCAACAACTCATGGTATACGAGAGCGTTACGACGCCAAATATATGTCTGCTTGCGCTAAGTATATGAATAGGCTATGATTCATAGCCTAATTTTTCGTTAGTTTTCACGTAATATATTATATGAATACAACTAATAGATACTTTTTTTTATATCAGCATCAACCTTTTCTCCTGCCTTTTTTTGGTCACTAGAACTCATTTGTCCGGCACTATAGATACGTAGAAACGCCACCATTTAGCGCGTGCACAACATATAATTGATTATTTAACATCAGAGAGCTCTTTAGCCTGTAAACCCAGAATCAGCCAATTTATCAAAAAAAATCGATCTCTCGAAGATAATTAATAATTATCACAAGATAAAATAATTATGATCACAACTTTATACAAAGTTTTGATTTAAAATTTTTATACTTGTTAAACTGGATCGAATAGTACGGCAGCCGTCGAACAAAATTTTTAGTGATTAATAACAAGGTGAATTTTTGTGAGTAGGTTCGTTTCGACGAGACGACCAACTTTTTTATCTATGAAAATTCTCGATGGAGGTAGCTTCTTGAGTAGGAAGGAGTTAAAAATTTCGATTCGCTCGGGTGGGAAATCGTTCCACTAAATTTGTAGGACTATCATGCAGCCATTTCATTATAAAAGTATTTACTAAGCTGCATGGAAAAAATCAGCTAGTGTTTACACAACACATAATAATGTTTAATCATTTTTATAACCTCATTATTTGGAAATATTCGGAGTGGAGGACGCTGTAGAATATTATTACTAACAACCTGATTTTTTGTATGCAGCCTAATAAATACTTGTATAATGAAATGGCCATATATAGTCCTACAAATTTAGTGGAACGATTTCCCACCCGAGCGAATCGAAATTTTTAACACCTCCCCACTCGAGAAGCTACCTTCATCGAGAATTTTCATAGATAAAAAAGTTGTTCGTCTCGTCGAAACGAACCTACTCACGAAAATTCAGCTTGTTATTAATCACTAAAAATTTTGTTCGGCGGCTGCCGTACCAGAAGCTTTCTTCTTTAATTATGCTCTGCTGGAGCTCTAATCATGCTTCATTCAATCCATTAAAGCTTATTCTCTAAATTGTTACACAATGAAGATAATATAATTTTAACACTAAAGTTCACGATTTATTTAACCGACGACGCCACAGCAATACAATAATCTAAATTAAATTAAATTCCTTAATCAAAAAATTGATTTTGCCTCATGAGCCCGCTCTCAGTAGCATGTCGAATTAAACATTCTGTTTATAATCGAACACGGTCTCCCGAACCGTTACACACAAGATCATTCGATTAGTTAATAGTGGAAGCCATCTCTCCTCTTTCTGTGATTCGGATACGAGATATGTAATTTGAGCGTATTTATTACAAAAAATACACAATTAAGAAAGCCAATAACGCTGAATATTCTCTTAATCAAATGTCAGATTTAGTCAATTTTCGGGCTTAATGATAGGCTCGCTCGAGCTAAGCCCGTGTGATTAATAACGTTGGAGGGGAATAAAATTTGGATTCAAGGAAAAGTGTGCGTTACGCGTTACGTGTGCCGTGTGCGTGTGTACGTGTGTGTGCGCGTGTGGAGCTACCGAGTGCGTGCGTGTGTGCGCGTGTGGAGCTACCGAGCGCGTGCGTGTGTGCGCGTGTGGAGGTACCGAGCGCGTGCGTGTGTGCGCGTGTGTTCGGTGTGGAGCTACCGAGCGCGAGGCGACACGTTGCGCACGGAAGCACTATCACTCGCCCATCGCGCGTGATTTATGGCACGCCATCTCACAACACATTTCTAAGCCGACGCGACGTAAAATTGAAAATAAAACAAACTTTGATCAAGACGTCAGGTTTATTTTTTACTAGCGGTCCGCCCCGGCTTCGCCCGTGGTACATAATATATAGCCTATAGCACTCAAGGATAACGTATATATACAACGGTGAAAGAATTTTTGAAATCCGTTCAGTAGTTCCTGAGATAAGCGCGTTCAAACAAACAAACTCTTCCGCTTTATTATATTAGTATAGATTCATCTACAAGTCAGGTAAGACTTCCCGTTATTTTCCCTTGACTGTGATCTCCACCACCAACACCACTACAGCCTTTTAACGTCCCACTGCTGGGCACAGTCTTCCTCTCGCAGAGGAGAGAGGGATAGAGCTTAGATCCGCCACGCTCGCGCTGCTCCATTGTGGGTTGGCGGACTTTAACGACTATTGTCACATGATAGCGATAATAACCGGCACCTGCTCTCCGAGGCATGGGGGTGAAACACCGCCAACTACCAACTCCGGGCTGGTACTGAACATTTATTGATAGAAAATACCTAAAAATTATTTGCCCGACCCGGGAATCGAACCCAGAACCTCGTGATCCGCAGTTGAATATACTAACCACTAGACCAACTAGGCAGTCTGCGATCTTACCTGATGTTAAATGACTAAGTCCGATAGAAAGTGCCGAACATAGGTTTCCTGTAAACACTAGCTCATGTCTCGTTCTTGCAACGCTTGTATCCAGCGGCTCCCTGTCACTCGTTTGTGTCTTATCCATCTAGTGGAGGGTTGGCCGTTCCAGTACTTTGAGGCCCCAACGTCTAGTTTTGATTACACTATCGAAATGCGTAGACTATCTTCTATATCTAAGCTATCTATCTTCTATCTATACATATAATAAAATCGTAGACTTGCCGTATCTGTACATTAAATATTTTTGCAAAATAATAACTGGGGGATGTTAGGGATAAGCAATAGAACGTAAAAAAGCTATTTTTGAAATTTTTGTCTGTTTGTCTGTTTATCTGTTTGTCTGTATGTTTGTGCGCGCATCACGCAAAAACTACTGTAAGGATTTAAATGAAACTTGGCATGATTTAAGTTCATACTACGGAGTAACATACAGGATACTTTTTATCCCGAAATTCAGCACGGTTCCCTTGGGAGAGGGGATGAAAGTCAAAATGTGTACTTAGCTGTAATTCATTAACGCGTGGTCCGATTTCATTCATTCTTTTTTTGTTGGAAAGGAGATACCTTAAAGATTACCGGGTAATCTCTGAAAAGCTGTATCGATTTTGATGGGACTTTCAGTGGCGGATGTTTACATTTTTATCTACCTAAACATCACAGTGAACTTATAACAGTTTTTAGCAAGGTATGAGCTCAAAAGAGCTTAAGAAAAACAAAAAGTTCCCACGGGATTTTTAAAAACCGATATACACGCGAACGAAGTCCCGGGTATCCGCTCGTTATTAATATGAATTATATAATTTCAAAAGGAGAATACAAAAAGTTGAAATCTCCCAGGAACTATCTGTAGTGAAGTAAGGCCATTTCATTACGCAGTCATTGAGTCGGCATGCGAGAAGCGTCGGACCCTGATGGACCATTACTCTGGATGACGGCGCGCGTGCCCGCGTATACCCCCCCACCCGCGTAACTTGAGCCCTGCTTCTCCGCACAACCCGTCCTCTCGAAGAAGCCATAAGAGGTCACGTTTAAATGGAAACGTTATACCCGCCGTCGCCTTTAAATAGGAAACGACACGTTTATCCAATTAGAAATTCACCATATCTTTGTGATAGTTGAAGAGGAAATTTGAGCAATCAACTTGCAGAGCGCCTCGACGTTCCTATCACAGTTTATTCAATTGAGCTCGTAATGAAGTTATGTGTGTTAGGAACAATGTAAACCAAGCCGACCGATATTAAAGTAGACTGTAGTATTATTTTTAAAAATACAAAGAATAACGTACCTATTTATTTTTTATATGCGGATACTCGCGACTTCGTTCGCGTGGATTGTTTTTAAATTTTAAATTTTGGTTTTTAAAAATCCCGTGGGAATCGTTTTGTTTTTCCTAAGCTCCTTTGAGCTCACTCATACCTACCTTGCTAAAAACTGTTAAAAGTACACTAGCAGATATTTAGGTAGATCAAAATGTAAACTAATAATATAATAAGGAAAACTAATAAACATCATCCTATTCTCTTATACTTGTTTCTCTGGTTGTCATGTTGGTCGGTCGGTCGGGCAAGTGCGGTCGTGTGCCGCGCGCGTGGCGATTGATTCACAGTTGGCCGACCTCGCTGCTTCTCTGACCTCATTCGTAAATCATTTAATCTCATTTCAAAATGAGCAGGGGCCCACCGCAAGCTATAAAATGTAACCGACGTAAGATATGATATCCACCGCGGACGTTTCTCGTGAAGATGAAGATGTTTAAACGTGATTTACGCATATTGTTTTTAGATGTTTTAATAATAATCAATTTTGTCGGAGGAAATAAATCTTTTACTGTTTTTTTAATTGAACATTATCGAAACTTTAAATTACTACCTACTGTATCGGATTCGAAGAAGACATGTCGAAATACATGTTAATAGATGGTGATATTATAGCTGATAATAATTTGTAAAATCTCCTACCTTTTTTACATCATCTAACTTTTATCGTAGCGACAATTATAATAAGAAAAATATTAAGCTTAATATGTTCTACACATATACCTAAAAAGGGTTCTACAAGGTGAAATTATCAACTTACCCTAAATTCTTCAAACTCTAGTCTCATCCATCCATCCATCCACCCATCCATCAGCCCGTATTCGTCCACTGCTGGACATAGGCCTTTTCAAGGACGCGCCACCAAACACGGTCCACCTTCCTCATCCACTCGCTTCCCGCCGCCTTCTTAAGGTCATCGGTCCAGCGGGCTGGAGGTCGTCCCACACTGCGCTTGCCAGTACGTGGTCTCCACTCTAGAAAGCGTCTGCCCTATCGGCCGTCGGTTCTGCGACAGACATGACCTGCCCACTGCCACTTCAGCTTGCTTATCCTCTGAGCTATGTAGGTCACTTTGGTTCTCCTACGAATTTCTTCGTTTCGAATTTTGTCCCTGAGAGAAACACCAACATGACTCGCTCCATAGCGCGCTGAGCTACTTTTAGTTTGTGGACAAGTCCAGCCGTCAGTGTCCACGTTTCTACTCCATACGTCATTACAAGTAGGACACACACAGAGGTAGGAAACTCTAGTCTAGCCTGTAAAAATTAAATGGCAGTGTAAATCTAGAAGAGGTAGAATACAAGCTATATTCTATTTGTCCGACTCGAACGCGCTTCAACCGGCGCATAGCTCAGCAGTGCGCTACATCATGCAACAGGACTCCAAATTAATATATCCTGGCTCGCGCCGTGATTCCTAATATTATATTTAGACGTGACACACGCTCGTTTGTATCAATTGCCCCCGTCTGCTGCCTGATATACGGCCGACGCTACTTTAGAACAATAACGGCGCAAATTGCGCGATTACGTGCTTTAGAACCGCCCCGAGGTACGCGCTATCTGCCGCCTGCCGCGCCGGACGCCGGGATTTACATCACGGAAATAATATATCAAAACGCATTCTTTATTTGCGAGACAAACAAAATATTTCGAAAGTGTCGAAAGTCGAATTAAAAAAGTATAACGAATCTCCAACTTGAATCAAATGAATTGTAGACCGATGTCCATCGAGGGATATAGATACATAATAAAAACCATATTTGTATGTGCATAGCTCGTCACTGTATGGAAAATATACGAAGTCCTATCAGAAATATAACACTTAACACGTAATATTATCGTCACGGGTCGTTAATAGTATGCAAAAGACATAGGTTTTCTCAAATATACGTGCGTAAATGTTGTGACATAAATCTTGTAATCTACAAACTTATTTCAAGCACTCAGCCTTTGTGTAGACCGACATAATTTACAATATCTTAATTCAATTCTGATACCGTACCGACACAGCCCGTTGTGTTCATACATTCCGTAATCTTGTCATACAAGCTAACAGCATTGTAATATTTGTTAGACAACGCCGCGCCGCAACCGTAACACCAGTTTCTGTGATACTCTACAACGACAAAACGACACGGAAATAAACGTGTTTTTAACTAAAAGCTCGTTTAATAGGTATCGTATCACTCGTCTTTATGTGGTCGTTCAATAGATTACTATACTTCAATAACCATACCGCACCACCCTGCCAGTAGGACTGTCAAATTACCGGCATCAAATTCGATAAATGAAGGCATAAATGATTCTCGTGGCCGGCAAAGACGATTTCAATGCTCACTTAATAGATTCTCGCGAGTAGTACACCAAGCCGATTCAACAGCACATCCCCACACGTTTTCTACTGGTGTATTCTTATATAAAAAAACAAAATTCCGTCAGTTGTCACCCCCAAGCCGATTCAACAGCAATTTGATCAGATTGTTCATAAAAAAGTGCGCTCGCGACCCTACCTGCCGGTATGCGGTCCATGACAAAAGCGCAGGTACCTGAGGCAGGCAACCCTTACGTACACGCAGGTAGTAGACCCTGCGGCAACTATGGGCTCTTGCTTTGTTATGGTTTGCATTATTACCCGACTTCATATAAAAGTGTATTACGAGCTATGAGTTTATCTTGTTATTTCATGATAATTATAATGAATGAAAAATAGAATTTTATATTTATTTATTTATAGATTTAAATATGATTACTAGCTAATGTATGTTATACAAGCAATGCGAACAATTTCAATTTCAACTAACCTAACCTTTATAGTTCTTATTATTCACTATTTAATTAATTACAAAGAAAATATACTCGAACTTAACTGTCGAGGAATCGAACCCAAGACACACTCAATTATAAGACCGCCTACTGGCAGTGGTCAGTTTGTCCATAAATTCATTTCACAAGTATAAATTGAAAATTTAAAAAACCCCTGACATTCGCCATCTTGGATTTGCATACTGCTATTCTACTAGTCAAACCCTTTCATTTGATACCCATACTCTTGAAACGCGGCTGTCGAGCCGGCTCGACAAAAACATGTCTCCCTCTGTTGCGGCTGTCGGACCGCCTCGACAAGACTATGTTATCCTAGTTTAGACCTTATAGTTAAAATTATTAAGAGAGTTGTGAAAAATATGTAATCTGTCATTTTGTAGCGGTGACCATCTTGGATCGATTTTCATCAAATATAGCTAACAATACTTTTAATTAATTCACCTTTCAAACAAAAAAAACCGCATTCAAATCGGTTCACCCGTTTGAGCGCTATGGGGAACAGACACACACACACACACACACACACACACACACACACACACACACACACACACACACACACACACACACATTATTTGCCCGACCTGGGAATCGAATCTGGGACCTCGCGATCTGCAGTCGAATATGTTAATCACAAGACCAACGAGTCAATTACATCATAACTTACTTGCACGTTTCAAAGAATTTACCCTAATAATAGAATAATTTATAGCTCTATGCACGAATCTACCTGTTCGATTTTTTTCTCCATTAGATTTATGCATTTTACGATCTCACCAACCCCTTGACACGCACAAACTTGTCTGATTTTTTATTACTCTTTTATTTATGATCCCATTATCTTCGGGCAGGTATGTAGACACGAAAAAATATTGCGCGCAGGTGCAAAGCATGTTGATGCAAGTCTAAAATCATGTGTATAATAAGAAGGCTCCATCCAATTTTTCTAACACAAGTTTACCCAGTGCCACATCGTTAGGATCTCAGTGTAAAATAAGTCTTAAATATTACTTAGCAGTCTAGAGTCATTGTGTTGTGAACCTGCATAGTCATCATGACGGTAAGTGTGTTGCACCAGTTATTTAAATAATGATAGCTTAAAATATTTTTTAATTACAAAAACCCGGGGGGCATGCCAAAATTGCTCTAAAAAGCCAACAGTTCAAATCATTTATAAGGCTTAACCATATTGTGATAATAAACCCTCGTAGTTTTAATTTTAAGTTTTCGTGAGTAATTATCACCATTAAGTGTATCACTTTCATGTTCTTAAATTGACGTTCAAAAAGTGTACAGTTTACTAATTTTGAATAAAGTTTATTTGACTTGACTTTGTAACTAACATCTTGATTCGTTAGTAATGGACTACTTTTATAAATTGAAGTTAATTTAATTATTTTATGTTATTTTATTAGTTGAAATACCATCTTTTTATTTCAGGACTCGCAGAATGATGAATTCACCTATAAACATTACTACTATCCACTCAATGTGTCAGACGATCAAGATGCGAGTGATTGTGTGTCAAATAATAAAAAGACTGCTTCAAAAAAGAGCAAAACAATGGAACAAAACAATATAGATGTATTTTTTGAACAACCAAAAAAAAGAAGAGAACTACTATTTCTTCAACGGTAGCGCAAGCGACTGAAGGAGGTCTATCGTATATCTCATCCAATGATGGTGATGGTGCCAGTGCAACTCATCTCATCAAAATAGATGTCTATGACATGAAGAATCTGAAAGGGGTTTCACCTCTTGAGTACTGGAAACATGCAGATTTACGATTAAAGTACTACGCGAATTCAGACGCTGATAAATTTTATCACGCCACTCGAGATATTATTTACAACATAACAAAGCAGATCGCAGGAAGAAATGATTGTAAAAAATATTTTGTCGACAGAGATGTCAAGCAATAAAAATAGCTATAAATTATTCCATCGTAAAAAATATAACTATTTAAAAGATGTTTAGACGGATTCCTAATGATGGACGCATACACATGAGTTTTTAATAAATTCCTAAACCGAGTCCCCCACCTTTGTCCACAGAGCAAAGTATAAAAGTGTTTTGCCCTGAGAGACGAACTTCATATTCTATTTCACTACGTCAAACCATACAATGTCGTCTCAATTGTGTGAACTAAACGAGACCATTTATGATGAAGAAATGGTTTCACTATGTGAAGAAGTGGAAGAGGAAAATACACTCATTTTTGAGGATATCGAGATCGAGTTGTGGGAAGACATACAAGATGAAAATCATTATTCCAGTCCAAGTCCAAGCCTCTACAGCCCGGTTGAATTCATTGAGAGGGAAGATGCTCTATTTGGAATACGAATACCAGCAACAGACTATGAAGACTCTGAGCAAGATTCACTCCATTCGTTCTCACAAGATGAAAATCATTATTCCAGTCCAAGTCCAAGTCTCTACAGCCCGGTTGAATTCATTGAGAGGGAAGATGCTCTATTTGGAATACGAATACCAGCAACAGACTATGAAGACTCTGAGCAAGATTCACTCCATTCGTTCTCATCACAGTGTACACTTAAGTTATCGTTACTTTAAGATTTATTTTTAAGAAATGGTATGTAAGATTTCATGTAAATAAAACAATAGTTATTCAAAACAATATTTTTTATTTCATTACCTTAAAAATAAAGTCATAAACATATATTGTACAAGTTGATCATTATACAAAGTATTATCAGAAAATATATTAAGAAATTGTGACATTGAGATGTTGTTATATTTGAAATATATATAAACTAAACAATACATTCCGCAAAATGGACTGAAATAGTTCTGAAGTACTTTATTATTATGACTCCACTTCTTACAGTTGTTTTTCAAAAACATTTCATGATAATCCATTGGTTTTCGACCAAACGAGTCAAAATATTCACCGACACCATTAGTATCCACGTATATTGCTACCCAGTGAGATCCAGGTTTTGTATCGGGATCTAAATTGGAAATTAAATAAGCCGGTGGTGTTAAATATATCGGTATCTTATTTGCTGCAAAAACATTGAAGTGAATATTTGGATCGATTATGTTTAAATATTTCCCAATCTCAGTGGTATTCATTGAAAACTTAAATAGAAATAAATTTAAAAGCAAATAAGATAATCTTCTTGATTGAATGAGTGGTTAACAAATGACTCAAAAATTAAATACCCACATTTATATTCATTTTTAACTATTGTAGTCTAAACTAACATCTCGATTTTTATTAATTTCAATTACATTGTCAAACTCTGCGTATACAATACAATTAAGAGTTGTAGTTAGAGCTCTTTCAAATCGGACTTCAAATCTTACACTACCCCGTTTTATGAGATTCCAGTGGGAGTTTGAATTAGCAGATAAATCGGGAGTTAAATCAAAGGCAAGCAGACAATATCCATTATTATACTCCTCCTTAGAGATGTCATTTCCATCATTCAAGAAATGAATTCCTGTTCCAGAGAATAAAGTATGATATGCACTCGTGAACATATTATTATCAAAAGAGGGTGTTAATGTTTTTGATGGTATAGATTGGCCATCAACATACAAACCGAACAGGTTAAGTCCGTGATTACCGAAATTAAAAGGGTTTGTATTTAAAGATCCATTAAAGGCCGAATTTCCTACGAAACCAACTATACATCTTTTGGGAATTTGTCCTAAAAATACATTATCAAGCATTTTTCCCTGAATCCCTGACGGAATCGTTAAGACTTTAACTTCAGCACGAGTGACAGGATATTTTGCAGTTGTAGTAGCTAATACTTTCTCATGTGCAATTAATACACTGGGATTGATTCGAACTTTGCGCATTACAAGGCTAGCACTAGATATATGCACTTTGAATTTACTATCTGCTGTTGAACACATAAGATTAAAAGTATCTTTAGAACGTACTAGTTTTAGACGCATTTCGACACCATTGATTAAAAACTTATCTTGATTAAAAATATCAGCATGTATGTGGCCAATCATTTCAATAGTTTGACTTTCCTTTGCTAATTCTTCTCTTTTTGTGTATCCTTGATTTGAAGCATCACATGAATCCATTTTTGAGGCTGTATCTTTATACCAAAGGCCACAAGTAAGATGAGATTTCTTAGCAGCCGCACCATAATTAAGCAAAGTCTCGATGTAAGCTCGATACCCATAAGTGTTGTTTGGAGGTGATACGAGCTTTTGATTTAAATATATGTCAACCTGACTAAAAAGTGAGTGTAGCCAATTATTAACTGGAGCAACATTAGTCGTCGCCGAAATGCTAGTTGCATCAGCATTCTGAACTTTAGCTTTTATGTGAAGTAGGGTATGAGATAAATCAATGTAATCATCTCCATTTCCAGGTACTAAAAACTCAATGGGTCCATCATCGGTCAACGATGAAATAGGGTTGTAATGAATCCACTGTCCTCCCTCAATACTAGTTTGAGTTGATGGTAAAGCAAACAAATCCAACTCAGATTTTACGCATTCACAGGAGTTATGATGTAAAAATGACATTATTTAATTTTAACTTTTATGAAAAATATCTTGAATATTACTCTGTTTAATTTTCTTAGTACCGCTCCGTTTGAGAGTATTCTTAGGAGTGATACGTTTCCTTTTTTGTCGTCTAATTTTATATCCTGATCCTCTCATTATTGAATCAATTTTTTTGTCAGCTTTTTGTTTTAGATTTGAAGTTGCTGTTTTTAAACGTGATCTGATAGATTCATCCATAGGTTGCACATTTAACATATCAGATAATAGACCCACACCAGCATTCAAAGCTTCTTTACCCACAACTTTTGCACCACTTTTCAAAAGTGGAAGAACAGATCTGAATAGTCCACCCAAAAAACTACCAATACCATGACCTCGCTGATAAGGTGCACCTTTATAAATTGCACCAATACCAGTACCAGCTTGATGAGAATAATAATGTAAGTACGGGCACGACATTTTAAATACACGTTTTCACTTGATTCTCTTAAAATGTACTTTAATACATGTGGTCCCAAACTGGAATGGTACTTTTCGACCTGTACTCGTTCTTATATCTATTTCTATCACATCGAACTCTCTACGCATGACAGGTACATAATGAGGTGGTGAAAAAATATGCATTTTATTAGCCCCGTATACATAGACTGTTGGATCTAGTGGTGCGATTCTGAGAAGAGGGGCCATAACATCTCCAACAATCTGTGGCTCTATTATATCACAATAAATGAACAACTGAGATGGCAATCCTAATTTTAAATTATAAGGATATGTTCCAGTTTTATTTTGAATTAGGTTTGTATTTGGTTCAAAACCGAGTTGTAAACATAACTTTGTTGACAACTTAAGTACATCAATGAAGGTATTCGTACATAATACCGATACTTGCTTCTTTATTTCATCATAATTAAACATTATTCCAGCATCGGTATTTTTATTTAATTCAGCTACAATATGATCAATGCTATCATAATTCATGACAGGAATACGGTTTCTATAGTGCACTAATGAACTTATATCTTCATCGGGTATTGTAATCCACTTTGATGTATAAATAACATTTTCATAATCTCGAACCGTATACATAGTGCAAGGATATTGAAATTCAACAACTCCAACGTGCCATTCTCCTTCCAAAATAAGTGATTTTGGTAATTTTGTTGAGAACATGGTCGTCGTGTTTTCCGGGAAGTATTCCATTGAACTATTACTAAGTAAAGTTAAATAAAAATTGTCTTCCATCATCCTATCTGATTAAGACTGGATTCTAAAATCCAACTGTTAAATTTATCAGGATAACCTTTCCACTTGACAAGTACTTCTTTTCTGTTACCTGAGTAGCGAGACCGTAGTATTTTATCAATTTTATATTGAGTGGTGGGGCTATATGTAACTTTTTGTAATTCATTCTCATAAAAAGTACCAACAATAGGTTCACTTTGAAGATCTTTAAGAGTATATACTACTCTGGACATGGTATTTTTTATACCAGTTATAATAAATATTTCATCACTCCAATTTGTCTCATATCCTTTTTGAAAAATGTGCTTATATTTTGTTATTCTTACATGATCTCCAATCGAAAACTTAGACTGTGGTATAGCACTGATTTTATTATTTATGTTTCCATATAAATTATTCCAAACTGTCATAATGTTATTAAAATTAACTTCAAATGGACACATTTTTATGCTTGAATGGAAGCTATGATTATAAGAATAGAGTAAATCTTGTAAAATATTAATATAAGTATAGGTATTTTTATGTGTAAAATAACGCCACATTTTAGTTTTTAATGTCCTCTGAAATCTTTCAACTACACTTGCTTTAATATCTGGGTTGTTGGTTGTGTAATAATTTACATTTTTACTTTTAAAGTATTGTCTAACATCTTTTGATACGAATTCGGTACCTTTATCTGATTGTAAGTGGGTGGGAGTTGCATTAGCTTCAGTAAATATGCTTTCAAATGCTTGTTTTATACTTTCAGAATTTTTCTTCTTTAGGGCTCTAGCGAAAGCGTATTTACTAAAAACATCAATAACACAAAGAATATAATTAAAACCTTCATTATATTGAGAATAACTACGCATATCACTTAAATCTGCTTGCCAAAGTTCATTAAGATTAGACAATATATATTTATTCCGGGGGAATTTTCGATGCACAGGCTTATGTAATGTATAAGTTTCCTGAGCTTGCAACCATTCTTTCACTTGCTTTCTATTCATTTTACCTTTTAATGCTCTTGATAATTTATCTGCGCTTCCATAACCAGCAGGATTGGACACATCGTAATATATATCTTTGATGTCTAATATGGATTCCATCTTTCCCAAACGTCCTGTTTTTTCCTTAGTTTGTATGATGTTAAAGTTTTTGGACTTTTATCATCAATTGGAGAACTATGTCTTCTGGATTTTGGTGATATATTACTAATATTTTCAGAAGCTTGAGGGTTACCAATACATATTAAGGGAACCCCTATACCTTTTATAGTTTGGATAAATTTTTCCCATCCATTAGGCTTGGGGCGTTTTAATGGTCTTAGAGTATAATTCACTAGATCCACTATATTACTACCATCTACAACTTCATTATCTACGACTATCAATCCATCCTTTTTCCAGCTAATTTTTTCTTTATTGTTTAACAGAGTATTTAACAATATTTCACCTTTTTTTCTATACGTTTTCGGTATAAGTTTGTTTATATAAGTAGGGGTATATAAAATTTCAATCGGTAGCCCAAGTACGTGCTTATCATCATCTGATTCCGCATTAACTGCTGAATCATTGTCTTTCATTTCCTTTTTAAATATACTGTTATTGTCATAGTTTCGATCGTCCTCTACAGTGACTGGTAATTTAATTGGTTTTCTCTCTCCTTCGGTAATATGGAGATATCTTTGTAAAATTTGCGTGTATAACGTCCATTTTTCACGATCATCTAGTTTACTTTTCAGTATTTTTTGCATTTCTTTATCTAATCTTGACAAAGAATCGTCAGATGCAATATTTCTTGATTTTAGTCTTTCAATGACCTCTGGTTCAATAAGAACCATTTTTTTTGCGTGTTCCATTTTTATATTAAATTAAACAGCCCATTTAAAACAGCTCCCAAAATAATAGGCAGAAATGCTCCTCCTTTTTGAATGATAATACGTTTTCGTGATTTATTTCCCCCTTTCTTTATCAATTTTCTGAGAATAGTTTTGTGTTTTTTTAACTTAGTCTTCTCACAATCCTTTAAAGGTAGTTTACCATTTAGTATATTAAAAATACACTCGCAAATACAATTAATTTCCTCGTCCTTACAAACTTTCAATAAGGCTGTTCGGAATTTTGGTTGAAGTGTGTGTAAAGCCTTTAGTAAATTTTTGTGTGTTTTTACTCGTGCAGACATTGTTTTACAGTGAATCTGAATACATATTTATATTAACTTTGTAGAAAAGAAGCAATTCAATTTTACAGACGATTCTCTTGTCTCTTTATTGGGGGTATTTTCTTTAAATATTTCTTTGATATACTCACAAACACGATTAATTTCTTCTTTCTTAAGAGAGCGAAGTAAAATTTTACGATATTTTGGTTTAAATGTTTGTAATGCACACCTCAACTTTTTCGTGTCTTGCGTAGTGCTTCCTTCAACCATTATTTGCTACTGACAAGAATTGAGTCATGCAAACCATATTTAAACCCCTTTTTAGGGATGTATACTACACAATCATTAGAAGTATTATCAATCTTAGTTTTAAAACGACATGAATCATTTGTATTTTGCTTTAAATCAATCATTAAATAACCATGAGGTTCTGTAGTGGCATCTTTATAAGCCTCTTCAACAAACTTTGAATTCTCGGGAAATACTTGACGTGCTAAATGACGAATTTGTGTTCGGTCTCTGGGATTTTTAAAGTAAATTATGTAACTTGTATTTAGAGAAATATCTCGTTGCCCTTTCCCTTGATGAAAAAGATTTTGTGTGATATAAAATACACTTAAATTTCTGTGGTGACTACCTTTAGTAAAAATATCAACAACACGACCATCTGACTCCCTCATAAGATCATCAATTATGACTAATCGAGGATGTTTTCCATCAAACATACTCATTTCAGGAATTCCTTGAATGTAAGTTACATTTTCTAGATTGTATAGAGGCTGCATTTCATCGTAACACCACAAAACTTGATAAAATCGTGTATTGCATATATCATTACAGTGTTTCAAGAAATTTGTCACAAAATGTGATTTACCACATCCACTCGGTCCGGCAACTATAGCAGTAAATGGATGGAGAAAGTGATACATCTTCAAAAATACGTGTAGTTTCAGTTGAATTAGATATAGAAATGGGGAATAAAGTAATAAGACATTGATTTAAGTATACATTTATTTATAATTATATCTTAATTTTCTATACAATTTATAACTTAAAGATACATCTATACATTATACTACTTACTTAAAAAATAACATCGAGTCTTACCGCAAATCATTAGTAATCGACTTTATTTTGTAATGACCCCAAGCTAAAGTGTTGGTAGAGTTATTAATTAAAAACCGTTTAGTATCTGAATGTGATAATGATATTTTATTATTTTTTTGAGTAAATATTATATGCTTTATCGATCTGAATCTATACATTTCACATAACTCATTTTTTTGTTCAAATAAAACTGTTTTATAATTCTTAATTTTTAAATTTTTGGTAACCGATTTGTTTACGCCTTTTGCTTTAGCAGTGAATTTATTTTGTGTATTAAAAGCATACACTTTTGATCTCAAACCAACAAATTCAGTCATAATGGTACCATTATTTTCATCCTTAAAATAACCAATTTTTTTTTTATTTGTCTGAGGAATATCAAAACTATTATTAGAGGGGTAATCCGAAGTATCAAAGTATTTATTTAAGTCAGGTTTAATGTCATCATAAAAGTTATCAGTAAAAATCTGATATATAAAACTATCTGTGTCTGTATAAAGCATTTTACAACTTGAGCCATATTTCTTTTTCATATATTTGTAATGGAAATCATACATAAGAGTTTTAGAAATATCTAAAATACAAAATCCTAAGTAAATAGGTTTATTATAAAGTAATTTAGTTTTTTTCAATTGTATAGCAACCAAATTTTCCGAAAATATTGAGACACTATGAAACTCAGGTCTCGCAATAAGTTTTTGAGCACCAACAGATTTTCCCTTATCTTCCCAATGTGTACATAGTTTGACATCTACACGTTTTTCAATGTTCTCCATTGTTTTCCCAAATATTGAATTATTCATTAACTTATAGAAATCCTTTTCAAAATCAGATTGGGCAGATGTACGTAACTGTGTGTTTAAATCAATATATTTTTGTAGCCAAGGACTTTGATTGAATTTTAAAATCCGATGAATTTTTTTTAGTTTTAAACCCATTTCTAGACACTGTATAAGATTTCTATAATGAATTACATACTTAGTTTTATCGAATAGATTTGGAACTAATTTTAAAGTTTTACTCCCTCCAACAAGTATATTCTCTGGACAAAGAGGAAAATCGGTATGTAAGTCATGTAAAGCTTCGGGATATTCTAAGTCTACTTCTAGAATATAACCCACATCAGAATCAATCGGTATGTTGAAATTAGTCTCACAATTTACCCATTCAAATCCACCCGTAGGAAGGTATTGAGACATAGCCCAACCATATAAATTATTAGCGTCTAAGTATGCGAGATAAGATGATTGAATTTTCTCATTAAAATTTGACATGTACTTATTATTAGCTTGTGCATAGCGGTTACTGCACTGTGAAACACCGCCGCGTATACCTGATTTTACGAATGCAATTTTTTCAAAATCTGTTAATAAATCTAATGTTATTTGTGTGTACTTTAACATTGCATCCCAACTAAGACCTGGTGCTGTATAATAATGAGCAGGATCTAAATCATAAGTTTTAATACAAACATTTCTAAAATTTTCAAATATATCTGTTAAAAGTAACACATCCGTTTTCAGGTATAAATCAGAGTAATCACTCATATTAAGACATTTAAAATGATTCCAAACATCTCTAGCATGTTTATAATCTTCATTTGAAATAGTACTGTTTGTAAGTGTGCTGAAAAATTGATCCTGTGTTGGAAGTGATGTTAAATTTAAGGAGTCAAATGATGTCATATATTCGTATGGGTATACACCTTTACGTTTTAAATAATAAATATCTTTTTCACTTTGAAAATTTCTTCGCAATTCGATGAAATCTTCATCATTTAAATTATTTGTTAACGATTCTAGACTACTAGATAAAAATTTAAAAGAATCAATAAACCTCAATTCAATTTGTTTGTTCGTGATTTGTGTCTTTTTTGAAAACGAAATATATCGTTCTTTATTTTGAGGTATGACATTTATTGCACCTTCTGAGAAATTCAATGCATGCACAATGAAATGAGCATCGTAGTTACTAAGGTTATGTAAAATTATCGGTATAACTTGAGGAGTTTCTAACTTTTTACTACAACTTTTGTGGCAGACACCTACAAAAAATCCAGTGTATTTATTATATGCTATTTCACGATCCGATTTTAATTCTTTTTCACATATATGACATGTAGATATTGCAGATAATTTTTCGCTGTCATTTATCGTTAGAGGCAGTGGATTAACTTCAATTAAATGCTCATCATAAATTCGTTTTATATCATCATTTAAGGTCTCCATAAACACATTGGCACAATCAGTACCTGTATATGTTTTATATATTGATAGACTATCATCAAATGTACATTTGATATAGTATCCAAAGCTATATACTTCATGTTTTTGAAAATTTGTTGTGTATGAGGTAGTTGGATCATTATCACATCCTTGTATAGGATTTAGAAATGCTTCAAAATCTGCGTAAACAACAAAAGGCAATTTGAGCTTTCTTTCATATTTATTAAATGTTAATTTAGCTTTCGCGATATCGGGCATATCAGTTTTAATATGATTACAATCAAACTTTTGATGTGATTTTAATTTACTCTCCGATTGAAAATATAGTAAGCAACCATCGCAAATAAATGTGGCGTGGTGATGTTTGTTCAATTGTTGGCCAACTAGCCTGGAAAGATTTTTTATATAACAATAATGACCATTAGAACCATTATTTATGTATAATAAATTTATGTGTTTATGTTTTCGAGATTTTGTGAAATAGAGAGGACCAATAATCTTCGTAGAATTGCTTTTTGTGTCATGTTCAAGTCCAAAAACATTTATACTAATATTATTTAATGTCTCAAATTTACTGATATCTTTTAATTGTACTGGAAATGAAATATTTGTAAAATCTAAAGAATTTTGTTTCGATATATATGAAGTCACTCTGTTTGCATTCACTTTGACTGGATACAAAGCGGAAAGTATAGCCCATTGAAAGCATCTATTGTCATTATTTTTTACATTAATAATAGCATGTTTATGTTTGATATCTATTGGTAAATCTATATAAGAGTTCCCTTTTAACGGGTTTAATTTATTTATATTTAAATCCACATAATTTATTTTTTTAAGACTCCAACCACTATCTTTCTTTTCAAAATTACAAACTTTACTCGAAGTTTCAGCTAATAAATCCGAGTAAATGGTATTAATTTCATCACCTAAACAGAATGTATAGTTACACGTTTGAAAGTCAAATGAATTTTCTAAATTTTTTGATGCTTGAATAAAGTCCCCGTTTAAAATGAAGTTAACTTTAATAAAAGTGTGCTCTTTTAAAAGCGTATGAAGCAAGTCATGAACAGTATTTTTAATGGAATTTAAAAAAGCTTCAGGCGTCTCAAATTCTGAATTATTATTGGAAATCCTGTATGTTGCTATCCGTCGACCAAAAGCATTTTCTATTAATTGCACGTTGGTTAAGTTTTGTACCGAACTATTAAGAAGTACATTATTCATATGTTTCTTGCTTTTAAGGTGGTTGGTATAGTACTTTTGACTAACATTTATTTTACAGTAAGGACACTCGACACTATGATATTTTGTAGAACTTACAGATGAGGACGATTCTTCCTCCACTGATCTTGATGTCGTTAAAAACCCCGTAGATGTAGAAGGTTCTTGAGAACATGGTCGCTTACTCGTAGACTGTGTGACTGCAGTAGCCTCTCTTTTCACTCCGGCTCCAGTTTGCTTTGAACTGAAAAACAAAAATAGAATTATAAAAACATATTTTCTATAAAACAAAACGTTACACTAATCTTTATTTAAATATTTACCATTTGTAGCACACATATTACAATATGCTTTCATAGGAAATACACCGTCAATTTCATCCGAAAGAGGACAAATGGAGATACGATGACCACTACATGGTGTATAAAACGGTTTAATCTCTGGGTCATCTAACATCCATCTAGGTAGTTTTTCAGAGATATACCACAACCGTATGTATCGGTGCATCTTATTTAGCACAAATGATTTAGTAAATACACTTATTTCATCATTGGAAAAAGCTTCCATGATTAATATTTTTCTATCACAACTTCGCTCTGAATGAGTGTAGCTAACAATAAAGCCGAGTATTTATACGTAAATAGCCCCTCCCCATCAGCGTTGTGTTTAAACAAGTTTGAACTAGTCAGGGGATGAGGGTGTATGGGATGGTGGCCGTTACATTAATAAAAAATTATAGTCATGCACCTTATCTTCGATCAACCGTTTGGGATATAATAGATTAAAATAAACACTGTTCATGGAGAAAAAAAATGATGGATAAAAAATACTCACGCATAAACTTGATCTCGTTCGACTTCCACACATATGTTAACTAACTTAGCGTTCAATTCTGCTTCTTCACAATTTGCCAGCAATTCTTCATCGTCAACAGAGTCGTTAAAGGCACACAATTGACACAGCATTGTTGTAGATGGCGAGATGGAATATGACTTGAGTGTGTTAGAACAGGACTCTTTTATAATTTGTTTCGGCTGTGTTCACAGGCAAAATAGTAGGGAGAGTACATATTATTTTGAAATATATTTACGTTAAGTGACCTGGGTTACTAACTTTGTTATTTATTTGCAGCAGGCAACGATGTTATCTTTTAAATAGTTATATTTTTTACGATGGAATAATTTATAGCTATTTTTATTGCTTGACATCTCTGTCGACAAAATATTTTTTACAATCATTTCTTCCTGCGATCTGCTTTGTTATGTTGTAAATAATATCTCGAGTGGCGTGATAAAATTTATCAGCGTCTGAATTCGCGTAGTACTTTAATCGTAAATCTGCATGTTTCCAGTACTCAAGAGGTGAAACCCCTTTCAGATTCTTCATGTCATAGACATCTATTTTGATGAGATGAGTTGCACTGGCACCATCACCATCATTGGATGAGATATACGATAGACCTCCTTCAGTCGCTTGCGCTACCGTTGAAGAAATAGTAGTTCTCTTCTTTTTTTTTGGTTGTTCAAAAAATACATCTATATTGTTTTGTTCCATTGTTTTGCTCTTTTTTGAAGCAGTCTTTTTATTATTTGACACACAATCACTCGCATCTTGATCGTCTGACACATTGAGTGGATAGTAGTAATGTTTATAGGTTAATTCATCATTCTGCGAGTCCTGAAATAAAAAGATGGTATTTCAACTAATAAAATAACATAAAATAATTAAATTAACTTCAATTTATAAAAGTAGTCCATTACTAACGAATCAAGATGTTAGTTACAAAGTCAAGTCAAATAAACTTTATTCAAAATTAGTAAACTGTACACTTTTTGAACGTCAATTTAAGAACATGAAAGTGATACACTTAATGGTGATAATTACTCACGAAAACTTAAAATTAAAACTACGAGGGTTTATTATCACAATATGGTTAAGCCTTATAAATGATTTGAACTGTTGGCTTTTTAGAGCAATTTTGGCATGCCCCCCGGGTTTTTGTAATTAAAAAATATTTTAAGCTATCATTATTTAAATAACTGGTGCAACACACTTACCGTCATGATGACTATGCAGGTTCACAACACAATGACTCTAGACTGCTAAGTAATATTTAAGACTTATTTTACACTGAGATCCTAACGATGTGGCACTGGGTAAACTTGTGTTAGAAAAATTGGATGGAGCCTTCTTATTATACACATGATTTTAGACTTGCATCAACATGCTTTGCACCTGCGCGCAATATTTTTTCGTGTCTACATACCTGCCCGAAGATAATGGGATCATAAATAAAAGAGTAATAAAAAATCAGACAAGTTTGTGCGTGTCAAGGGGTTGGTGAGATCGTAAAATGCATAAATCTAATGGAGAAAAAAATCGAACAGGTAGATTCGTGCATAGAGCTATAAATTATTCTATTATTAGGGTAAATTCTTTGAAACGTGCAAGTAAGTTATGATGTAATTGACTCGTTGGTCTTGTGATTAACATATTCGACTGCAGATCGCGAGGTCCCAGATTCGATTCCCAGGTCGGGCAAATAATGTGTGTGTGTGTGTGTGTGTGTGTGTGTGTGTGTGTGTGTGTGTGTGTGTGTGTGTGTGTGTGTGTGTCTGTTCCCCATAGCGCTCAAACGGGTGAACCGATTTGAATGCGGTTTTTTTTGTTTGAAAGGTGAATTAATTAAAAGTATTGTTAGCTATATTTGATGAAAATCGATCCAAGATGGTCACCGCTACAAAATGACAGATTACATATTTTTCACAACTCTCTTAATAATTTTAACTATAAGGTCTAAACTAGGATAACATAGTCTTGTCGAGGCGGTCCGACAGCCGCAACAGAGGGAGACATGTTTTTGTCGAGCCGGCTCGACAGCCGCGTTTCAAGAGTATGGGTATCAAATGAAAGGGTTTGACTAGTAGAATAGCAGTATGCAAATCCAAGATGGCGAATGTCAGGGGTTTTTTAAATTTTCAATTTATACTTGTGAAATGAATTTATGGACAAACTGACCACTGCCAGTAGGCGGTCTTATAATTGAGTGTGTCTTGGGTTCGATTCCTCGACAGTTAAGTTCGAGTATATTTTCTTTGTAATTAATTAAATAGTGAATAATAAGAACTATAAAGGTTAGGTTAGTTGAAATTGAAATTGTTCGCATTGCTTGTATAACATACATTAGCTAGTAATCATATTTAAATCTATAAATAAATAAATATAAAATTCTATTTTTCATTCATTATAATTATCATGAAATAACAAGATAAACTCATAGCTCGTAATACACTTTTATATGAAGTCGGGTAATAATGCAAACCATAACAAAGCAAGAGCCCATAGTTGCCGCAGGGTCTACTACCTGCGTGTACGTAAGGGTTGCCTGCCTCAGGTACCTGCGCTTTTGTCATGGACCGCATACCGGCAGGTAGGGTCGCGAGCGCACTTTTTTATGAACAATCTGATCAAATTGCTGTTGAATCGGCTTGGGGGTGACAACTGACGGAATTTTGTTTTTTTATATAAGAATACACCAGTAGAAAACGTGTGGGGATGTGCTGTTGAATCGGCTTGGTGTACTACTCTCGCGCGGCGCCGCCGAGCTCCGCACCACAAATCAGTGTAATGAACGGATCCTCTGAAAGCCTTTTAATTTCCCATTCGGTTCGGCCACCGATATCGGCCGACTGTTATTAATATAGCGGGGGCCGGTCGCCGGTGGCGGCGCTCCCGACAGCGTCGATTACGTCCGACCTTACGGAGGTATCGCGAGCCTCTCCGCGACTTATCTCCCGCTATTAATTACGCTTAGATATGCACCGGACAAGTTTTAATGCAACCGCTTCATTTGTTGCTGCACTAAGAGAGAGCGCTCACGGAGCGGTTCGCACCCGCGCCCGCCGCGGTTGCGGGCCCGCAATACTCGAAATTCATACAAATGTCGAGTGCAAAACTCACGACGCGATGTACTCCCGCAGAGTTGGCGGTTGCTCGCGGCTCCCGCAGAAGGCGGGCAGCGGGCGCCCGCGAGCTTTGCGGGCGTCGCCCGCAAGCTCTGCGGTTTTTTGGCGGGCGCGATCGCATTTTTCTTATAGGAGGAGCTGGCGAACAAAACGGTATAGTTGCATAAAACTAAAGAGTAAGAGTCTTTATTTGCAAAAATGTGGTACAAATATTATGGATCTTAAAGCTTATTGTCTTCCAACACATTTAACTAATAAATTAGTGTGCAAATTGAATTATTGATTTTAAGACTAAACAAAATGACGTAAGTAGCATACATGTCACCGTTCTAAAGATATAAATATAAAATTAATTGCAATAAATAGAATTTATGTCATAATTTCTTTTAAATTGTAAAAACATTTCTCCATGAGCCAGTTCTTTAGTTTTACTTTAAAAGTTTGGAGAGGCATGGCCTGTATTGATTCAGGTAACCTATTAAATATTAATTATTAAATATTAATATTAAACTGAATGACATACTTACAGTGAGCTTTTAAATTTGGCGTGGATTTTTATTTACCCATATGTAGTTTGTGACTTTATTGAACATAATAATATGTTAAATTCAGTTTGCTATCTCATATAAGTTAACGGAAGCAATCATTAATTAATATTCCAAGCAATAACTTGTTTGTGTAAACACATAACTCCAAAAGCAGACTATCAATTAATATTAAAACTAAATCAAACTATTATTAAAATATCTGCGTTTATCACCCGCACATAACTCAATTTATATCAACTCAGAGATTAGTTTAACTGAGATCTATTTTCAAATATATTTTATACTAATTAATTAATTACACTCAGCCAAGTCCAAAATGGCAGCATTTATTCGATGAGGGTGTGATTGCTATCGCAGCCCTCAATCAAATATCACGACCTAGACGCTGAAGCATCTAATAGTCGGTTGAGTCTTTGGAGGAGACTCAATTCATGGCTTCGAAGTACCCGTATTTATACCAATAATTCAAGATGGCGGTTCGGCGCCACTGAATGAATCAAATGTCAGTTAATTCTAACCTATTTCAATTATGAAATTAATAATTTGTAAACCATTTCTAAAAATTCTAATTAATTTTCAACAATAATTTATCATTTGTAAGTCAGTCTGACATTTGTAAGTTAGTTTAGGCCAATTTCAACATAAATTGTTTAAAAACTTTATTAGTGAATAAAGTTTTTAAATGATAAACTTTTTAATTAAAAAAAAATTCTTAGTAAAAAAAAAAACAAATTTTTCTTCTGAAAAAGAAATAATCATTTTGATTGACATCTTACAAAGTATGGAAATTAATCCATTTTTAACGAAAACGTGCTCGATTATTCAAATCTTTCGAAACTTTATTGTAATTATGCCGTTATGATCGAAACCACGACCTATGGATGCAATTTTGATACAGTTGCGGGCCGTTTTAAGTAAAATTAAGTTGATATTCTTATTCAGCAAGCCAAAGACCATCGGATTAAAAAATATAACATTTTGTTCGCCAGCTCTTCATATATAAATATAACCGGCGGCTGCGGTTCCCGCAAAAACAAGCGGGCTCGTGAGCGCGCTCTCTCTAACCTCTCTCCCGCAGCCGCGGCGGGCGCGATTCCAAACCGCTCCGTGAGCGCTCTCCGTAAAAGTGCCATATCGGAGACGTTATAGAAGTGATAGCTTTGTGCGGGTGACAGCCGGTCAGGCGACGCCCGCCCCGCCGCCCCGCCGCGGCCGCGTGGACACACGACGCTCGCTGCAGCTATCAGCCGCACCTATCACTGCGACCAGATGACTGATAGCTTTCCGGTATAACGTGCTCCACTTTGCACCGATACTTATCTTAAGCTAATTCACCAACTCGTATTTTGCAAATGTATTGCGGTCTATTCCTAGATTTACTACAAAGTAATGATTACTACTAGTAAGAATATTGGGTTTAATTTTCCAAATACTTTTTCTTACTGGTAGTAAACTTAATTTCTACAATGATAGTTTTTTTTCCTAATTTAGGTAACCACTATTACTTTGCATGTTTGTACTGGTCGTTTTTATTCTCAATACAATAAATCTTTTACTTTTCATCCAATATTTTTCATTTCATTTATCCTTTTACAACCCATAATATTATCAGAAAATCATTATCCAGAGAAGGTAGAGAGAAATCATTTCATAATGACTTACTTCTGAATTTTTCTGTTAAAAAGTCCCATAATTTCTAGTAAATAATGTCGAAACGATAATTTCCCAGTTTTCTCACTGGTTTAGTGAAACTTGAAAAAACAATCGAAACATAATTAGTAGTTAGTAGTAATAATTTGTAGTCGTTCTGGGAATAGGCTGTTTTCGCTACGGTAAACGTCTACATAATGCAACAATGTTTTCTGTACTCGTGTAAAAGAAAACGGGCTCAGATCAAGTAAAGCCGCAGGCAGCGAGTGGCTAATAACACCCCGCAGTTACAAATCAAACAGAACAAGTATTGCGTTCTATTCTAATTTATATACCTTCATTATTTTACGGTTCGGTGTGACTTTATCAAGATAACAGGTTCACTACGATTTCTTCTCATTTGTAATTGTATAAATTCCTCGTTAAACTAATTTAATCTTTACATAAAACTCTCTTAAAGATTTGTTGAGTGTTGGAGAGTACAGAATATTACAGTAATGTATATTTTAGGAGTCCTCTGCCATGCATCGTCATCCTCAACTTTGAGAGGCGGGATCTCTGTCACGGAACATCTTGTCTTTTGTGATCTCGCGCTAGATCGTTTGGCGACACGGCTTTCCGGTAGGGTGGGAACCAGCCACGGCTGAAGCTGCCCACCAGACCAATCCACAGACAGTAAATTATCCCTGCCGAGAATCGAACCAGGGCCCTGCCACTCGTCAGACCTGCCGCGCTCACCACTGCGCCGGGAGGTCGTCAAAAAGAGGTAGAGCTTCTCAAGGATTTCCGGGTTGCTGTGGGAAATATATTCGAAATATTCCAAAGATCTTCGTAGCCTTGTGGTCGATTTGCCTGGTGGGGATTGGAGTCCGCCGTTATACTACTCCCAATTTTTATTTTCGAGTCAAACTCTAATTTTTGATTGCGTCTACCACCACCATTACAGCCTTTTAACGTCCCACTGCTGGGCACAGGCCTCCTCTCTCATAGGAGAGACGGATTTATTGATTAGACCCGTCACGCTGTCCCAATGCGGGTTGGCAGGCTTTTGATTGCGTATTTATCAGTAATTAAACAATATTTATTGTTTCAGAATTATATATGGAGATATCGCAAGAATAAGCATCAACGCAATCAGTAGGAAAGTGCGGGTCAGACGGCCATTGCGCCGGCCGCGGCCGCGGCGCGGCTTGTCAAACAACAATGAGCCATTGATCGAGAACACGCAAATCGCAATCGTTTGTTGTCCCACTTGATATCCTTCACCCTAGTCCGAGATCCCACTGCATGAATGGCTTAGGTACTCATTTGCTATTCAATTAAGATCCAATGTACTAAAAGAATATCTTTTACAGTTCTTTATATAATACTTAGGAGTGTTTTTAATGTTTATATTAATTTTTGGAGGCACTTTACCCAAATGCTGATAAGAAAATTGTATAGTTAATAAGGAAGTTGTAAATATATTCTGCATAATATAGTTTGGTAGTTTCCGTTGAGATCAATGTGCTGAATTTCGGCCAGGGGGAACATCATAAATAGCCGAAAATAGTTGTTGCCAGGTTTTAACCAACCAAGGGTGGAATGAGGTAAACTGCAGAGCTGCTTTGACATACGAAAGGGGAAAGAGGCCAATAGGATGGCTTATTCTATTGGCCTCTTTCGCCCACATCCCGCTCTACACTTCCAAATAGGCAAGGCAAGTCAGGCGTGAAAAGGCAGCCTTAAAATCAAATACCTACCGTTATTGCGCACCTAGTTTCTATAGAAATGTATTCATGCATATAATTTCACACTTCTAGTCACTTAACTTTGGACGAACGATCGATGTGAGACTATAAATATGTAAAAGTGTGAAATTATATTATCTATTACTTACATATAATATTATTTAATTTACTTGTCGAAAAATATACAATGCCGGTAACAAATAAATTAATTATAAAAAGGGTATTTAATATAACATATTACCGTTATTAATAACTTGAGGATTTTATTCGTTGGTAATAATTTATTATTGTTCGTCTTCACAACTCAGTTGGTGTGGAATCCGAATTACCGTTGCAATTTTCGTCAGCCCGTATCAACTTTGGGCCGTTATATCTGGCGTCATAATTCACATTATCCTGGACCCTGGACGCTAAACCAGTCCGCTAAAAATAATTGTTTCGGAGCGTCGCCCCGCGCACTGCCGCGCAGCCCGTCACCGCGCGCTATCTGCTCCCACAGAACCGAGTTGTTTGTACTCTGCTGTAGTAACATTTCAAGACGCATGCTGCCGGCAGTGTTGGTACAACATTATACTTAACAAAATGTTAAGTACATGTTATAATATTATGCAATACCCGAGCGTTTCCACTGAATATTTATACCTACAATACATCAGCTAGGTACTGAATATATCCGAAGTAGGTAGATCTTCATGACAACAGCCTTTTCAAAAGACAAACGCAGTGCGGACTTGATTTAATACAATTTTTATTTATGCAGTAAAAATTCGGTGAATACTATACCCGAATTACCAATTCCCCGGAATTCTGACAGCTGTCATTGTCATTTACAGATGAGTTATTTGTATGGAGAACAGGGTTAACATCTACGAAGTACGATTTTACCCCAAACTAATTCCCTGTCATCATAAAAAACCATTTGCCGAGTAATAATATTAGTCGTTTCGCCCTAAAATAGAAAACACCAAGAGTGGAAACTAGAAAGTGCACACTAACAGCAATAGAAAACAAAAGAAGCACATTGAAAAAATTCATTCAAAAATGGATGTCGAATGACATTCTCACCATGAAGTGTCTGTTAGGCATTTCTCATATCTACATGCGGCAGTTGATTTTTATTTGCATAAGTTTTGAATTTTTTATCTTTTTTGTGGGAATTGTTTTATCTCTGGTAACATTACGAAACGTCAGAATTCCGGGGAATTAGTAATTCGGGTATAAGTTAAACTACCGTAGGTACATAATCTACTATATAAAAATAAGTCGGGTTTTCCTTCCTGACGCTATAACTCCAGAACGCACGAACCGATTTCCACGGTTTTGCATTCGTTGGAAAGGTCTCGGTCTCCGTGAGGTTTATAGCAAAGAAAAACACGCGAACGAAGTCGCGGGGGTCAGCTAGTACATAATATAATAAGGTACATAATATAATACACCTACCATAATACCTCAATAATCCATATTGCTCTAGAAATAGCTTTCCTGTTTTTCAATACAATGACAAAAGTAACAGTTGCCGGGTAGATATTTCAGTACAAATATCATAATTTCAGCTTCAATTAACTAGTCTGTATCTGTGCCGTTCCGATTGTAACAATTCCTTATCCATTTTCAATTTCAACAGCACAATGAAGGAAAGCTTATCTCGAAGGTAAAATGATTTATTTTATTGCGTTCAAGTTGTATTTTAAACTGGGTAATAAACTTAATACGAACTGTTAAAGGCATCGACTTAATTATTATTCCGTTAGTTTACCTAAACTGAAATTGAATCGAATTTATCGATTGTCTTAAGTATGGACCAACAGTAGACCGCCATAGTAAAGCAATACGTAATACGTATGTACACACCTGTATACTCTCTCCGTGTATACAAAGCACTTTCTACCCAAAAATTAAAACTTCTAGATGGAGGACTGAAATATTTTCCTTCACTGTCATGATCGAAATGTAATTCAAGCATTTATTTATACCGTGAACGCACGGGGGACGATTGAAGGAATTGTAAACATTATACTTATTAACCGCCGACGCAAAAACGACGGGGTGTTATAGTTTGACGTGTAAGTGTGTGTGTGTGTGTGTGTGTGTGTGTTTGATTGGAAATGTATTGATTGGAATTCTTTGGTATTGATATTTCAGTGCCATGACATGGTATGGCCTGTGCACTGTACAAACTAAATAAGGCCATCTCTACCACCAGTACAGCTCTATCACGTTCCACTATTAGGCCTCCTCTCTTATAGGAGAGGGAGTTAGAGTTTTGACCAGCCACGCTGCTAAAATCCGTTGGTTTATACATGAAGCATTGAGGTGAAACCTTCGCCAACTTTCTAACTTCAGGCTGCTACTGAGAATTTCTAAACAGAAAAATCCCATTTTTTTTAACTAAACCGGGACCGAACTTGAAACTTAATGATCCGTAGCTGAATAAGCTAGTAACTAGATCATATGATTTACCTACCTAACAGAAGAAGATGAAAAAAATATAATATTACAACTTGATATTCTTGAATTCAAATTTTTTCCTCACTCCCATTAAGAGAGGGCACCCGAAAGATTTTTAGATGATATCGGGAGGCATTACGTGCGTGATGTGCAGTCAGCGGCTGCCTTATCTAGTGACAGCGCTGAAACCAGAGACAGCGTACCAGGGCTGACAGGCTTCTAGGAATTCTTGGAAGACTTAATAGCTAGAAAGGAGAGAGACGAAAGAGAGAGTATAGGTCGATTCGTACTGCGTTGGAGAATGTCAAGCAGGTGAGTAGTGCTGAGTCAAATAAGTGACTCGTACATTACTGCTTCGAGGTAGGGGAACTTTTAGCCGGTAAGAGTCTGGCAGGGGAACTGGCAGGGGAAGAGTCTGGCAGGGGAAGAGTCTGGTAGGGGAACTTTTAGCCGGTGGAGTCTATCTGCTTTTAATGTAGATACATGAGGATTTCCCTCCTACAAACCGATTCCAACTAATAAATAGTTTATCGTTGACGCCTACCCAAAACCTTGGGCTACAAGGGTGATATGGCTATAACAAAGAAGGCCCTTATAGCTTA
Organism: Melanargia galathea; assembly: GCA_920104075.1. Lineage (NCBI taxonomy): Eukaryota > Metazoa > Arthropoda > Insecta > Lepidoptera > Nymphalidae > Melanargia > Melanargia galathea. Next base: position 12,660,303 of record OV049870.1, read on the forward strand.
CCATCTTACTAGAACTTCTTCAGATCTTTCAATCAGTGAAAGCAACATTATACTGGCTTGTATGTGCAATAATAAATATAGAACTAGCTTTCCCCTCTTTTCCACCGATCACTCGGGTCAAGGATTGAAGTAGAACTTCTTATAACCGGTGGATATGCCATTTTGCTCTATTTCAAACTGTAATCACGCAACACGTTCAAAAATAAATCGCAAAAACGGAGGTATTTCTTAATAAAGGTAAGTGTTTACTGTACTAACTTCTCCATTCTGAAAGAGTGTCGTATCAAACAAAGACTTTCGTCGATTGAGCAAGTGCGAATCCTCAACATGTTACGCCATATTATCCGCAATGAAAACTCCTTGGAACGGTTAGTATTACAAGAAAGAGTGGAAGGTCAACGTTCTCGCGGCCGATCACCCACAAGATGGACAGACCTTATCTCAAGATCAACGCAGTGTACTCTCACTGAATGTTCGCGCAGTGCCATGAACAGAGAGAGACGAAGAAGTCTAGCAAAAGCTGCATACAACCAGCACATCAGACGACCCATGACTACGACCACTCCACCAGGAGATTATGACTAAAAAGAGGAAGTAAGTGTTTATTTGGGCACGCATGAATTCTTAGTAAACAGTGCAGATGATCGCCGATCTACCTCTATAACCGGTGTAAGAGGAACGCTCTTGGAAACGAAGACAGGTGATAGTACTGATGATTACTGATAAGATAGTATAAAAAAAACGCGGAAAAAAAAAATTTTTGTAAAAAAAATGTGCAATACCCGTTTTGGAGGGTTAAACAGAACTGTAATTGCAAAAAAAATATTTGCTGTATTTCTTAAAAGTTTCTTACGTAATTCTTGCTTAATTCAAATAAAATCAGCTGAAGCTGGAGGTCAACGAACTTTGTGTGACCTATTTACTTATCGTCAGGTACCTACAAAACCGCGCGCGTGCCAACGCCGATACCTACCCTAAAAGATTGTGTTTAGGTAGTATAATAATAGCGCTAAGTTTTCGAAAGCGCTCTCCTTATACCCTATATATATCTGTGCTGGCAACCCTGAGCTACCGCAGCTCTTGTTGCCATAACTCAAGACGATAACACGTCTAGCGCCCCGCGGAACTGTTAACAACAAATAACACAGATAACGAAACGGCCACCTTAAACGACCATATCTGACATTCGATAATATTTAATAATTATTTACATGTATTTATCAGATGGAGCGGTGCGCGTGCGGCGGTGTCAACATTTTGTCGTACGGAGCGTTTTAAAAAATAAACGGTACTTTAGGAGTTGTTCTTTCAAAATGGAGATAACCCAACGGTGTAGTACTGCAATTAATCAAGTTTTAATAATACCTTTTGATTTATTTCATCGTTTTCATGCGATTAGATAGACACAATTTATTAATGAGCCGCGATTTCGATCGCACAAGATTTTCAAGAATATTTGTATTTTTGTAAATAATAAATCTTTATAAATAATAGTAAATAATAAAACGTAGCCTAGATCAGAGATTGCTTGCGAAACCGCTAAAACCGTATCAATCGTTTCGAAGATTAGCCCGGAGACAATTTTAAAAATACTTAAGTATGTGTTTTGGACTTTGATTTCGTGATTTTGTTATAACAACCCAATAAAGCTCATATGAATCACCAATTATTATCAGCTTAAAAGCACATGAGGATCAAAATCAAAAGTAGGTACCTACATACATTTCATTTTTATACATTTTTATAAGAGCCGATAATTTTTTTTTTAAGATAAAATTTATTGGAAAATAAAATTTATAAAATATTTACTTTATATTTTTAAAACGAAGCTTTTGCAGATTTTTTATAGCATTAATATATTAGATGGTATGCTACAAGTAAGTACAAAAACAAAAGCAAGACATAAATTCCGAGACACCGAGCCTCTGTACACCGACGGTCACAAACAGCAAAAAAAATTTAATTTTAATGACAGTTTTTATATTGGAAGTCTGTCACATTCCTACGGTTCAAAATTAACACGGGTTTATCGCTTGCTAATTTTTTTTAGCGTAGCGTAGTAAGAATATGAATACGAATGTTTTTAAATTAATAATCACGGCATTTTAATTCGAAACCCTAAACAGTTCCTTCTTGCTAACAAAAATAATGCTCGAATCATCATTCAAAGAGAAAGGAGGTTATCCCGTTTCGAGACAATTTGGTTTCTTTTTGAGTAATGTTCAAGTTAACGTGGCCAACGTCACGTGGCCACCAGCCTCCACTCAGGCCGGCTCGCACTTAACGTCATAAATAACTTTGTCAATCTGCTAACTTAATAGCATAATTTATCCGTCGCAGGACAACATAACGAGCAATGCCGATAATAAACCAGAAAAGCCACGAGGTGATAATAGCTGTCCGTAAATAATGATTCCTGATTGTAGGTCCACACTTCAGCGGGTCGCGGCGCGGTCCGAACAGTACATAGTACCGTTGCATCTCTGGGAAGGTTTTAGTGAAGGTATACTTACCGCTGCTGGCAAAGGGCTCGGGAGAATTTGTCATAAACTTTACATTTTCTGCACCAAACACCAAACGTAACGTAATGTACCTTAAGTAACGCTAGTTATACTATACCCAAACCAACCCAGATATACTCGAATAAAAAAATTATACCTAAGTAATAATCATTCTCATTCTCAGCTGTTGGAGGAGGCCTTTGTCAAAAAAGGTACACAGAATGAGTTCGTAAGAGGGAAGAAAAATTTAAGTTAATTTATTTATTTATTATTAGATACTAACAAATGTGCAACTCTTCTGAATAAAGGCTATTATTATTATTAATAATAATCATTCGTTAATTTAGAAACACTCTGAACTACCATCTGCGGTATTCCCTTCTGTCTGGTATTCATCACTCAGCAAAGCGGAGATAGGTGGCGAGAAGAGAAGAGTAACGTAGCAAAGAGTGACGGGTGTTCCTACCGAAGCAGAATGGAGATGTTCTAGCTAAAGTGGGATTGAGCGGCCTAAGCGCTTGAAGTTTTCATAATAATATGCTAGCACAAAGCGAGACAAACAGTTGAACGTACATAATTGGTCATAAAAGCGGCGCCGCTCATATATTTTCCTCTCCCTCCCCCCTCCCTCCCAAAAAAATAGAGATCCCTCTTTCCTCTTAGGTGGAATTTCGTCCATCTGAAGCTAAGCGAAGAGATGTGGAAATTAGGATAAGAAAGAACCCACTGGCTACACTACCACGACCTGTTTTAGCTAAGGAGCTAAGGTAAAATGTAGATAATGGAAGTCTTCCTGTGTTTTGTTCGGGAACAGCGCGATCCGACCTCACCGCTCTATGTCTCTAATCCAGTAGAATGCAATAGGAGTCTAATTAACGCCGATGCTCACACACGGCGGGCTCCGAGGATGTTCCGATTAGAGCGGCTCGCCCGTTAAGGCGAAACAATCACATCGCCAACAAGCAGTACGCGAGATTAGCTACTTCCCAGACTGAGTATTCAGCCTTGTAAATGGTGTGTTTGATTAGGCAAAGAGCGGCCATTGTTCAAATAAAATTACCGTGTTTTTCTTGGTTTATCTATACTTGGAAACAATATTAAAATGGACCGATTTAATAGGTATCTTTTTATCTGGGACACAACACCGTTTGTTTGCATCGATTATTATATTTTCTATTATTCACAACGGGGCCACAGAAAATGGAAGCTATTTTCGTACCAAGTAGGTAGGTATAATATATTATTCTATAAAAAAGGTTTATATTTAGAGGGTTCGTTTGGTTTGTTCTGATTCTTCGTCTGCTCACTTATGTACATTCTAATTCTCTAGCTACTTTATGTTCCTCATTTAGGAGGGTAGTGATATTTTATGAGACAAAAAGTTCTCCAATCTTTCCATATAATTATGACTTATATACCTACTTACACAACTTAGAGCGCGGTACATAGATTTAAATGTTTGGCTGGCTTAGGATTGGCTTAGGTAGTCTTGATGATAACTGGGACCAAAGACTTCACGTGGTCTCCGAGGCATGGAGACAACTGCCAAATTACGCCGATCACCCATCCAGTAACCGGCTTGTGTCAACGTTGCTTAACCAAATCGACTGATAAGTGATAAGTATGCAACGCAACTAAAGAAGACCCCACTATCTACTTAGATACCACCTATTTGATCGTTCTTATATTAGGTCAAAACTCCAGAATTTGAGAAGGCATTCTCTACCATACAGGTGCTAGGCGATCCGTTATTGCGTGCATTGGTACGTCAGAAGGTAGCGGGACGGTCTGCAGCCATGAAGCAAGCGCAAACTAAGTACACGGGTGCTGCCTCGATACGTTGCCTGATAGCGGGCGCACCATTTATTCACTGCGCAATAAATTCAAATTACCGGATTAACAATATAGCGGATAGCATCTCCTTCCGATACGTGCCAAGCGTGGTGCCTCTGTGAGCTGCAAAATTATGCGCATACGCCATCACTTAAATGCTAGTTTTATTCCCATAAAACCCTTAAATGCTGCAAATAACGATTCGCCGATGGCGCAATTAAATCGTGGCACCCCAACCCCGATGTTTCATACTAGCGAATTGGTTTGATTACTCACTATATTATTGACAAGAACAATGGTACGGCAGCCCTGGAACAAAATTTTTAGTTATTAATAACAAGCTGAATTTTCGTGAGCAGGTTCGTTTCGACGAGACGAACAACTTTTTTATCTATGAAAATTCTCGATGGAGGTAGCTACTCGAGTGGGGAGGTGTTAAAAATTTCGATTCGCTTGGGTGGGAAATCGTTCCACTAAATTTGTAGGACTATATGGCCATTTTATTATACAAGTATTTATTAGGCTGCATACAAGCTACCTCCATCGAGAATTTTCATAAATAAAAAAGTTGTTCGTCTTGTCGAAACGAACCTGCTCACAAAAATTCAGCTTGTTATTAATCACTAAAAATTTTGTTCCAGGGCTGCCGTACTACAATGCTATACGTACCTAATACCCAACATGGTGTATTTCTTTAAGTTGCGGACAGCGATAAATATGCGCAGAATGTGATGAGAGTCGATACCTAACTTGTAGTGGGTAATAGTACTTACTCTTTGATACTAGTTTACTTTTCTTAAACTATGTAGGTATACCTTATATCTCATCGAGAATGTTAACAGATTTTATCTTAAACATATTGTGTTCATAAAGAAGCGCATAAAAGGTACGAACGGATTAATAAAATAAGTACTATCAATAAACGTCACGTCTAGCGAGGCATGACTGTAAAGGCTCATGAGCCTTGTATCGCTCGCGAAGTGGACGCGATATAGCCCAATGAAATCCTACACCGCGACGAATCGAATGCTGTCCTGTCGAGTTTGAAATTTCTGCAATATTTCGCCCTTTTCACGCAGATATCCTCGGCCCGTGTCTAAACTCCGGACGTGAAACACAATATCTCCGAGTGCGCTCCATAATTTATACGCACCGGCTCCAGGGTTTATGTGATAGTATACACCGAGTGTAGAATCTCAGATTATTGACTGTCACATCAGTGGGAATGTCACATTATTGACTGTCACACCAAAAATACCTATGTTCTTTACGTAAGCGTTGTTGCAGTACGTAACTGTCATAACGTTTACATTCCTGTGGTGTGGCGAGCGATCGGCAGGTTATCATACATATCATGAGGTGCTTACCTACTATTTACTATCTTTATGCAGTTTACCTAAATAGACAAAATAGGAATGTACCTACCTACTAGTAAAATGCTAACGAATAAGAAAAGCATCATTACAAAACATAGATACTAGCAAAGCAAGGATTGTTTTTACTTGATGTTTTAGTTGCATTCGGAACTTATTACCGAGTAAACTCTTTTAACGAAAAACTTTCTACAACATTAATATCACCGGTAACATTACCGGTAAGAAAGAAACATCGAAGAAATTTTCCACAACCACCCACAACAGTTCAGGAGCTACTAATATCTAACTTGTCAAGTGCGAGTCAGAAACTCAGGTTATGCTGGATTCCGTAGTCCTGCTTAGAATAAAAATTTTACCGAAAGCCAAAAACAAGAATAGTTAGGAACAAAGTTACCTTGTAGGTAGGTATTTTCATTTTTCTCTCAATATTTATACCGTGTGTATACTAAAACACTGCACCAACTTACACATGATCTTGACCGTCTATAGCTTGTAAGTTATTTATCTTAAGAAATAATCGTAGACGTTGACGTCCCATTCGAGTATGTAACAATTTTTTTTTTCAACGTTAGCTAGGTAGGTACGTACCCGTAGATACTACACCTTTTTTTTTTTTCAAATTTCGAGTTCACGCCTCTGTAGGATTTGCAAGTTTCTATAACACTTTGCAGCCTTAAGAGGCCGTATGCCTTGCTAGTGAGTTTTTTAAAAAGGGCTAGACTGACAAACGGATCGATCGACTGGACAAAACTACTTATAAGGATTTTTTGTATTGCTAAGGAACCCTAAAAATTAGGCAAATATTAAAAATAAGGAATTAATTAAAAGGTATTAGTTCAACTTTTCTTATTATAATATCCATCTTGACAAGTCGACGTGGGTGTTTTACGAAGCAAACGCAAGGCAATTATTTACTTAATGGAGGGTGTTACACTATCAGTATTATCACGCGATCCGCGATACGCGATCCAATTATTGATGGTTTGGCCGCTTTTTTGCGATAATATTGATGGATTTCCGGATGGTCTTGAAATCCGCGATCCAGGGGGCGTGGCTTCAATAATATTGACAGTGTGAACGCGATGTACCATCAGTACGTGTTATAGATCCTAGTTGGTTGTTTGTGACATAGATAATGCACTATACCGGATTCGTGGTCTATGGTACGTTTTTGACAGCAGACGACGGATGAAAATTTTTCAGAAAATCATGAAACGGTTATTATTTAACTTATTTTATGGAAAACGGTTATTTCTGTGGGTTATTTTATGGAAACTGATGGAAACCAATATGCAGGACGAGGAATTTTGGGAAGGTGGATCTCCAATTGCTTCCGACGTCTCGCAAACTTCACAAGGTGTGGGTTTAGAATTAAAAGGGTTTTTGTACACTTTTGAAACGTGCCAGGCGCTTTGGAATCCCAATGATTCGAATTATATGAACAAAAAAAAGAGAGATGAGGAGCTGGACAGGCTGCTAGTTATATATAAAAACATAAAACCAAATGCGACGCGAGACGACGTTAAAAAAAAAATTAATAGTCTTCGCAGTAACTACAGGTAAGTTCTGTGTATTTTAATCACTTAAAAACATGTTGAAAACTTTCTGTCCATGTATTATTTTATATTTTTAGGTATAGGTATTTATATATAGGTACCCACATCCGTGGTTTATAAGTTTCGTTGCATGCTTTATAATACCTAGTTAATGTAGGTAGGTACTGCTTCATTTTTATTTTTTTATTTTGGAGATATCTACCTACGTACCTATTTAAAGAAATTTGAAATATGGGTAAGTAAACTACTAGCTGATGCTCGCGACTTCGTCGACGTGGATTTAAGTTTCTAATATTTCGTGGGAACTCTGATTTTCTGGTATAATAGTAGGCTGTCACTCTCCAGGTCTGTATCTACCTACCTATATCCACACAAAAATCACAACAATCCGTTGCTACATAATTGAAGAATAAACCAAGAAACAAAGACACTTGCATTTAGGTAGGTATAATATGGGTACGGATATCTCATGAAACTATTTTATTCCCATAGTTCACCCTCCCTAATGTGACTTCGTCTATGTGGATTTAGTTTAAAATTCCTGCACCATCCTTGATTCTTCTACTGAATTTTCCGGGTTAAAAAGTAGTAGCCTCCATGATTTTGGGAAAGAACATAATATTATTTCCTAGGAATTCCTGGGAAATTCAAAAAATTAAATTCCTAATGTAGTTCAGTTTTATAAGTAGTAGTAGGTCAGTTAATTATTTAGCATTTATCTTGCTTTCAGAAAAGAACTGAAAAAAATAGAAGTATCCAAAAGATCAGGCAGTGGCGCTGACAGTATTTATAAACCAAAATCATCAACTTTCTACTATTTACAATTTTTATCAAAAGTAGAAAAACCTTTGTTAAATAAGGTGAGCAGTTTTTTTACCTATGTTTAAGGGCAGGTTTCCTTCAACAAAAGAAATATTTTTATACAAATGACAAACAGCAGACTAGTTACTGGACTGGGCTCCATGTTGATTTCAAAACAATTCAACATCTCTCTGCTTTTGTGGAAAGAAATTCGCCGTAAGTTGCTATGTATGGATGTTTTAAAGATACAAAAATTATTTAGTTGGTACATTTATTGATTATTAATTTAACATTTAAAATGTGTTGTGCAAGCTGAGAGTGCAAAATGGTGGGTAGGAGATAAAATGTTTTCAACCCATCTAAAAACTTTAAACAAGTTGATGTAACAAAACTTACCTAATAAACTGACTTCATATTACATCTTGGCCCATATCTTTTAAACTACTGAACCAATTTTGATAAAACTTATACTGTTCCCTAAGTTGAAAGATTCCTAATATAATTTCAAAAGCCCATATAGTTTAACATATCTGAATATTGTGCAATTCCAACAATATAACATACATGTGGGCCGAATTGATGACCTCCTTTTTTTTTTTTGAAAAAGGTTATTAATCAACTCTCAGCTTTCACTAAACAGACTCTAGTTACATAGGTAATTATTATTATGATTTTTATCACTGGACAGCATTAAAAATAATAGTTATCACAATCATACCGATTTTAAAAATGATATTGAAACTTATGCTTTTCTGTTTTTTTCATCGTAAAAATATTGCCTAAACTTGTCTCTGACTATTTTTGCATCAGATTTTGCATTTCTGTTCAAAGAAGCAGCCAGGCCGTTAATTGGATTTTTGTCATTAGTAGATGTCTGTATATAGTTGCTATCTTTGCGCTTGAGTAGAAAATTGTGCAAGTAACAACAAGTTGTTGTCACTATTGTTGCTTTTTCTGGTGACAAGTATATTGGTACATGAAATACACGAAATTTTGTCGCTATTAAACCAAAAGCACATTCAACAACTTGTCGTGCAGAAGATAAACGGTGATTAAAATTTTTTTCTGCATCACTGCAACTTTTTTGTGGATATGGTTTCATAAGATTGGTGTCTAGAGCAAAAGCTTCATCACCTACAAATACATATGGAAAGTTTGTCGTACTGTTGGGCATTGGACATGGCTCTGGCAAATTTAATTTTCGTTGTTCGTAGAGCTCCCAAAATTTTGTATAGAATAATACTCCGCCATCTGATACTTTGCCATTGGTTCCAACATCAATCATGATAAATTCTTTCCTTGCATTAACTAAAGCCATAAGGACAATGCTATAATAGCCTTTATAATTATAATACAAAGGGCCTGATTGCTCAGGTTTAGTGATTTGAATATGTTTGCCATCTAAGCTTCCAATACATCTAGGAAAATTACAAATTTTTCCAAAATCTTCTGCTGTATCAATCCATTCAGCAGCTGTTTTTGGCATCTGGAAAATAAATAATTTAACTTGCAAAGTAATACAATGGAGTATAAGTAATAATAATACAATGTAGTGTAGTAATACAAGTTGGAATTGCAAATCTGGATATATTTGTGTATAAGGGCTTCTATACCTGTGTACAAAATTTCATAAGTGTATGTATGTATGTTTGTCCACAGATTTCTCTGAAACTTTTAATTGAATTGCAATAATTCTTAATTTAATTGGATTAAGCATCTTTCAACTTAGGGAATAGTGTAAGTTTCATCGAAATTGGTTCAGTAGTTTAAAAGATATGGACCAAAATATGCAATCAGTTTATTAGGTAACTTTTGTTACGTCAACTTGTTATTAATATAATTAAATGAATTTCTTTATTTGCAGGAAGATGATTCTGGAGATCACCAAGAATCCCTGGTATTTTCTTCAATTACGACAGATGATTGTCCACCACCTAAAATGTCAAAGAAAACAAATGACAAGAAGACTAGTGACCTATTAGATAAGGCCTGCGATTTGTTATCTCAGCCTTCATTTAGTTCACAACCCACTGTTAATCCACTAGCCTTAGTGTGGACTGAAAAATTATCTCTATTAACACCCATTCAAAGGTTGTATGCTGAAAAAGCCATAAATGATGTGCTCTTTGAAGCCCAACTTAATAACTTGCGTAGAGATTCCGTGCAGATCAATTCTTTTGTACCAACCTCATCACCAGCCCAATCCAGACCTTACCCATACACACCTTCCCCCGTAAATATCCACATACCAGAAAACTCCAATAGTGCTATTGCAACACAAATAATATCAAAACCTGAAGAGCAGTCATCATCTAAAGCTTGCATAGAGGTAGTAAAAGGCTTGGCTTCCGAAATTTTAATTCAGAGACCCCAACAGATGTATGTGGTAGACACATCAGACTATAACTCGCAAGAATACTGTGTAGGAGATCTTTTTGCACAATTTAAACCATCTTAACAAAATGTTTTGTTCCCGTTGAGTAAATAAAAGATTACATTAGAAAAAAGCTGTGATAGCCTAGTGGTTAGGTCAACCGACTTCTAATCGGAGGTCGTGGGTTCGATCCCGGGGCATGCACCTCTAACTTTTCGGAGTTATGTGCGTTTTAAGTATTTAAATATCACTTGCTTTAACGGTGAAGGAAAACATCGTGAGGAAACCTACATGCCTGAGAGTTCTCCATAACGTTCTCAAAGGTGTGTGAAGTCTGCCAATCCGCTTGGCCAGCGTGGTAGACTATGGCCAAAACCCTTCTCACTCTGAGAGGAGACCCGTGCTCTGTAGTGAGCCGGTAATGGGTTGATCATGATGATGATGATGATGATGAAATAAAAGATTTAATACACATGTATTTTTATTTTTATTTTACCTTAATGTAATCCTTGAGTACATGAATCAGTGCTCTGCATGTGGAAATGACGGCTTCACCAATACTGGCCGAGGATAAAATACTAGAGTATCTTAAGCACTTGAAACTTCTACCAGTTGCAATGTACCGCAAAGTTACGGCGAGCTTTTCTCTCGGCGATAAAGCTTGTCTCAAATGCGTATCTTGTTTAGAAATGTAAGGCGACACTAAGGCCAATAGTTCCTCAAACAAATCCTCTTTCATTCTAAAATAATTTTGGTAATCATCCAAGTCATCGCCTAAAAGCATTTCTTGCGTTAGATTTAAATGACTGTACTGGTTTCGTTTTAAGATCCAATTTTTTACCCAACGCTTTCGTTTTTTATTAGTTTTAATCGCCATCGCTAAAATTATAGCAACAGCTGCTTTCTTTCTGTTATCCATTTTATTTATTTATTAAATTATTAGTCTGCTGAAATTTTTTGACATAGATTAATTTGTAAACCAAAGTGGACTCTTTTATTTAAATAGATGTATTTCAATTTCAACCACAGAGTATGTTTACAAGAGCACAACTATTCTCTACGAATTCGAACACAGTACCATGGGGATGAAACTGTCATACAAATTCGAAGTCGAAAATTTTCAAATATACGAGTGACCTCTAGCGTCCGGGGTGGTACAACTTTCAAGAAATTGTTTAAATGTGAAACTAGATGGCAGGATGTTCGCCTGATGCTTATCTAATCCGTCACTTGTCAAAGTTCAAGTGTCAAAAACTGAAGTTTTACAAACTTTTACAACGGTTATTTGCAGTGCATTATTTCTTAGTTTTATCATTTTCTTTGTTTTATTAATAGTGGTTTTTGTTTATAACGACGACTTGGACTGTTAATGGACTCTGTGATTTCTTCTCCAAACGATTTTACCCGACTTTGCAAATTGATTTCTGTTTCCTGATATATACGACATACCTGGCATCTATTTTCGGTTTCTTGACAAAATGCCTAAAAAATCGGAACTTCGGAACTATTGGAACAGAATTTTATTTTGGGTGTACTGTTGATGGTAAGTTTGTTTCTATAAAGTTTATACTATATTTTGTAGGTACTTAAATCCCACGTAAAAATCCAATGATATCCATATCATCTAAGATTGTGACCAATTCTTCATTTTTTCAGGTACATTGCATAGATTTCCTAAATGGGAGTATTCCCACAAGGAAAAGTTTGAAACTTGGAAGAGTGTGTTAAGTTTAACAACTCAAGGATATAACAATATATTGTAATTTTGATATCTTGTCTAAATGTAAAGCGCATTTTTCTAAACTTAAACTATTCATTATATCATTGACTATTAAACTAATACTTACTTCACAGTTGGTGTATGGGGGTAAACAAAATATTAAAAGATAAAATTACAATGTTAAAAAAAAAATGATTTAATAAAAGAACATGCTTATATGTATTTATAACATTCATACAAAATATAAAACAAAATAAATACTTTGTGTTTCATTTTTACTATTTTCAATTAAAAAACAAATAAATAATCCGTTTTAAAATTTAAAGTTATTTGCCAAAATATATTTAAAGGAAAATCGATCTGAATTTTAAAACGGATTATTTATTTACCCTGAATAGTAATTATTTATAAGCCGAGCCCCCAAGGTCGACATGTACGAAAAGCGCCATCTATCGGTCTATTTGGAATCTAAATGTGGTTTCAATACTAACGCCATCTTTAGACGGTGGAGGAAAAACTTTTAAATACATCTTAACGTTTCGCATCTATAGCAGGTAGTAGTGTATTATCTATGCACAGTACTGATGATGATAATATTGATAGTTTGAGACCCTAGCATCAATACTTGCCGCGATAAAATTATCACGATCCGTGGATCGTGATACGGTATTGATAGTGTGACAGGCCCCAATGATTGCAATATAAAAAACTTTATCTATCACAAGATCACTCTCCCACTCGTTCTTATGTATTATGCATGACTGGTGGAAATGTCAAAAGACACTGTTTTATTATTTGAAAGGGCAGAAAATAATTTGATTTTTTTCTTCTGAAAAGTGAGTTTTCTTAGGCCATCTACTAAGACCCCGCATGAAAAATACGATGCGTGCGGCAATGGCGGCTTCTGTTACGTGATTATTCCTACCATTTACCTTCATAATAATTATATTTATGTCTTTATAGATCGTACACAGCTAGTTTTTACTTAAGTTGAAATTGAAAAATAACATAATTAGCTACCTTTTCCATTTTCTACTTACAACAGATTATAATAATATAGTGATTGCAGATTTTACCATTAGTAGTAACTACCTATATAGTAAAACTAGTGTTGCGCTCGGTGCGCGAGCTGCAAGCAGCTCGCGGGCCTTGTGGTCTCTTCAATATTCGTAAAATAAAGAAATGGGACGCCATACCAAATACCAGAATATTATGGAGAGTCTCTTGAAAGATAGAAAGAAATATTGGTATCACGCTTTGTATCTTTTCTGAAAGGACACTAATGAGTTCTATGCATGCGTTTAGTGGGAAAAAAAAAGATCTATACGAAAATGTTCTGGAGAGCCACTTGAAAATTAAAAAGAAATTTTGTATGGACTATCTTTTTTTACTGGCTCACTAAAGGGCCTAAGGTCTTGAACATTTTTAGTTTCAGGACCATGTCTCTATGACTGATAGTTTTTGAGGGCCGTTAGGGTACTCTGGTAATTTTTCCTCATTCACTACGTTTTGTATTTTTTGTGAAAAAAAAAATCTTTAAGTTCTATTTACTTATACTTACGTGTATTGGGGGGAAAAAGTTTTATACAAAAATGTCTAAGAGAGCCTCTTAAAAAAGAACCCAAAAATTTGTATGGAGAGAATTTTTTTTTTGTTCAGCGGCCATCTTTTTTTTACCCGTTCACCCAATGGCCTAAGGTCTTAAACAACATTTGTTTGGGACCATGCCTGTATGACTGGTAGTTTTCGAGGACCCATGAGGTACTCTGGTAAATTTTCCACAATCATGACGTTTCAGAATTTTCCTGAAGGAAGACCCATAAGTACGATATATATAAATAGTTAAGGGAAAAGGTTCCATACAAAATTGTTCTGAGAAGCCTCTTGAAAAGAACCCAAAAAATTTGTATGGAGAGAATTTTTTTTTGTTCGGCAGCCATCTTTTTTTGACCGGTTCACCTAATGGCCCAAGGTCTTTAATAACATTTGTTTGGGACCATGTCTGTATGACTGGTAGTTTTGGAGGACCCATGAGGTACTCTGGTAAATTTTCCACATTCATGACGTTTCATAATTTTCTGAAGGAAAACCTATAAGTTCTACGCACATAAATAGTGAAGGGAAAAAAGTTCCATACAAAATTGTTCTGGAGAGCCTCTTGAAAATTACCCAAAAAATTTGTATGGAGAAAATTTTTTTTTGTTCGGCGGCCATCTTTTTTTCACCGGTTCACCTAATGGCCCAAGGTCTTTAATAACATTTGTTTGGGACCATGTCTGTATGACTGGTAGTTTTGGAGGACCCATGAGGTACTCTGGTAAATTTTCCACATTCATGACGTTTCATAATTTTCTGAAGGAAGACCCATAAGTTCTACGCACATAAGTAGTGAAGGGAAAAAAGTTCCATACAAAATTGTTCTGGAGAGCCTCTTGAAAATTAGGAAATTTTTTGTATGGAGACGAAATTTTTTTTGTATGGTGGTCATATTTTTTTCACCGGTTCACCCAATTGCCCAAGGTTTTGAACATTTTTTGTTTCGGGACGGTACCTTTCCGACTGATAGTTTTCGAGATCCCTTAGGGCACCCTAGTCAGTTTTCCACGTCCAGCTCTCTCTATAATTTTGTAGACCTTAAATTTTTGAATTTTACACACACGGAAAATATGGTGAAAAAGTCCCATACAAAATTGTTCAGGAGAGGTGATCAGTACGTAACTTCAAGTAGCTTTATATATACACGGTGTTTTTGGCATCGTCGATCAAGAGCGGCCCCAGTTAGGTATCCGATGTAAGAAATCTTTAGGTAATATTCAAAATTAGTTCCGGACAATACACATATTAGTGATAAAAAATTATTAAAATTTAAAGCATTTATGAAACAGCCTGTTTAATGTCTTAGAAACTAGGTCAAGCCATTGAACTTGGATACAAGTTCAAGGAAAGATTTATCATACAAGTGAAATTATAGCCAACCAATAGCGAAGCGTATTTTGTAAAAGTCCACGTGGACCGTCAACCAATGTCGACGCTCGCGCTTTTCTTTGATGGAAACCGACAGCCAACGATGCGCACGCGGTGTTCTTTGTTATGTAATATGCCCCGCCCCGTCTAGCCGGCCGCTTTATGCCGCTTATAAGTTATAGTGATGTCCTAAAGGACCTAATAATTGATATCGATATCGGTATGTGATCGATGAAATGGCAGCATAATATGGTCATATCGTGCATAGGATTCCTCCATATCACTGACAATACAACGCCATAGAACTTATATGGGCACAAGTAAAAAGGCATGCTGCAAGAAACAATACAAGCCCCCAGTTCACAGCGAATAAAATGTTGCAATTTGGTACTCAAAAATGCTTGTGACGTGACGTAACGGCTGAGAACTGGGCAAGTGTGGTGGAGAGAACTAAAAGAGTCATAAAGTTTGATTTGAACCGTGATATTGCATTTGATAATTTATGCACACAAGAGCTAATCATTAATTACTGAAGACTCCTCATTTGACGAATCTAGTATAGGTAAATGACGATTCTGACGACTCGTGTGATAAAAAAAATTTAAGCTATTTTACTTAGTTATTTTATTTGTATGCCTTATACTAAGAAGAAAGTAAAACTTTAATAAAACTGTAGTAAGTATGTTATCTAGTCAAGAAGACTTTTTGCTGTCTTCCTGATTAAATAACATATTATTACACCTTACTTACATCTTAGCATTTACTTATTTCTACCAATTATTTGTAATCTGTAGCACAACCGTAGTAATCTTTGTGTGGCACATCACTAAGGGGGCGGTACCCGTCCATGAAGTACAATATTATTTGTATGAAATTTTTACTTAAACAATACGAAACTTTATGGGCGTGAGCTGTCAAAAAACTAATAATAAAATCGACAGTCTATAGGTAGGTAGGGTTTTCTTACCGGTTATCGTCCATTTAGTGGAGTTACTGAGTTTGAGAGGGTGAAAATATATGTTCTATAAAAAAAATTAAACAAAAACTTGTTAAAATATACTTCTAGTATAGTCTATTTTCATTGCATGTTAGTATTTTTTTAGTCAGATAACTAGTTTTTTTTTTATCCTAATAAAAAGCTCATAATGCCGATTTCACCGGTTATCGTCCACTAAATCTAGTTAATGTCCACCCTTGTACCTGTTATCCGTCCACTGATTTCTATGAGAAATTTACTATGAAAAAGTATGCATGTAATGAGTAAGTAATTGAATATGTAATATTAACACCACTTTAATATGTATTTAATATCTATACCAATTAAAATTAACTTCCTGTCCGTCTTTACGAAATATATGGGTTTTTATTAGTGAACTTATGTTTACTTATACATTATTAAAAAGCCACATAACCGTTTATAAAAAAATTGTTTTCTGTTTTTCGTCTATTCATAATATGTACTTACTTTTCAAAACGGCTGAACCTATTTTGACAGAACTTTCACAGGGTGATAAAGAACTTTATACAAAGTGATGTGGTCTTTTTACGCATACGCAATAGCGGTCAACTGCTTGTTTTAAAATAAAACAGATAAAAAAACTATTGCCTTGATAACGCGGTTTATAGAGTCTACAATATGACATAATATCTTTACCAACTTTGCGCCTATCTATCTTGCATCGTCTTTTACCACATCGCACTTACATTATATAAAAGTAGGTACACATAATTTGGCAGCCTCTCTGGCATGGTGCAGGGGTAAGTCTTATTAGTGGAAGGTCCTTGATTCTCGGCAGACCAATTTGGTAAATTCAATTTAATAATTTCAAAATTGTCTCTAGTCTAGTATGCCTTACTTCCAAGTCATTTAGCGTTTAAGGGTACGGATTTTGCTGTACCTCTTTCAGATTATCCCACATCCATCTTAGACTGCATCGTCACTTAACATCAGATGAGATCGCAGTCAAGTACTAACTTGTAGATGAATAAAAAATAAATTATAGATATGAGTAATAATCAAAATTCGCCTAAATAATATCATAATATTAAAAAATATGTGTTTTTCATACAGTTTAAAATATAGATGGACGGATAACCGGTGCACTTCAGATTCTCTATTTTAAATTTCGTCCACAAATTATAATGATTGACAATACTATCTTAACTTATAAATATATCAAAGTTCCAAGGAGAAACACATAAAATATAAGATAATTCTTTTGTCAAACAAGTTTAATTATTTATATTTTTACTAAATCTATTTATTTTCAAATAATTGCTTGGTGGTCGAAACTTAGAATATTTATTCAGTGCAAATTTAGATATCGTCCACGCATGATTTTGAAGACCCATAGTTTTATATACAATGAGAAAAAAGTGGACGAAGACTAGTCACTAACTAGTGTATGTGTATAGGATTCGAATTAATAAACTTAATTCCAATTTTGTGCACACCTCGATTGATAGCAAGACTACCAAAAATTAAGACGCTAAACCTGTGTTTGACCGCCCGGACGATAACAGGTTTTCTTAAGAAAATAGTGAACTAGTTGTCGTCCACCCCTTTTATTTGTATTGTAATGTAATCAAAAGTAAAAAAACACGTTCACAGTATTTTATGAAACATAAGAAAGTGCTACAAAGAAGAATCAAACTAAATCTTATAGTAAAATGATTAATAACTTCCCGTGATAGTTGAAGCATGCCACTAATTTTTGTGCTCCACACGGCTCATTTTCATTCCTTAATTGCATACTCAAAATTCGATCGCTTTGTTTTCAAAGAAACTTAAGTGAAATAGACTTTTTTCTTTCTCTGTGTCTTGATAAGACATTCAAGTTGGCATAGAGATGCATTATTTTTATGTAAGTCTTATAATGTTTCTATTTTTAAGAGTTTCTTAAGAGTGATCCGCTCGGTGGACGATAACAGGTGCGTGTCCGGAAACCGGTGTTCCTACCCTATACTTGATGTGAATGACCTCAAATATCGGAGTCGCCGCGCCGCGGTCTGTAGTTATTATGTTCGCCATAGGGTGTTTTTAAATGAAACGTTTTCGTTTATTTTTTTTGAATATTAGTCATTCGAATGTTATTTATTTTTTATTATTATTATACTAATAGATAGTAGGCACTGGATACATTAACTGGTTTGCTTGTGGAAGACGATAAAAATTGCACCGTGTATAACTAGTATGGCGCGTGGGTGCGCGGCCCGCAAGCGGACCGCGAGGATTCGAGTAGTTTTTGTTTGAGCACGTCCCACCTATCTTCAGTGCCCACGCCGTGCTCTTCATCCGTCTCCAAAATCTTCGATCATCAGCTCTTTCCGTATTTTTCCTCCGCACTAATTTTTGTAAATCAATAAAAAAAAATTTGTGTAGAAAAATAAATTCCGCCATCTTGTTTTTTTTTCTGTTCATCAAGTAGACTTTTAGGTATTGGTCATATTTTGGTAAAAAACCACTCTTCTATCTTTTATACTTGGTGAGAAAGACACTAATGTTTGTATAGCCGCCATCTTGAATCCGCCATTTTGTTTTTTTTTCAGCTCAGTGCCAATTGGATGAGGTTTTGAGTAATTTTTGTTTGAGCACCTCCCATCTATCTAACATACCCTGCCCGGGCTCCTCATCCATCTTCCAAACCCTCAATCATCATGTCTTTCCATATTTTTCTTTGAGAGTTCTCCAAAGAATCGCATCAAAGCCTTGCATAGTTTACAACTTGTAGTCTCTTCAATATTCGCCATACATTTTCTATGGAAAAATAAATTCCGCCATTTTGATTTTTTTTTTCAATTCATCAAGTAGACCTTTGGATCCTCATCATCTTTTGCGAAGAAACCACTCTTCCATCTTTTATACCCTCCGAGATGGAGACCGATGAAATTTGTATGGCGGCCATCTTTTTTTCGCCATTTTGAATTTTTTTTCAGCTAACTGCCAATTGGATGACGTTTCGAGTGACATTTGTTCGAGCACCCCCCACCTATCTTCAATACCTTAAGCGTGCTGCTCACCTGTCTCCGAAATCCTCAATCATCAGCTCTCTCCATATTTTTGTTCCGAATGAATTTTTGTCCTCTATACGAAACCATTAGTGAAAAAAAAATTTTCATACAAAATTTTACAGGAGGGGTGATCAATCAGTGAGTCAGTCAATGAATCAGCACGAGCAGCTATATATATATTAACTAGTATGGCGCGTGGGTGCGCGGCCCGCAAGCGGACCGCGAGGATTCGAGTAGTTTTTGTTTGAGCACGTCCCACCTATCTTCAATACCCTCGCCGTGCTCTTCATCCGTCTCCAAAATCTTCGATCATCAGCTCTTTCCGTATTTTTCCATCAATAATTTTTTTTTGTGTAGAAAAATAAATTCCGCCATCTTGTTTTTTTCTGTTCATCAAGTAGACTTTTAGGTCTTGATCATCTTTTTCCCAGAAACCACTCTTCCATCTTTTATGCTTGGTGAGATAGACTCTGACGAAATTTGTATAGCCGCCATCTTGAATCCGCCATTTTGTTTTTTTTTCAGCTCAGTGCCAATTGGATGAGGTTTTGAGTAATTTTTGTATGAGCACCTCCCATCTATCTAACATACCCTGCCCGGGCTCCTCATCCATCTTCCAAACCCTCAATCATCATGTCTTTCCATATTTTTCTTTGAGAGTTCTCCAAAGAATCGCATCAAAGCCTTGCATAGTTTACAACTTGTAGTCTCTTCAATATTCGTCATACATTTTCTATGGAAAAATAAATTCCGCCATTTTGATTTTTTTTTTCAATTCATCAAGTAGACCTTTGGATCCTCATCATCTTTTGCGAAGAAACCACTCTTCCATCTTTTATACCCTCCGAGATGGAGACCGATGAAATTTGTATGGCGGCCATCTTTTTTTCGCCATTTTGAATTTTTTTTCAGCTAACTGCCAATTGGATGACGTTTCGAGTGACATTTGTTCGAGCACCCCCCACCTATCTTCAATACCTTAAGCGTGCTGCTCACCTGTCTCCGAAATCCTCAATCATCAGCTCTCTCCATATTTTTGTTCCGAATGAATTTTTGTCCTCTATACGAAATCATTAGTGAAAAAAAAATTTTTCATACAAAATTTTACAGGAGGGGTGATCAATCAGTGAGTCAGTCAATGAATCAGCACGAGCAGCTATATATATATTAACTAGTACGGCGCGTGCGTGCGCGGCCCGCTAAAGCGGACCGCGTGGACGGACCGAGTAAACAACAGAAACAGGAGTCCGCTTGGATTTATAGCTTTGGTGTGTAACCGTTTTGATTTTTAGTAGGTATAGGTATATTGTATTAAGAATTTAGTCATCATCTTCAGGTCACATCACCCTGGGAGTCATATCACTAAAGAAACTTAGCAACAAAATGAATATCTGAAACAGTGAAATTAGCTTCGGTAGCTCGAAAACTGGCTCACTATAATTCTTTATATTATAAATACGTATAAACTTTTTCGTGTAGGTACGTATTACTTTATAATATAAAAAGTGTAGTGGGCCAGTTTCCAAGCCACCCAGGAGGTATGGCATCAGCTCGTTTTTTTTTACGTGGTTCTCCCATTAACAGACATTTAAAACAGAATTAAAATTTAACTATAAACATATGTACATAGACTGCTAAAATCATAACCGTTACTTTTGGCTTTAACGTAATCGGGTAAAAAATATTCTGCATGCCTGAATAATGAGACCTATTGCAATTTAGCAAAAATATTACAAAAATTTAAATATTTTTGCCACCTTGCTCCACGATACATAAATAAATACTTAAAATAAACATTAAAACAAATATTGTGTCGTTATTAAGCATTAATCCTTAAATAAATATGAAAAACAGCATAATTAAAAAAATATCTACTTACATCTTAGAATAATGACTTACATATTTAAAAATATGTTTTGATATATGAAACAAAAGATCCCTGTGATTCAGATGTGTTATAGTAAAAAACCCTTATATTACTGTAACATCTTAAGTTTCTGACTGGGGGTATTTGTGAAGTAAGAATAAAGTAAGGTATTATGATTGAAAATTTAATGTTTGGTATATTAAGTCATTTAAAATTATTGAAATAAAATAATAATAACACAAAGAAAAGTATAGAAAGTGAACATAATATTGTTTAAGTATATTCTATTACAACGCTATCTACCTACTTATATTACACATTACATAATATTATTTACATATTACTGTTTTTGTCCGATTTTCTTTTGAATTTTAGGTCAGTAGTGATTTATAAACTATATTTTTAGTAAGAGCGTAATTTCTGCTAACTCTTTCTGGCGGGACCAAGACTTGCAAATTGTGACTGTGCCGCACTCTGCCCAAAGCAACGTATAGTTGTCCATGTGAAAAAACATCACTTCTTAGATCTACTCCCACACGATCAAGAGTTTGCCCTTGAGATTTATTGAACGTCATAGCATAAGCCAACTTGACAGGGAATTGCTTGCGTGTCATTTCTACACCGTTTCGCCCTATTTTAAATTTAAAAGTTATGCGAGGTATGACGATGGGCTCACTACTATTTGGGTGATGCGCTAACAGAGTGAATTTTGAGACTTGATCTATAATTAATTTAGTACCATTAACTAAACGGTGTGTGAAACTGATATTTCGAATAAGTATTACGACCGCGCCTACTTTCAGTTTCAAGTCATGATCGGGCACACCGGGTGCTGTGATAGAATTTAAAACATTGCCTTCTAATCGTTCAGCTGAGTTGTCATTCAGGTGGTCAGTAGTGTCGGCACTGTAACAGATAGTCATTGGTCCAGGTATCAATTCAAGTATTTTTTGATTAATATCTCTTATGTTTTCATTAGTTCCCGATAGAATCGCCCTTTTACATATATTTTCTGGGTCACAGACTTCGTACTTTGGATATATAATATAAATTAATTGTTGCAAGCTATTTACGTAATTGATATTTTTTAAAATTAATAAATCTTCTTCAGTTGTTTCAGCTTCACCTTCTCCAATACTCAATACAAAGTTAGCAAAATAGGGGTCTTCTTTTGCACGCTGATTTTCAGTTAACTTGAATTTTTGAACGTAGTGCCAAATTTCAGAATTTTTTATTGAGGCCCGGCATATGTCACGTTCTCCTGCTCCTGTTATCACTGGTGGTATTTGTCTAAAATCACCAGCTAATACTAACACTTTGCCTCCAAAGGGTTTGGTATTGCATTCCATTAGATCTTTGAGACCGCGGTCAATTGTTTCAAGCAGGTACCTGTGAGCCATTGGTGCCTCATCGATAATGATAAGACGTGCTGCTTTGATCAACGCTGCTCTTTGAGAGTTGTTCGAAATTCCCCATACTGCATTACCACCTTCAAAGTCTAACGGAAGCTTAAACATTGAATGTGCTGTGACACCTCCATCGTGATTTAGTGCAGCTATACCCGTGGAAGCCGTACATAGGGCAATATGTCCATTAGAACGAATTTTTGCAGCAATCACGTTAAGCAAGATGGTTTTTCCGGTGCCAGCGGGACCGTCGATGAAACCGGGTGCGTATCTTCACAATCATCTTCAGTAAGTAATATGACTGTGTTATAAATAGCCCGTTGCTGCGAATTTAATTTGGACTCCCATTCATTTAATATGGCAGTCGCCTCATCATTCCATCTTCCAGTTTCTCTGTCAAGCTCGGTTATGCTGTGTCTTATGTCTGGCAAACCGAAATCTGACAGCGAACGACCATGAGCACGTAACATTTGTTCAATGTCTCTAAGGCCGTGGTCGTAAGCGGCTTCTATTTCAGATTCACATCCTCTGTGATAATCATCGCACAAATGATCACGGTATTTATCCCATAACAGAAGGGCTGGGGCACCGTCCATGATAAGTGCGAAGAAAAGCTGACGTAAACCTTTGCCGGTCTTGAAGCCGGCTGCCTCTTCTATTGCCGATTCATACTCCTGGTTATCGTTCAGAATACCACGTTCGAACGCTGCTTTTTGAAAAGTGTCGTAAATTATATTGTTGACAGTTCGCAGTTCGTCGTAGCTCCGGCACGGATAACGCATGAGTAACATTCGCAGAAAATAAAGTTCACCGAGTGTAGGAGATATAAAGACAATTCGAGCCACGATTTCGCCTCGTACTCTTTTTGTAATAAAATATTTTCCAGATTCATGAGCCAACACTTTTACAGTTGGATTAGGCCGGACCTGAGTTTCGACATTGTACCTTTCATAAAACATTATGTAAGTACATTCATCCAACTCAGGATCTGGAGGCCTCGTCATGTAAATTTTCAATTTGGACATGTAATTTTCTGATGCTTGCGCCTCGGTTCCGGTACGGAAAACAATCGCGTCTCCGTCGGGTAAATGTACCGGTAGTGCAACAACAGTTGGGTATCTGCAGCTGATGTCAAACTCCAATAGACGCCACATTGCATCTGAGGCGCTCACATATCGATATTGAGCGTAGTGTTCTATTTCGTCGAATACTTCTGTCACCCCCGCTTTTGCGTGATCGGGACCTTTGTGCAGATACTTGTAAAGGTATTTAACCACTTTGGAGGTGGATGCAATTTCCAAATTGCAATGACACTCCATCATCAATAGTATCGCCGGGTTGTACGGCACAATCCACCTGTTAGTGACTGAAGTTTGATTTCGTTCACGAATTGCCGGCTGTTCGCCAGCTGGACGTTTGTAGTGTACTGAGCCTCGTTCATCCGTGTACGTCACTTCAGTGTAACTTTTAGGGAATTTTTTCGAACATTTCCCAGCAGCTTGATCGTAGCAGGGTGACCTTTCTGTTCCACATGGGCCGTGCACCATGTGTTGCAAAACCAGTTGTCTCAGTCGTCCCTGTTCCGGTGGAGGTATAGTTGCTTGAATAAATTTATCAATATCCATACTATCGATGGGCCCTCCTCCTTCTACACGGAACGTAATGTGTGCGTGAGGTAAACCCCTTTTCTGGAATTCTATAACATGTAGAATTGACACAATGGTACCAAAGAAGTCTTTTGATCTGATTTTTTTCAACAGTATTGACAACTTTAGTTGAAATACTCTCACACACAAATCAGGGCGATCTGTTGACTGTTGACCGGGATATAAACTGTACGTTATTTCTGGCCATTTCGGGTTACATGTAACAGTGAGGAAAAAGCTTGGTTTTCCCAACCGTGCAACAATGGCCATAGCATCATGGTACTTGATCTGCATATAACGTGGGCTATTCGTAAGACTCGCCGGTAAATATACTTTACCGGGTCGTATGCCTTCACCTGCGATCGTTTCGTCGATTTCACGTCGGGTTGCAATTCTTAGTTCGCTTTGAATACCTTTGAAATATTGTAGACGCTCTTCTTCGGTCCGGCACCACATGTCAACAAAGTATTCTTGCGAAAGGCGTCGTAAGATCGCAAACCGCTCTTCAGATAAGAGTTGACAACGATAGTATTTTACTTGGCTTAGTTTATTGCCAGCTTTATCTTTAATATCAATGGAATATCTTTCAGGAGCTCTAGGAAACAGTAAAGGATACTGAAACGCTTCATATGCGGGATGTAAGTAGTGTACTGTGTGTGGTTTTGCTTCACCAATTTTCCATATTACTACTGCTCGCGGGTGATGTTCGTTTGAAGTTTCAATCAAACCTGCAAGCTCATTCGACACCGGTCTATCTCCTAATATCGGTCCATGAGTACGTCGACTTGTGTTTTGAAAAATTAATCGAGCTTCTGAACTTGGGTGATTATTTAATAAGTGTAAATCTTTTATCAAGGGATTATTATTTTTTAAGTACACGTAAATCTCCTTGATAAGATTGGGGCACAAATTTTGTTGATTTCCTAATCTTTGATGCTCTTCTCCGTCGTGTATATATAATGCTGTATTATTTGTGCTACCACTATAAGCCAAATCAAAGACGCGATGGTAAATACGCCCTTGAACTTTCACTAAGTTAGGACCGTGACCCGCAGGTCTTTGAAAGCCGTGAGTTGTACCTAGCGCTGAAAAACTGAACAGATTATTATATGCTCTAGCGTTTTTTAAAAAATTTTGGTTTGCGTAAAACTCGGCATCTAGTGGTCCGAGTGGGTCAACGTTATATTTGCCCTGTCCACAGCACCACTTTGTGCGAGACTTTTCTTCATCAAAAAGTCTTGCACTGCAGTAAATACATTTATAAGTTTCTTCACACATAAGAGAATATTTTAAATGAATCGGTTTAATTTTATCTAAATCGTTACCTTTCAGTGCACCCGTTAAACCCAGCCCACGTATTTCTAAAGGAATATTTCTGATTCGACGTATTTCATCTCGATGTGTTTTAGAATATTTACTAACACATTCACGATGAGTTTGAGGATGCAAGCTTTGATATCTTAACGCAGCCTGTCGAGTTACTTCAGGATGCGCAGCGTTATATACTTGTACGGCCTCTCGGTGCACGTCGGGGTGTGCAGCAGTATACCGTTGGACAGCTTCTCTGTGCACTTCGGGGTGTGCGGCTGTATATCGATGTACTGCCTCTTGGTTCACTTCGGGATGTGCAGCTGTATACCGATGCACGGCTTTCCTGTGAGATTGTGGCTTATGTTTTTGGTAACGCAAAACAGCCTCCAAATGCTTACGTTTTTTTTCAGCTACAGTTACTTGCTTTTTTGGCCTACCACGTGAACGTTTACAGTTTTGTTGATACATATCGTTTCTATTAGTTTTATTTTGTAATCGTTCTGTTACGTGTAGGTTATCAACAGGCAATTGCTCTAATACGACTTTACATGGACTAAGGCTATAGTTTATCCTACTAAGCTGCGAGTCTGTAAAAGTTGGAGATGCAAATTCATTTATCAGTATTTGCCCATCGCTTGCCAAAGAACGTTCTTCGTTAACCATGGTGATTAATGAGACATTGCCAGAACTATTACTATTAACATTTAAACAATAGGGTTGCGACTGCGTGAAAGTAGGAGATATTATACTTTCATTTATCAGTATATGCTTACTAATTGGCAAAGAACATTCTGTATTACTAATAGTCATTAATGATTCATTGCTTAAAGTATTACTATTCAGATGTAAACTATAGGACTGTGACTCCGTAAACGTTGGAGATTCAGCCCTATAGATTTGCCCACTGCTGGGCAAATGGATATCGTTATAATTACTATTTTGTGAAGGGACCTGATTTACGTTCTTTTCGATGAAAACATCAAAATGACCGCTCGTGAGGTGCCCTGTAAAACCGATCATTTTTTCTATAGGTCCGGTGCCGAATGTTTGCGCATAAACACCATCTATATACAGTTTAAACATATAATCTTTATATATTTCCCCTGCCATCGACAATTCTGTGCCGTAAATTCCGTTTTGCATCATTTCATTGCAATATTCTTTAGCTGACACATACGGGCTTTCGTCACGACGCATTGTAAACATGCCATATCGATCCCAGTTCGATACAATCCCTCCAACTATACGCGATCGTATTTCCTGAGATCGGTTTATATGACCGTATATATGAAAAGACAGAGCTGAAAACATGCAGTTCCCGTCACCGGGAATATTATATAAGAGAACTTCTCGAGTAGGTGCATCGAGATTAGCAGTTTCCTTGACTTGCACGGTGCGAAGAAAAGACGCCATAATTCTATCTCAGTAATAAAATTTTGTCACTTACCAGGAAATCGGCTAAACACTTAACTTAACAATAGTAACTTAACTTTAATACTAATTACTAAGACTAATTTAATAGATTAATACAGTCTGAAATATGTAATTAAATATTAATATATATTTTAAGATTGAAAATCTTTAAAAATATGTTGAGAACAATTAAATCACTCTACGCAGAAGGAATGCAACGTAGAAAGAAAGGTAAAACATATTTTTTTTTACCGCCTTTTGTTTTGTTTTTTTTTTTCAGTCTACGGATTTAAAAAAAAAACATCAGCCAAACTCCTCTAAAAAGTTTGACATAATATTAATAAGAATTAAAAACTATATATATAACTAAGTAATGTTATTTTTTATAAGAACTACATTTATCTTGTTCTATTATTATTAAAACAAAATGATTTCCGAAATCATCTTGACACTTTTTGCTCTCTGAATAATTATCATAAATTGTCGCTTTAGTACTTAATCCGTACAAAGTAAAAAAAACAGTAAAAACCTTATTTTTCGTGGTCTATGATAAAAACTTCTTACAGCTTTGCACTGCTAAAAAGTACAGGTAGAAAACCACAGATTAAAATCATAAATAAATTATTGAATCTATTTTTATTTTTTGAATTGTGTAGTATGGGTATATACAGTAGACATGGGTAACATTGATAAGTAGGTACCGGAGATGTGAAATTAGGTGTTCCTAGAGGTGACTTACTACCTCGTTGGTCTAGGGGTATTATATTCGACTGCAGATCACGAGGTCCCGGATTCAATTCCCGGGTCGGGCAAATTATTGTAGGGTTTTTTATCAAGAAATTCTCAGTGTCAGCCCGGAGTTGATAGTTGGCGGTGTTTCACCCCCGTGCCTCGGAGAGCACGTTAAGCAGTCGTTCCCGGTTATTATCAATATCATGTGACAATATTCGTTACAGCCCGCCAACCCACATTAGAGAAGCGTGGCGGCTCTAAGCTCTAAATCCCTCTCCTATGAGAGAAGAGACATTTGCACAGCCGTGGGTCGTAAAAAAGCTGTACCTGTGATGGTGGTGGTGGAGAGTTGACTAAACAATTTAAAATACAAACCAAATGATAAAAAGTTGTTGATGCTTTTTAAACCCGATTTTTATCCAAAACAGACAGTACAGTATACAGTTTTCAGTACAGTACAGACAGTACAGTATAGACCTCTGAGTTGTATGAGCGCTCATACAATTTAGAGGCCTAGCTTCATTAGCACCTTACCTTTTAAGACAAACTAATGAAAAACAGATTGTACTTATACTTCTGGAGTACGGAACCCTCGGTGCGCGAGTCTGACTCGCACTTGACCGGTTTATTTTCTGTTCATCAAGTAGAATTTAGGTCTTGATCATATTTTGCCAAGAAACCACTCTTCCATCTTTTATGCTTAGTGAGATAGAGGCTGACGGTATGGCCGCCATTTTGAATCTGCCATTTTGTTTTTTTTTCAGCTCAGTGCCAATTGGATGAGGTTTTGAGTAATTTTTGTTTGAGCACCTCCCATCTATCTACAATACCCTGCCCGGGCTCCTCATCCATCTTCTAAACCCTCAATCATCATGTCTTCCCATATTTTTCTTTGAGAGTTCTCCAAAGAACCGCATCAAAGCCTTGCATAGTTTACAACTTGTAGTCTCTTCAATATTCGCCATACATTTTCTATGGAAAAATAAATTCCGCCATTTTGAATTTTTTTTCTATTCATCGAGTAGACCTTTGGATTTTGATCATCTTTTGCGAAGAAACCACTCTTCCATCTTTTATACCCTCCGAGATGGAGACCGACGAAAGTTGTATGGCGGCCATCTTTTTTTCGCCATTTTGAATTTTTTTTCAGCTGACTGCCAATTGGATGACGTTTCGAGTGACATTTGCTCGAGCACCCCCCACCTATCTTCAATACCTTAAGCGTGCCCGTCGCTCATCTCTGAAATCCTCAATCATCAGCTCTCTCCATATTTTTCCTCTTAATGAATTTTTGTCCTCTATACGACACCATTATTGAAAAAAAAATTTTTCATACAAAATTGTTCAGGAGAGGTGATCAATGAGTCAGTGACCCAATCAGCACGAGCAGCTATATATATATTAACTAGTAGGGCGCGTGGGTGCGCGGCCCGCAAGCGGACCGCGAGGTTTTGCTTTCGGGTATTTTGGTTTGAGCAGCCTCCACCTATCTCTCCCCTATTCCTAATCCTCGATCATTATCACTCTCCATATTTTTTCTTCGAATCATTCTGCTCATCAAGTAGAACTTAAGGTCTTAATCATCTTTTGGCAAAAACCACTCTTCCATCTTTTATACTTGGTGAGATAGACACCGATGTTTGTATGGCCGCCATCTTGAATCCGTTATATTGGACTTTTTTTCAGCTCACTGCCAATTGGATGATGTTTCGAGTAATTTTTGTTTGAGCACCTCCTACCTATCTTCAATACCCTGCCCGGGCTCCTCAACCAACTTCCAAACCCTCAATCATCATGTCTTCCCATATTTTTCTTTGAGAGTTCTCCAAAAAACCGCATTAAAGCCATGCATAGTTCACAACTTGTAGTCTCTTCAATATTCGCCATACATTTTCTATGGAAAAATAAATTCCGCCATTTTGAATTTTTTTTCAATTCATCAAGTAGACCTTTGGATCTTCATCATCTTTTGCGAAGAAACTACTCTTCCATCTTTTATACCCTCCGAGATGGAGACCGACGAAATTTGTATGGCGGCCATCTTTTTTTCGCCATTTTGAATTTTTTTTCAGCTGACTGCCAATTGGATTACGTTTCGAGTGACATTTGCTCGAGCACCCCCCACCTATCTTCAATACCTTAGGCGTGCCCGTCGCTCGTCTCTGAAATCCTCAATCATCAGCTCTCTCCATATTTTTCCTCTTAATGAATTTTTGTTCTCTATACGACACCATTATTGAAAAAAAAAATTTTCATACAAAATTGTTCAGGAGAGGTGATCAATGAGTGAGTCACCCAATCAGCACGAGCAGCTATATATATATTAATACATACCTAATATGCTTCATATATAGGCTAATATAATAAAGCGGAAGAGTTTGTTCACGCGCTGATCTCTGGAAATAGCAGTCGGATTTGAAAAATCTTGATGAATGAAATAACACTTGAGGAATGTTATAGGCTATTCAACATCTCTGAACGACTCTTAGAAGAAAGAAAGTAAGAAAAAATGCTAAGAGAAAACGAAGTTAAAGCGCGGGCGGGCGAGGACGATAACTCTCGTAAAATTAAAAACATGCTGACGAAGTCGCGGGCATCAACTAGTATCGTATACATATTTGCAAGTACACAAAGGTTCGAGGTGGTTTGAGTCCTGGCGGTGGTCAGCCCGCGGCAATTTATGCACCATTCGCGGTAATGGCCACACTAATGGAAACCGACACCGGTCCGTGGGACCCGCGCCCCGCCCGCCTCCAGAAACATAATATTAACAACGCAATCACGATATAATAATCTAATCCTCACACGGTGAAACGCCTTGTCCTTACCTCGATTATTACTTAAATGAAAACGCAGTTTTTATACCATCTTCTCTGATTTCTGATCGAAATTGCAGCACATTGTAAATATTTTATCGAGATATACTAAAAGATACAATTATATTGGCTAGCCCACGCGAACTGGTCTTCATCTTAACTGATAGACTGAAGTGCACTGCTGGGATTCTCTCAGCTGTTCTCTTGCAAGGACGAGTTTACAGTCTTCGTACCTACTTACTTATCGTACACAGCAACAAGTGGATCTAAAATACTCGTAAATACACTTTAATAAAATTGCTGTGTTAGACATTGCAGCGTTCAAGAGATGTAAGTGCGCACGAGTGATTTCATTGCAAGCTTGAATAGCTCGCATCAGCGAATCCACAATGTACAGAAATTGTTCTATTAGAGGGACCTATTACATTATATTGAATTACGACAGTCTTAGTCCACGGACCGATACCACGAGCGTCTCTCGCATTATTTATTGGCACATAATGGCTTCTAATGGGTGCTATTGAATCCGCCACCTGGACATCTTTTATCTCCGACGGGTCCGCGAGAGGGCGTGACTCTCGGTCGGACGCATGTGAATATTCATAAGTCATAACACAAGCGAAGGCTTCGATTCCACGGACGATTTAATTGATACCCGGCCCGCATCGCAGACGACCGCGCGTACAGACAAATCGTAATTGCTCGTTAAGCCTCCATACTCGATTGTTACTCGATAATGAAAATAAAAGAGCGACGAGCGAACCCTGTGGGATGATTTTAAAAGTTCCTCTCCAAACAATCGACTCACGTGCCGGGCGGTATTATTTTAAACGAACCTTCGTCCAATTGAATCGCTGTAACGATATTGAAATATATGAAAACAAAATTTATTTTCCACGCCAGGGTTGATGATGATATCGACGAGAATGAGCAACAAATAAGTGTATATATTCGGATTTATTTAGACCTTTCTTCGATAGCACGTAGTCCCCCGGTTCTTTTATTTGCACAACACGACGGACGCAAGTGCAATTTATTGATACTGTGTCCGATAACCAGAAGTTGCGTCCCACGCGCCGCGCGCGCCCCGCGCGATGGTCGCGACTCGCGGCCTCGCGGGCGCGCGCCGGCGACTGCTACAACTTACAAGTATCTCGCCCCTCGGAAGGAGTTGTGATGCGGACCTATGCTAAATACACTCCATAAATAGCCGAGGTTATGGTGTCGTAAAAACAAAGTCAAGCTGCGCGGACAGCATCGTAGGCTATAAAGAACGAGTGTCATCGCGCCTCGTTCGACGCTCTCCACTTTTCACTATTCATGGTAACTATAATGTAACAAATATATTATAATCTTTGTAATAAGAAACGACGCTTATGTACCTATGCGTAAAGTTTAAGAAGACATGAAATACTCTTTAGCATGTTTCAACTTTCATTAATTGAATGCATATTTAAAGCGACATATGTAGCTGGGTGCCTTAAAAATGTGAAGGTATAATTTTTATAGATACGAATAGATACGAGCATGTAGACAAGAATACACGTAGGTACCTACTATGTAACTTTCTCTGACAAAAACTTCAGAAAATATATACCTACACGCCCACGTCCAATGTTTCGCAAATCACAAGAGGCTCTAACTTTTCAAGTTAACATTAACTGTCCGTAGATCTGTCATTTAGTACGGCAATTAACTTTAAAGGAAATCTCATGAATTGACATAAACATACAATTATTGTGCCAGATTTAGGCATTACTAAAAAGCCATCCCATCAATTTATAAAAGAAAAGATTCAAAGAGTTTGGTATAGGTACCTACTTAACTATTTTTAGATATTATTAAGATTATTATTATTTACCGTATATTCAAAACATTATACCTACTCTCCATTTTTGGGGTAAAATATAGGCTTGTTTTCTTGTTGGCTTGTTTTCCAAATTAATTAAGTACGTAATTAGTTATGAAGTTTAGCATAGTTTGTTACATTGATATTAATACAATATAATCTACACATTGTGATTTTTTTGTTTTGAAAAGAGCAACTGCCGGGTTTCTTGCCAGCTCTTCTCAGCAGAATCTACTTTTCCAAGCGGTGAAAGAATCGTGACTTCTCATTAGAGCCACAGCTGGCCTAAGTACGTGAAATAAATCATTTTGAATATTGAATTTTTTGATATTTTGCTAAAAAAATATCCAAACTAAAAGCCTGATTTAGGCACAGACAAATTTAATTTTAAATATTAGACTAGAATCTCAGATACTAAACTCATTTCACACGTAACATTACCTTCTACTATTTTTCCACGTAAAAAAAATAACGTCGCTCATGGTTAAAGATCAAATACGTACATATACCAATCGTTTCTTATTCGACGAAGTGAATTCATAATGAAAAATATAAATTTCATTAAAATCTCTTGATAAAAATTGAATAAATTAAACTAGAAAACTGTTGACTATTAAAATTGAAAATCGATACCAAAACCAAAGAGAGGTCAGAGCAGGCGCATATAATGATAATTAAAATGTATATTAGTGCTATCACACAGTGCGCGGTGACACATTAGAAAACAACTTAAGATATCGTTTACGTTTAAGCAACCATAGCAATATAATCACGCTGAGTTTCTTTTTAATATCATGATCACCTCGTGTATTAAATTACTTGTGATAATGTGCATGCACGCAGTGAGCTATGCATAAACTTATAGGTGTTTAGATTGGTATCTACCGTAGGTGTCCGAGTAACTTACAATAATACATTTAAAAAAAAAAAAAAGAGCAACCGCCGAGTTTCTTACTGGTTCTTCTCAGTTGGAACGGTATTCCGAACCAGTGGTAGATTCAATTGACGATTCAAAAGTACTTGTAAAACTTTATTTGAATAAAAAACTTTTCTATTCTAAAAACTTTTCTATTCTAAGTATTCTATTCTATAGAACCACTTTGAACAAGACTATTTAAATTGCTGAAAACAAGACTTAAAATATCATTTTTGTTGAGTAAAAGTATTATTTTCTTATGATACCAAATCGTTATCATGTAGGTAGGTATTTACATGTGGAATGGATTTGGGTATTTATATATGACCACTATCCTGTGTCATATAAACCTTTATGACTATATAAGTAGATTCTATAAAATCACCTGTCGAGACCAATCCCACAAGTTAAAAATTGTTTAATCTAGTAACTAGTTTTAGTAAGACCGTGTTCCTGTGACAACTTTTCCGCTCCTTCGTCAGTCCCTGATCTACGTCTGTAAACCAACAGTAAAAATTAATAAGCCCAAACACACCCACTGCCGAACGCAGTTCTTTGCTTTTTTTTTTTATTCAACAATTGGAATCTCACCTAATAAGTGACGATGCAGTCTAAGATGGAAGCGGGCTAACTTGGAAGAGGTATGCATATTGCATACCCCTGATCGGTTTCTACACGGCATCGTACCAAATCGCTTGGCGGCACGGCTTTTGCCGGTAGAGTGATAACCAGCCACGGCTGAAGCCTCTCACCAGACCAGACCAGAGACAATTTAGAAATAATAATACTCTAAATTGCCCCTGCCGGGAATCAAGCCCGGGGCATCCCACTTAGAAGACCCAGCGCTCACCACTGCGCAAGGGAGGTCGTCAAAAAGCTTTTGCTGAACAAGTATAAATTAAAAATTTTAAAACCCCCGACATTCGCCATTTTGTGGCGGCGGCCATCTTGGATTTGCATAGTGCTATTCTACTAAGCATATTCTAGCCAACAACACTCTCGACTAATTCACCTTTCAAACAAAAAAACCGCATTCAAATCGATCCACCCGTTTGAGCGCCACTGGGGAACAGACACACACACACACACGCGCGCGCGCGCGCGCACACACCACACACACACACACACACACACACACACACACAGATACACACACATACAGACACGTCAAACTTATAACACCCCGTCGTTTTTACGTCGGGGGTTAAAAATCACTAAAAATAGCAGCTAAAGCGGCAAGTTTCTCAACAGAAAACATCATCACTACCTCCACGATAAAACAACTCCTCTACCTAGAGGCAGTGCACCGCAATTTTAATTCGCCCTCAGGCTTTGCTCTTCACGCGCCCTTGCACCTCTTAGCCCTTGACCTACGCACTGTGGAACTGCATAACTCTTGTGATACGAAAATATCATACATAAATCTTTGGACAAGATTTCAAGGTGCATCGGTGAATATATTTTATATATGCCTTCTTAAGCTTTAGTTAAGGAACTTTATGATATATTTACTATAACAATATGATCATCAAAATAAGGACAAGCTTTTACTAAAAGCTTATCACCTACTTAAGTATTTCCAAGAAAACTTTTATCGCGCTATGTAGCTTCCTATTAACCACTACTTCTATTTTAGTTGCGTTTATTTAAACACAAGCGGACACCCGCGACTTCGTTAGCGTGGGTATTGGATTCTAAAAATCCTGTGGGAATCATTTTTTTTTCTCTAAGCTCCTTTGAGCTCATACCTTGCTAAAAACTGTTAAAAGTTCACTGGCGGATGTTTAGGTAGATCAAAATGTAAACATCCACCACTGAAAATCCCATCAAAATCAATCCAGCCTTTCAAGGATTGCCCGGATAATCCTTAAAGTATCTTCTTTCTAACAAAAAAAGAATGAATTAAATCGGACCACGCGTTAATGAATTACAGCTAATTACACATTTTGACTTTCATCCCTTCTCCCAAGGGAACCGTGCTGAATTTCGGGATAAAAAGTATCCTATATGTTACTCCTTAGTATGAACTTAAATCATGCCAAGTTTCATTTCAATCCATTTAGTAGTTTTTGCGTGATGCGCGCACAAACAGATAAACAGACAAACAGACAAAAATTTCAAAAATTACTTTTTTTCGTTCTTTTACTTATCCCTAACATCCGCCAGTTATTATTTTGCAAAAATCTTTAATGTACAGATACGGCAATCCTACTATTTCATTATATGTTGATATATAGATAGATATAGAATAGATTAGGTACTTATTAGCTACGAGCGGATACCCGCGACTTCGTTCGCGTGGATATTGATTTTAATAATCCCGTGGGAATCATTTTGTTTTTCCTAAGCTCCTTTGAGCTTATACCTTGCTAAAAACTGTAAAAAGTTCACTGGCGGATGTTTAGGTACATCAAAATGTAAACATCCGCCAGTGAAAGTCCCATCAAAATCGGTCCAGCCTTTCAGAGATTAGCCAGTAGTCTTTAAAGTATCTACTTTCTAACAAAAAAAGAATGAATGAAATCGGACCACCCGTTAACGAATTACAGCTAAGTACACATTTTGCCTTTCATCCCCTCTCCCAAGGGAATCGTGCTGAATTTCGGGATAAAAAGCATCCTATATGTTACTTCATAGTATGAACTTAAATCATGCCGAGTTTCATTTCAATCCATTCAGTAGTTTTTACGTGATGCGCGCACAAACATACAGACAAACAGACAAACAGATAAACAGACAAACAGACAAAAATTTCAAAAATAGCTTTTGTACGTTCTATTACTTATCCCTAACATCCCCCAGTTATTATTTTGCAAAAATCTTCAATGTACAGACACGGCAATTCTACGATTTTATTATATGTATAGATATAGATAGATATAGATAGATTTATTATATGTATAGATAATAAAGTAACTTGTGCTTGGTATAGATAATATTAATTTATACTAATATTATAAAGCGGAAGAGTTTGTTTGTTTGTTTGTTTGTTTTTTTGAACGCGCTAATCTCTGGAAGTACCTACCTACCAGTCGGATTTGAAAAATCCTTTTTGCATTTGATAGTCCAATTTTTGAAAAAGGTTATAGGCTATTTACCATTAGGTACCAAAAACTTTCCCTAAGGGGGGTAGTAGTAAATGGGGGTAGAAAATTTTATGAAAGTCCTATGTGATGACGTGATTTTTTGCAGTTGCATTTTTTTTATTGAGGACCTGGAGAGTGACCTGCTACTATTTTATTCCGGGAAAACAAGGGGTTCCCGTGGGACTTTTAAAAACCTAATACCGCGGATGAAGTTACGGCTAGTAATAGATAATCTGAAACAGATCACCAACCAAAAATGCTTGCCCATTATGTTATGTTACGTTAGCTTACGAGCACTTGAATACATAAAATTTAAATATGAAGGTTTCCTTTTATAAAACCAAAAACGATTATCAACCAATCACCGTGGCCTTGAATCACGATAGCACCAGTTTGGGCTAATTGAAAAAGGAAAAGCGGAACCCAGACACAAATTACCGCCACTATATCAAGTGTTAAATGGCACTTATCGACGCCAAAACGGCGAGAGATCATTGATGATGAAAAATACACAATTTAAGGCAATAAATCAACGTCACGGCTAACTCGAGCCGCGCGGTAGCAGCTATCTCAATGCTTCACTCTTTTATTTATTACTTAAAGCATGGTTTTTATGAGCGAGCTAGTAATAGTTCGCTTGTTATCGGTGTTGTTTATTAGATTCTAGTGGGTAGCAATCATGTTTAATTGTATCAAATAAGTATTATTTTTCTTTTATAATTAAGGATTGTCATGTCTTTTTCTAGCCGGTGTAGGGATCTTGGTAATAATTAATATGACACTGCAATACTGTGGTAAATGGTAATCATGACCATGATGTTGCACCAATACCTACACTCTGCGGCCTACCAAACTCTTCAAATACTTTAGACAGAGATACCGTGTTTGGCGCGAATTATTTGGTCTTGAGGAGAATTAGGTAGATATACCTACTTATTTAGAGACAGTGACAATAGTATCTGATGATGGATAGCAGAAATGGGGGAGCGGGGAGCCGGTCACGGGAGTTCCTGATCGAGTTTGTACCTATATTCAACCTATACTCGTTGATTTGTCTCGTTGAGTAGTTGGTAGACCTATCATGATTTATGCTTGATGTCAAGTATTTGATATACCTACATACAGCTACCACATTCAAATTTTTAATTTAAAATTGTAGATAATAATATATAATTTAGATAGTTTCGGAACTACATAACCTTGCATATATTTCATTCAAATCTGATTCAATTTACTTTATTTTCTTTACCTATTTTTGTTTTGCATATCCACCATATTGAAATTGTCATGACGTCATCATAATACCCTATAGAATAGAATAGAATAGAAAAGTTTTTTATTCAAATAAACTTTTACAAGTGCTTTTGAATAGTCAGATGAATCTACCACTTATTTATCAAAATTTAATATGAATCTGGACAATTATGAGGAAACCGATAAGTTGACAAACATATAAATATGTAAGGTACACCTTCGAATAATATTAATTTACACGTATTAATTGAAGAAAAGCTGTGATAGCCTAGTGGTTAGGACGACCGACTTCTAATCGGAGGTCGTGGGTTCGATCCCGGGGCACGCACCTCTAACTTTTCGGAGTTATGTGCGTTTTAAGTATTTAAATATCACTTGCTTTAACGGTGAAGGAAAACATCGTGAGGAAACCTGCACGCCTGAGAGTTCTCCATAACGTTCTCAAAGGTGTGTGAAGTCTGCCAATCCGCTTGGCCAGCGTGGTAGACTATAGCCAAAACCCTTCTCACTCTGAGAGGAGACACGTGCTCTGTAGTGAGCCGGTAATGGGTTGATCATGATGAATCGAAGAAAAGATCGCAGAACTCATAGATTATCCGCCCGTAGTAGGTTATAAAGAATGCTAAATATTCCTTACCAGTAAGTTTAACATAGTTATAAGTACAGTGTGTTGTAAGCACGTACTCACAGTTGTTTTGTTTCTGAAAGCCGCACGCGTCCCTATTTGTATTCAATACGCACGTTCTAATACGGAGCGCGATTCATCGACAGTGAGCAATTTATCTCAGCCAAGAATCGAACCCCAGCCTCGCGAGCAATTGCAACAACATTTCCTGTTGCCTTGCATGACACCGAATTGCTTCTACAAACGGCAGTGAATGCAGATCGTCTATTATTGTTTTGTTTTAGCTCAACACCGCGTACCTTAGCGTCTATAAAAGAGATTTGTCTATTTTCATTCAACGAAATTTATGAGATTGGGCTCGTAGATTGGAATCGAATAGTTTTTAGTTCTTAATACAAACAAGGAAACTTTCAATGTTAAAACCTTTTACTAAAAAACTATTATGGATATAATATTATATATTATTTACGTATTTTGTTATGTATGATATGGGGCTTGCTAGCCCCATATGGGTGAGAATACAAGAGAGAGAATCAGCCGATTTGCATATAAGAAACTATTATTTTCAATATGGATTATAATATTATATATCAAATGAAAGGGCTTGACTAGTAGAATAGCACTATGCAAATCCAAGATGGCCACCACCACAAAATTGCGAATGTTTTGTTGCGAAGGTTTTTTAAATTTTTAATTTAATGATTTAATTAATTTTAATATGTTTTCATATTATTTGCCAAAAAGGCTTGTGACGTCAGCACATGTAAGTTACTTAAGCTACACTAGCGGCACGCTATGATGGCCGGTTTGACACATTACAATAGTGATGTGGAATGTCAATTTATTCTCGAACAAAAAACAATTAAGTTTTGTTTTTGTACCTGATTAAATAGGTTTAATAAAACAAAAATGTATATGTTTATTTAATTTATTTGAACGAACTGAATATTTGAACGAAAATGAATATACATACTTTATATGCACACAAGAAACATATGAATACAAAAGATACCAAAAAAGGTGCCACAAAAGGCCATAATTAATCAGATTCGTCCATACTACTATTTTCACTGTCGTCACTGCTATCATCACATACATTAATAATTATATGTTCGTTTTCTATAATATTATCTATTTTCACATCTCTTTCATAATCTTCCCTTATTAATTTAACAGTTCTATTCACAACCTTTTCCCAGTCTCCTTTAGTCACATGTTCACAAGCTTCTTCTAATAATTTTAGCATTTTTTTTGTGGTAAATGGGGGTTCTGTATTGTGTCTTGCAGCATATCCCTTAATTTGAGCCCACACCAACTCAATCGCATTATACTCACAATGGTAAGGCGGTAACCGTATAACTCTGTGCCCATGTTCTAATGCTATTTCGTCAATGACGTATCGGATCTTGGTTGGTTTGTTTTCTTTTAAAAGACGTACTAATTCCGCTTTTAACATATTCATGTTTGCATCTACGCCATTTTTACGAAGCCATGCGACGATATCAGCTTTCTTTTGGGATTGGGCAGGTGGCTTGTCAATTTGCATCGAGTGGTATGGGGCGTTGTCCATAATTATAATAGATGGTTCAGGGAGGCTACACAACATTGAGGTAAACCATTCAGTAAACTTTTCTCCATTCATGTCTTCATGATAGTCTCCAGTGGTTTTTGACGCAAAAGCCATGAGAGAACCTTCGACAAACCCGTTGATGGTTCCGGCGTGACAAATTATAAGTCGCGATCCTTTTCCTACAGGAACTTTGGAAGTAGATGCTGCTGTGTCATCGTTCCAAGAACGGCCTACAGTATGGTTAGCATTAAGCCATGTTTCATCCAAGAACACAACATTTTGCCAATTTTTGATTTCTTTCACTTGCCGTAAAAAAGTATACCTTGCCATCGCTATATCAAATCTTTCCATCAATATTTTGCGTTTGTTACATTTTTTGTATCGAAATCCAATGGTCTTCAAAATCTTCGTTAAAGAACTTTCCCCACCGAAGAATAATCCAGCTTCCTTCAGTGAATGCACCAACTTTTTTCTTGTTGGATACTCCTTCTGTAAATAGTAGCCGTAAACATGTCTTCGGATAGCATCGGCATCAAAGCTATCGATGCCTACGACTGGTTTTGCTCGTTTTCTCTTTTTTGGTGTGTGAAGTTTATTTTCTTCTGTGCCAGTCTCGCCATATTTTTTTTTAGTTATCCGTCTAACAGTTCGTTGTCCAATATTAAGCGCATCAGCTACGCGTTCAACCACTGACGTTATAGGTAAAATTGGCCCTCCATTTTGAGCTTCACGATCGAAATAGTTACGAAGGCGTATTACGAACTCACGTGTCTGACTATTTAGAACAGTTCTCTGCGTACGTTCGGTCATATCGACGAAATCCACAACAAAGGGCTTGAACAGAGTCCAAATTAACGAGCAAGGGTCAACAGTAATGCAGTATCAATATTTGAAATCCAAAGCCAGGTCAAAACTATATCACAATCGCATTGCACTGACAGTTTATACTTTTCGAAGCAACGTCAATTCGAAACTGCTTTGTTTTGCATTGAGCATTGACGCGAGTTTGCCGGAGGTAGTAGTTGTGCTAGCCAGCGATCCTATGTGACGATCGTATTAGATTCCATTTTTAAAAATTTATTGATATTTTTTTGCGATTTCAGAGGTTTGTCCACATAGTAAAAATTGTTCATATTCACAAGTACATTCACCCCTTAAATGGTGCAAACTGATTTTTCTACACTTGTATACATTTAAGAAATCAATTTAATAAATAAATTTTGAGTCCTAAACCTAAAACTACATTCGATAAAATTTATGAATCTCTGCACATCACTATCGTCAATAAAGTAATACAATTATTTCCTTCAAAGTCGTTATCAATTAATACGGAACTTCATGAGCGGACAAACGTCAAACCGGCCATCATAGCGTGCCGCTAGAGTAGTAATTGATGAAGATTAATTCACCAAGTACAAGTAGTAAGTACCTACCTTGTCTCACAAATTA
Source organism: Melanargia galathea (assembly GCA_920104075.1). Classification (NCBI taxonomy): domain Eukaryota; kingdom Metazoa; phylum Arthropoda; class Insecta; order Lepidoptera; family Nymphalidae; genus Melanargia; species Melanargia galathea. Next base: position 12,701,379 of record OV049870.1, read on the forward strand.
CATAAAAGTTTACATCATCGGATCTTTTACATGAATCTTTCAACAAAGCGCTCAGAAAATTGCCAATAAGTTTTCACAATCCTGTCGACAAGTGTTTCTATTATTGTAACAAAACTGAGCCATTCATAACTGTCTTATCTCAGTCCATTAGCATAGGAGAGTGTATGAGGTGTACGTGTACGCTGCCATAATAACTGATGTTCGGATTTGCGGCAACAGTAGAGAATAATCACTCCACCTTGTTGTTAATTACTTGCAGGCACAAATTAAATAGCCTCATTGTATTGTCTCGATATCATGTCGACTTTCTATCATAGACCAGTAATTTCCAACAAGGCAATAAAATAAATTGCTGGACAGGTTAATATGATAGCGAAGATTGTTAAGTAAGTACACCAAAATATATTACTTACTGTGGTTTAAGGCATACGATGATAATTATTATTTTAAAGGCTGAATGTGGCCGATTCTGTTGTACACAATCTCTAAACCTAAACTAAAATGACAGGCCTAAATCTATTGCTATCCTTTTCTGCAGTGAGCACTGTGAAAGAGATAGGAATAAATTTAGACCTGTCATTTTAGTTTAGGTTTAGAGATTGTGTACAACAGAATTGACCACATTGTTCTTTCAATACTTAAGTTTAAAAACAGAACAAGATCGCACGTGCTTGAATTGGGGAGAATTAAAACTAGTGGACGTTTTCATAAGTTTTACTCAATTTTTAAGTTGTTTAATAAAAATAAAAATAAAAATACATAGGTAGGTAGGTACCTTCCTATTTCATCGCAAAAATAAATATTAGATTTAAGAGTAGGAACTCACGCAGCACCCGCGCCCGCTGCGGTTGCGGGAGAGTTTTATTTCTATACTCACGAGACCGCTTGTTTGTACGGGAACCACAGCCGCCGCGGTTGCGGCAGTCGCCCGCAAACTTGGCGGGCGATGATCGCAATACCGGTGGTTATTTACGACTGCAAAGAAAAATGGAATCTACTCTACTAGATACTCGAGATCTAAGACAACATAGGTACTAGTATGCAACCGCGCCCGCCGAAAATCCGCAGAGCTTGCGGGCGACCGCGGCCCGCCGGTGCAGCGGGACCCGCAAGCACAGCCCGCAAGCAACCGCGCACTTCGCGGGAATAAATCGCGTCGTGAGTTTTGCTCTCTACATTTCTATGTGTTTCGTGATTCGTCATCGTACGAGTGTTGCGGTCCCGCAACCGCGGCGGGTGACGGTGAAGTGCCGCTCCGTGAGTTCCTACTCTTACCTGGCAAAATATTGATTTTGCAACTTATTGCAAAAGATCTGATGAAACATAATATAGGTACAAAGTATAGTATAATGTATTTACATAACATCGTTTTCATATAATGAAATCGACCTAACTATTTAAAATGTAAATAAATAGACAAAAGAACCTAATTATAATTGTGACTATTTTAATTTTGCAGCGTAGCTAACCGAACTGATTTTCTTAACCCAATAAGGCAATGCTGGTCTAAGTTTCTATATGCCTATACAAGTACATGTGCGCTGCGAATATTTTTTGTCCAAAAGTCAGTCAAATGTTGTTCGATAGTTATTCGAGCGGTGACGCTAGCAGCCCGGGCCACTGCCTTATAAGTCAGTCTTCCTAATCGCCCCCGCAGAGTCCAAAACTCACGGAATCTCTGTTCGAACCATTTTACTATGTCTGTGTGCTTAGTCTAAATCGGAGCACTCGAAAACGAACTCGAAAACTATTGATCGATTTCAGAGTAAAATAGACCTAAAATGGCTTGTATTAAGGTTTGAGTTCGCCAATACATTCAGAATTGTTCGAATGCTGAATGTATTGGCGAACTCAAACCTTAATACAAGCCATTTTAGGTCTATTTTACTCTGAAATCGATCAATAGTTTTCGAGTTCGTTTTCGAGTGCTCCGATTTAGACTAAGCACACTGATCATTATTTTAAACGATCGATGACAACATAATATTTTTGAAAACGAATAGAATAGAATAGAATAGAAAAGTTTTTTATTCAAATAAACTTTTACAAGTGCTTTTGAATCGTCGATTGAGTCTACCACAGGTTCGGAATGCAGTTCCAGCCGAGAAGAACCTGTAAGAAACTCGGCGGTTGCTCTTTTTAAAATAACATTATAACAATTATTATTATTAATGTACATGATTGAAATGCCGTCTCGCGCATTGCTGGAACGAGTTAAATCCAAGCTTTTTTATCGTTTATATAATCTTCAGTTGTATAATAAGCTTTTTTTATGAGCATACTTTTAAGAAAGTTCTTAAACTTGTGTAAAGGCAAGTCTAAGACATATTTTTTATTCGGATAAACTTTTACAAGTGCTTTTGAATCGACAAATGAATCTACCACTGGTTCGGAATGGTGCTTACAATTCTACACGTTAAGAAGGGCAGACAAAAGTAGCCCCATTTCCGACGGCGGCACCCGTTCACGAGCATGACGCATGATCCAGCCATTGCTTCGCTCAACCATATTTGAGGGAACGTAACAACCCGCACCACACGACACCACCACAGAAATGTTTAAAGAGAGCGTGACATACTTAGGCTACCCATGATTAAAGCATCGAATTGAACACCAATAATCGAATACTCCTCAAGTTATAATAGCGTATAAAGCGAATAAATTAAATCCATGCTTTTTTATCATTTATATAATCTTCAATTGTATAATATGCTTTTTTCATGAGCACACTTTTAATAGAATTCTTAAACTTGTGTAAAGGCAAATCTAAGATTTGTTGTGGAATTTTGTTATAGAACATTACGCCCATTCCCACAAACGACCTTTGGACCTTTTTGAGGCGTAATCGAGGAATCACTAGTCCATCTCTATTTCTTAACCGCCTATCGTGTAATTCACACTTTTTATTGTAACTGTGAATGTTTTGCTTAACAAAAATTATGTTGTTATAAATATATTGAGAAGCTACTGTAAGAATACCTATTTCTTTAAATTTCTCTCGAAGGGAATCCCGCGGTTTTAAATTATAAATTGCGCGAATTGCCCTTTTTTGTAAAACGAAAATTTTTCCAATATCAGCTGCTTTACCCCATAGTAAGATTCCATACGACATAATACTATGGAAATATGCAAAATAAACTACTTTTGCAGTTTCTACGTCTGTTAACTGTCGAATCTTCCTAACAGCGTAAGCAGCAGAGCTAAGCTTGCCAGCAAGTGTTGCTATATGGGTGCCCCATTGAAGCTTTGCATCTAGGGTTATTCCCAAGAACACAGTTGTGTTCTCAGTTTTCAATGGCTGACCACTTATCTTTAAATTGTTGCTAGTAATCCTTGTATTGGGCAATAAAAACTCGACACACTTGGTTTTTTTAGCATAAAAAAAGGTTGCAAAAAGGTTTTCACGATCAATTCCGAAAACTTATTCAATTAAACTGATAACAAATATAGATGCCACAGCAGTGAGAGTGAGTAGTTTGGTTATCCATTTTAAGTTTTTATGCAACCGAGCGTAGCTTTGTTTACTGACTCGTTTTCAAATCACAATTAAGTATTTATTTGTCTTTTATATGAGGTATGATTACTTTTCTGTGAATTAAAAATTTATACCCCCTGACTACAATTTAAAACGAATTCATTCGTCGTAAGACCACTATAAGTTAATCAACATTAATCGTAAGCAAAGGCAAAATAAATAAATAAAAGACAAATAAAATACAGATCTTGTTACCTTACGTTTACACTTCAAATACAACAACGAGAGACTTATGTTATCTCGCTCATAACATTGGACCCCATTCTCTAAAAATTTTGAATTTGAATGGAAAAAACCTACAATAACATGGCCCAAATACTGCTTCAAGTAAAATAATGTGACTGCGCCATTCATTTTCATTTTTATCAAGGGACCTATTAATAGCGTCCAGGGGCCTAGCCCAAGCAGGAAGGGCAGCTTAAGCCCACCTTGTTGTTCTTCTCTGAAAGGTCGTTGCGTCGGTTGAATAATATATACTCAAAGGTACAAGTTATATCATTTTATAATGATAAATTGCACGTTTCACCACGACTTTTTTCTATCTAATTATACCTACCATGATGTTTATATAAGTAGAGTAAAGTTATAAGTTATAAGTAAGTACAAAAATTTATTCGTGTTTTCAATAATTTCTTTATCTTTGGGCTTTCGTTCAATTCTCAGAATGAACTAGAATGATCTATAGATCTTTTTTGTCAAGGCGTCAGTAGACACCCCCGTAAGTGGACGAACGATCTCAAGCGAGTTGCTGGCACCCGCTGCATACAGGTGGCACAAGATAGAGTTCTGTGGCGACCATTACAAGAGAGTTTTGTCCAGCAGTGGATGTCTATCGGCTGAGATGATGAGGACGACGACGAAAAGGCGTCACTTACCAGCATTCCTAACGAATTGACGATTGTCGTTAACGAACTGAAACTATTGGCGGCATGGAGGCTATGTTTCATGCCATAATAAATTGGTGCACAACACCTTACTATTTATTTATCGGGTCTTATTATTTAAATAGGATGTTATGAAGCAGCCAGACGTCATTGTTAGTGACAGAATGCTGACGAAAGTGGACACTAGTGCGTCACCCCGCCCTGGAACAGTGATGCCACCCGCGTGTGTTTATATTGTGTAACTGTTGATTTGAATGCCTAATGAATGTTCATTAGGTACGTGTATTTTGAGGGAACTTGCACCGACCACTCTAAACAGTTCCAAATAGTTGTGCAACCAAATCCTTTAACTATTCACACCAACTTATTGTGTGTAGTGGAAAATTTGAAAATTTGTAATTTTAGTGGAAACTTATTTGAAGATAGCTACTGCGTTGGAGACTTGATTTTGTATTCTTAAGATTCAGTCGAGAAGTTTCTAGGTTTCCCGCTAGTGGGCGGTCCGCCCTTTATGCTTTCCAGACGGCGCGCGGGCGACGAAGGGCAATATTCCCAATTAATACTCTATATTGAAATCAAAAGTAGCGTATCTTTACTAAATTTTCGTACGCATTTGAATTTGGAGATTAAGTGATGAAAATATTTAAATAATGGAATAATCAAGTCCAGCAACATCGGGAAATATCAACTTTCAGAGCCCTCTTTTTACCTCAAACTTCACTATGTATGCTCATATACCTACTGGTGCGCCCTGTATTATTAGGCACACAGTAATTCTACTTGTTGTAAGTTGTCAGATATAGTACATACATATCATAATATGTAAATCGTAGACTTGCCGTATCTGTATTCTGTACATTGAAGATTTTTGCAAAATAATAAATGGAGGGTGTTAGGGATAAGTAATAGAACGTAAAAAAACCTATTTTTGAAATTTTTGTCTGTTTATCTGTTTGCCTGTTTATGTGTTTGTCTGTTTATCTGTTTGTCTGTATGTTTGTGCGCGCATCACGCAAAAACTACTGAATGGATTGAAACGAAACTTGGTACGATTTAAGTTCATACTACGGAGTAACATACCTATAGGATACTTTTTATCCCGAAATTCAGCACGGTTCCCTAGGGAGAGGGGATGAAAATCAAAACGTGTATTTAGCTGTAATTCAATAACGCGTGGTCCGATTTCATTCATTCTTTTTTTGTTGGAAAATAGATACTTTAAAGATTACCGGCTAATCTCTAAGAGGCTGGATCAATTTTGATGGGACTTTCACTGGTGGATGTTTACATTTTGATCTACCTAAACATCCGCCAGTAAATTTTTAACAGTTTTTAGCATGATATGAGCTCAAAGGAGCTTAAACGAAAAACAAAATGATTCCTACGGGATTTTTAAAAACCAATATCCACGCGAACGAAGTCGCGGGTATCCGCTTGTGATGTAATAAATTTGAATAAATTTGTTTACTCGATCGCCACCAAAACTAAAATGCCAATCCAAATTTTATCTTGCCCTTTGCAACCTTTAACTTTAACCTTTACCGTGATACACTTTTCTAGGCAATTTGTGCGTAGGCCGCAAGCCTAGTTCTCTTCGCTAGGTTCGCGGAATGTGGTGTTAATTATTGCATCTATCACTTTTATCGGCGAACCGTGCAGTGCCCGTCCCGTGCAACTGTCAAAACATTTGCATCCGGACGAATGAATGAATGCTATACTTTTGCTGTATAGATACTTGTATAATATAGTAGATATTGTATTGGATGGTGCACGGCTGCGACGTAGTTGAATTAGATGAATTAGTGATCTAAACACAATCATATGTAGGAATTGTAGGATAAGTATCGGCCTTGGCGTGCGCGAAGTTTTGTAGGTACTTAACTAAAGATACGTAAATAGGTCACACAACGTTTGTTAGCTTATTTTATTTGAATAACGTTACAAACTTTTAAATATACAGGAATTGTTTTGTTATTTGCAACTAGAAGATGCCCACGGCTTCGCCCGTGTGGATTTAGGTTTTTAAAAATCCCGTGGGAACTTTTGATTTTCCAGAACAAAAAGTAGCCTATCTACCCGTCCCCAAAACGGAAAAATCCCGTGGGATCCCCACGATTTTGGAATGCAATTCCTTACAGCATCAGGGTTGAGGAGTTGGATATGTACCTACTCGAGTTCATTCAACGATAGTCTTTAATTGGTTCCCCCAATATCAATTTAAATAACCGACAGTTCCTAAATGCCATTAGTTTTGGGGATCAGGTCCCCTACACATCAGGATTGAGGAGTTGGAATCAAAATTTTTTGTAGGACAGTGTCGCAATGTTTTTCTATCAGAAATCTCGGAGATATCAGTGTACATAGGTAGAAAAACACAACTCCTCCTTTTTTGAAAGTCGGTTAAAAAAGTATGCTACGCCTATGTTACTCCCTGGTCAATTCTCTACTTGTATGTGAAAGTCCCGTCAAAATCGGTTCAGCCGTTCCGAAGATTAGCCTGTTCAAACAGACAGACAGACAGACAGACAGACAAAAATTTTAAAAACGTGTGATTGTATGGTACCGTTCAAATAACCATATGAGCTTAATATGAGGTAGTTATTTCGAAATTACAGACAGACACTTCAATTTTATTTATTAGTATAGAGTATAGATTGCAGTTCTGTATATCCCCCTAAACGGGTATTGCACAAATAGTGCAATATTTTAATAACCGACTTCCAAAAAGGAGGAGTTTCTCAATTCGGCGCATATTTTTTTTTTCTATGTATATGTACACCGATTACTCTAAGATTTCTAAACCGATTTGCGTATTTTTTTTTAATCGACAGAGAAAGTTTGCGAAATGGTCCCATAAAATTTTTTTGCTTCAACTCTTCAATCCTGATAATGCAGGGATTACTGCCCACTAAACAATAAATATCTAACTAACTATAAATATTTGCGGAAATATCCATTATGAATTCATACTTTAGGTACCAATCATACAGTGTAGCATTGAAATCTGGGGTGAAATCCAGCTCCTCAGTCCTGATGCTGTAGGGTACTGCCCACCTAAACTATGGGTATGGGGGAAATCTCCATTATGAATTCATATTCTAGGTACCAAGCATAGACTGTATCATTGAACTCCGGGTTCCAGCTCTTCAGTCCTGATGCTGCAGGGTACTGCTCACCTAAACCTAATGCTATGGGGATTGGGGAAGTGTTCTTTATATTAATTCATAATATATTTTAGGTAACAAAAAATCCTATTGCTGCCGGATACTGTAGTCTAGACGTGGGGACTTAGGAATTTATTATCGATTATGAATTGCTGTAAAACACTAAAAAGCTTGAAATAAAAATTCTTTTCAAAAAACCGACTTCAAACGCCACTACAAAGTATAAAAATAATTTTTGTTTGTACACGTATGTTGAAGTCGGTTAGGCATAAGAAGAAACGACGAAACCGACGCGCGACGCTCGTCCAACTTCAGCATACTTGTACAAACAAAAAATATTTTTATACTTTGTAGTAGCGTTTGAAATCGTTTTTTTTGAAAAGAATTTTTATTATAAAAACAAATTTTTTTTTTCACGTTTTTTTATAGTACCTAGTTATCAGTAATCATCAGTAGGTACTTATCACCGGTCTTCGTTTCCGAGAGCGTTCCCCAACACCTTGTATTATACCTACCACATCTACAGGAGCTCGGGTCGAGCCTCCACGCCCGCTCTCTGACATTTCGCCTCGTTGGGATCAACAGATGGTTGCCGTGACAACGCCTAAACAGTTCACGACCTTTATCTTCCAGTGTTATCGCTGTCACAACAGAGAAAAATTATTTTGGCAACTTTTATTAAGTACTTTCCAATTTTTTATTTTTACATTTAATTTGGATAATAAACGAACATATTGGAATATAATTTAGCTACTTGATCTTCAAAACCAATTTCATTAATAATTATAAACTACTACCTACTGCTAAAATCTGTAAATACCGCGGAAAACTTTTACCAAAACATAAACAGATTTAAATACATTTCCCAAACAAGGTTTTTTTATTATTGTTATTGAAATGGTTTGATTAAATTCAAAGCTTATAGCATAGTAGGTAGTAGGTATACTCATAATAAGCTTAAGAACATATTGTGCCTTATTGTTAACCTCCAACGCAAAAACGACGGGGTGTTATTAGTTTCACGTGTCTCTCTCTGTGTGTGTGTGTGTGTGTGTGTGTGTGTGCGTGCGTGCGTGCGTGCGTGCGTGCGTGCGTGCGTGCGTGCGTGCGTGCGTGCGTGCGTGCGTGCGTGCGTGCGTGCGTGCGTGCGTGCGTGCGTGCGTGCGTGCGTGCGTGCGTGCGTGCGTGCGTGCGTGCGTGCGTGCGTGCGTGCGTGCGTGCGTGCGTGCGTGCGTGCGTGCGTGCGTGCGTGCGTGCGTGCGTGCGTGCGTGCGTGTGTGCGTGTTGGGTTTATTTTGCATTAGGTACATAATTATTACAGTTTTTCGATACGTAGTATTTCGTAAAGTTTTGGTGGGTGTTGTGTAAACTGAGACTAAGCATACAGATGATAATAAACAACGGCTTACGTGCTGCCTGAGACAGCAAGGACACAAGAAGGCCTCATTAGGATCGCCAAATGCGATCACCGCATTAGACCTAGTTCGTCAATAATTACGAACTAAAGATAGCAATTAGCAAGTGTTTAGTATGTAGGTACATCGTCGTTCGTCTCACACGCTATGCTACGTAGCTTTCAGGATGACCAGAAACGTATTTTTAGGCAATGATTTATCCGGTGCACGTAACTCGTCGGCTATCTCATCCGGGCCGCCGCGGCGCCGACGTCACGGGAGCGCGTGGCGCGCGGCTAATTGTGGCATAACCAAAACGGTCTCCGGAGCCGCGGCGAGCGCGCCCAGAGCGGAGCGTGATTCAGCGCGGAGAAAGTGCGGCGGGAACGGAATCTCGGTGACGCGCGAGCACGCGGCGAGCCTCCGTGCCCACGCGTGAGCACGCGTGAGCTCGCGCGCGCACGCTGCTCGCCATCACTACACTCGCGCGCCCCGTAGTTTTCGCGCGCCTCCCGATGCCGTCGCGACGCCGCGCCATTTTCTCGCGCACGTGGGCGACCGCAACCGAACGAGGACGCCCGGCTCGAGCGCCATTAACGCGGCCGTCGTGAATGAACGCCGACCTCGACCGGGTGGCTGGCGTCCGTTGATAGGGCGCGCGGCGGTCCACGACCGCGGCGCCGCGCCTCACGCACGGGGGCGGCCGCTGCACGCCCTCGCCGCTCCGCGCGCGCTCAGTCGAGGATGTGGCGCTCTCGGCGCGACGACACTCTCCGCGTGCTAAATCCGTGTTCATTCACCGGTAGTCGGTCGTGACCCTAGTTCCCTACACGTAATGTTCTGTGATCGCGTCAATTTCCTTAGGACACAAGTCAGTAAGTTAGCGACGAGTGGAGCGAGTGCGGGCGCGAGTGCCGGCGAGTGTGTGCCAGTGCGGGTGGCGAGCGCGCGGTGCGGGGATGCGCGCGTGCGATGCTCTCGGTGATCGCGATGCGTCGGCCGGAGGACGAGGAGCTGGGCGGGCGCGGCGACGCGGCCGACGAGTTCGTGGACATCTCGCACATGCAGCTGCTGGTGGAAGCGGGCCCGAGCGGCCTGCACTACCCCGGCGCGCTCTACCCGGGCCCGCCGCCGCCGCTCGCGCAGCACCAGCCCTACGCGCAGCCGCCCGCGCACAGCGCCCCGGCCGCTTCCGCCGCCGCCTGCGCCGCCGCCTCCGCTGCCGCCTCCGCCTCCGCCACCGCCTCCGTCGACGACTTATTTGCCCTCTATTTTACACCAACCACTCATGGTGAGCATTTTAAATAAAAATACAGATCTAAGTACGCTGACCTCGAACTTCTTAGAGAGAATGCCAGAAAATCCGGATTCAAATCTTGGTAAGATTGGACGAATATGGAAACCTTCTTTTAACTTCCTTCCCATATGTTATATAGCAACAGGAACGCTGTCTCGAACGAACATCCTTGCAACGAACCCTATCGTGAGGAGAATGTGTGTAACATTGTGACTGAACTGACTGAACCTAAACCAATCATAAAAACCGGCCAAGTGCGTGGCGGGCCACGCGCAGTGTAGGGTTCCGTAGTCACAATCCTCGAAAAACAGATATAACTCCTTAACCTGTGAACCCTACTTAGCCATGATAGTTTTCCTTTAAAATTGATTATATATACTACTGCTGTGAATTTTTTCAAGTTCCTATATACCTACTGCCATTTGGCTGATAGAGGGGGGGGACACTTGACTCTAATAAAAATTAGCACTTTAAAACATCATATTTTACAAACGGATCTAGAAATCGAAAAATGATGTTCCCACACCCACAGTATTATTAAAAGACCTATTCAACGATACCCCATACTATGGGGTAGATGAAAAAAAAAATATTCATCCCCACTTTACATGTAGGAGAGCTGCTACCCTAAAAAAAATATTTATCAAAATTTTATTTCACCACTTTGTTGGCGTGATTAATATTTATACCCATGTCAAATTACAGATTTCTAGCACTAATAGTTTCTGAGATTAACCGAGGAGGGACGGACGGACAGACAGACAGACGGACGAACATGGCGAAACTATAAGGGTTCCTTGTTTACTACGGAACCCTAAAAATGCGAGTATAACTCTCCTAAAAGTCCAGACAAGAACCAAATTATTTTTAAAACAAACCACTCATTTTTAAATTTTCCATAATTTTACTAACCAAAAAGTCCGTAAGTCAACCCCTAAGTCAACCAAAAGTTTTGTACTCGATAAAAATTCGCCGCTGGAAAAAAACTAATTGTCCTTCTTGGTTACCGCCGCCTTACTATGATTACCAATGTTATAATCAAAAGGTTTGTAGATTTTCCTACTCAGGTCTCGCAAGGAGTCTTATGAAAAATCCAAACCACCAAACAAATGTTTGGTCAATCCTAAAAGTATAGACTATACTTGAAGACTAAAGTCTAAAGTAAAGTTTCCTTTCCTTTAGTAAAATTTAGGTAGAGTTTTCCTATTTCCTTCTTTGACGAGGAGAATTTTACAAGCATATCACTTGTTGCATTATTCTCGACGATTAGTTAGTAACTACTTGGTAGACAAATTCCATGATGTCTGATGATAAAGCAGGATGCTTACGATGGTACCTATATCAAACTACATTGCACATGTTGGGAGTGATTAAAGTTTTTAATTTACAAATGTTGATATGTATTTACGTTACTTTCCCTTCAGGACCCATCCAAGGTCCATATTTAATTGCCATTCTCGGTGGATCAATTCAATGTATGCAAATATGAAGGATGCAAATAGAAATATGATATTATTAGCGGTCTGTATAGGATGCACATTGCACAAGATGTGGTTAACGCTTTGTCTAATCAGACTTCTCTTTAAATGGAAGAAGTCCAATTAGGAACGCGTTGAAATTTAATTATTCCAGGAAATCGCTACAAAGAACAAAAGTTCATATTATTACATATCGAAACAAATCCAACCTTGTTTACCTTCAAGAACCTTAAAGTTTTACATAATATAAATTAAATTATGTCGTGACGTCTTTTTGTTATTAGTTTCCGCCACGTTAGGTTTGTCAATAACAACCTATGACCACCAAATAAAACAAAGTGTGTTGCATAAATTGATCATCGTACTAGGTACTATGTAATATCTACTATACATCAACTTATGCACCACAAAATAGAATAGAACAGAATAGAAAATTTTTGTATTCAAATAAACTTTTACAAGCACTTTTGAATCGTCAATTGAATTTATCACTAGTTCGAAATGTCGTTCCTACCGAGAAGAACCAGCAATAAACTCGACGGTTGCTCTTTTTAATATAACAATAACAATAACAAAAGGAGTAGTATACCTGACTTAACCGTAACCTTAACGCAACTTTAACCGCTTTTGGTGTAACGTACCTGCCCTGACCTGACCCTAAGACGTAGGGCCATCAACACTTCATTTACGAAAACAAAATATTTTTACTGTTGTTGTAGGTACGATGACAAGTTTACCATTGATTAGGCTAGCTCATCTCGCCCGGTCACAACTTTACAAGTGATGATGATGATACAGTGTAAGATAAAACTGGGGATAAGACAGTTTTCCCTTCAAGAAACTCATAGTACCCCTAATCGGCCTTTACACGAAATCGCACCTGTACGGTTAGTCTAAGATTTTACACATTTAAATAGTTTTGGGACTCGTTTACTCACTCGTTTTAAGAAACTGAACCCAAACACTCTTATTTTAAAGTCGTAATTCCATTGTTCGAATATGTATTTTACAACATTTCTGCTTGGGGCGCTCGCTGTGTTCGAATGCTGAATGTATTGGCGAACTCAAACCTTAATACAAGCGACTTTAGGTCCATTTTAATCTGAAATCGATCAATAGTATACTAGAAAGTTTTGGAGTGCTCCAAACTTAGACTAAGCACTCTGCTAAGACTAGAGGCAGACCATGAAATGAACCATGAAATCCCAAATTACCCTTGCCGCGAAACAAACCCGAAACAACCCACTAAGACCACTGTATCTGGGAGATCGTGATAATTACAAGTAGACCTACTTGTAATTATCACGATCTCCCAGATACAGTGGACGCATTCATGAGGCAACCAATGAACCATATACTATTCACTTAACAAATTAATTAACAAACAGAAATATTTCTTGTCAGCGCTAGAAGTGTTCATAAAATTTTGGTCAGCGTTCCGGCCATTGTTATCTGGACCGGACGCAGCTAATCGGCTGTCTGCGACAAAACGCTATCAGGTTTGCTCGCCATTATCACACATTGCCATTCTGATTGGTAAGCAAGAAACCACCATCGAACATTGACTTATTACATGTACCTATTATATGTCCTACTAGCCGACCCCCGCGACTTCGTCCGCCTGGATATAGGTTTTATATAGGATCGGATTGGATCCCATAATCCTTTTTTGTACCTAAACTAAATGTAGCCTAAGTTATTCCTTATAACATCACCAGAAAGTTCCATCAAAATCAATCCAGCCATTTCGGAAATTAGCTGGAACAAATAGACAGATCGACAAACATAAATTTAAACGCACACCAGTTTAAAATAAGCCGTACGTTCAAAGATCCGGGTCCCAAGTTATTTGAACCCAATAAATGCCTGTCATTTCTGAACTAAAAAACCTATGACCTTGAAATATTTATGGAACAATATATAAAGTACTATCTTTCTAACAAAAAAAGAATGAGTAAAATCGAACAACGCGTTAATGAATTACAGCTAAATACACGTTTCAACTTTCATCCCCTCTCCCAAGGGAACCGTGCTGAATTTCGGGATAAAAAGTATCCTATGTCCTACCTCGGAGTATAAACTCAAATCGTACCAAGTTTCATTCGAATCCATTCAGTAGTTTCGGCGTGATGCGCGGCCAAGATACAGACAGACAGACAGACAGACAGACAGACAGACAAAAATGAAAAAAATTGCAGTTTTGGCTTCAGTATCGATTATAGATTGCCCTCCAATAAAAAATTTCAAAATATCTTCAATGTACAGAATTGGATCTGTTACAGTTTTTTTCAAAATATCTTCAATGTACAGAATTGGATCTGTTACAGTTTTATTATATTATAGATAGATAGATATGCCATCGAACGCAAAACATCGAACATAGTTTCATCCAGTTCTTAGGTTCAAATTCAGTGATTAGTATACGATTCATTGTATCTGAATCATCGAAGTAGGAGATACCTTACCTAAGGTATTAAAAATAAAACCGGCCAAGTGCGAGTCAGACTCGCATACCGAGTGTTCCGTACTCCAGAAGTGTAAGTACAATCTGTTTTTCATTAGTTTGTCTTAAAAGGTAAGGTAATTATTAAGCTAGGCCTCTAAATTGTATGAGCGCTCATACAACTCAGAGGTCTATCTTAATTGGCGTTAACTATGTATGTATGTATGGGCGTTAACTATGTATGTATGGGTTCCTTTTTTTACCTTTTGAGGTACGGAACCCTAAAAAATACTTAGTTTCCTACTTCTAAGGTCCAAACTAGGTTATATTGAAACTAGAATCCATAATGTCCCATGAAATCACGACCTATCTCTGAAAATAGTCACATTAAATACATAGTCTATTATAGTGTGACTATTTTTTACACCTCTGTCAAAATTTGTAAAGTAGACTATTACTGCACAAATGCCATTAAATACCGCACAGTTGGTCACCTGTAAAGCTTTCTTTGAAAACTACCTATATTTTTGCAGTATTTTGCAGTAATACAAGTCGTCAAAAGTACCTAATTAGTTTCCTACTTCTAAGGTCCAAACTAGATTACCTATATTGAAACTAGAATCCAAAATGTACCATGAAATCACGACCTATCTCTGAAAATAGTCACATTAAATACATAGTCTATTTTAATGTGACTATTTTTTACACCTCTGTCAAACTCTGTAAAATAGACTATTACTGCACAAATGCCATTAAATACCGCACAGTTGGTCACCTGTAAAGCCAAAGCTTTGAAAACTACCTATATTTTTGCAGTATTTTGCAGTAGATACTGCAAGTTCAACAAAAATACTTAGTATTAGTATTTTTGTTGAACTTGGCATTTAGTTTAATTCGTGTTTTAGAATTGTACCTATGTTCAAAATTCGTTTAAGAAATAATTTTCCAATGAATGATAAGCATTAAATAATAAATTAAATAAAATCTATTTTTGTTTTGATTTTCTTATAAGTATTAGTAAAACCTAAGATGATGAGAACCTTTTTGAAGTTGATATACACTGTAAAGATATAAATGCAAAGATAAAACTTTCTTTCTTTCTTTCTTTACCTCATCTATTTATGTACTATGTTTCATAGCTATAACAAACAGATGACGAGTCGATCGATATCGATAATAATCTGGCCCAATTTCATCCATCTCCTTTGCGTAGAAATAATCAGAAAGAGGAGCGAATGCGTACTTCGAATGGCGTCATTTTGTTGTTGGATTTGTTCATAATTAAATACCTACATATACATTACATAAATGTCGAAAACATTTAAAGTTCAACTCTAATGTGCGCATGGCGCTTTGTCACAAACAAAGCTTGTGTGTCAAGCGGTAGATATTGACACGTAGATAGATACCTACAGTTATACTCAGTATAACAACTCATTGGGTCTGTACACACTTCACGAATTAACTACCTAGGTAAATATAGCGCCGCGCGCAATAATGAGTTGAACTACATATTTGTAGGCTAAGTTCAGATGGAAAGTTAAGATCTCTACCTGCACTTACTTAGGTACACACTCGCAGTCTTTCACTGAAGTCATACGCGGTAGCCGTCGTCCAGCTTGCACAATTCCACCTGAGATTGCATCATACATCCGTATTACAAGTAGATCTACTATCAAGAGCGAACATGACGTTGATAAAACCATATCTTTTGGCATCTCCTATCTCAGCAAAGTTACGCAAACGAAACATACAATTCGGGGAAATATTTTTGACTGATTGCTGCAAAGCTTGATCTTGAAAGATCTTGCAAAGCTGCGCTTGCATTTTCTGATGATAACTTAATGTTTCTTTTATGAAATGATTTCATCGTGATCAACCCATTATCCTCTCAGTGTGAGAAGGGTTTTGGCCATAGTCTACCACGCTGGCCAAGCGTTATGATAATATACCTTTGAATGAGCGATATTATACCTTTGAGAACGTTATGGAGAACTCTCAGGCATTCAGGCATCAGGTTTCCTCACGATGTTTTCCTTCACCGTTAAAGCAAGTGATATTTAAATACTTAAAACGCACATAACTCCGAAAAGTTAGAGGTACGTGCCCGGGATCGAACCCACGACGGTCGTCGGTCGTAGGAGTCGGTCGTCCTAACCACTAGGCTATCACAGCTTATATATTAAATGATTTAATTTTGGTTAATTTTGGTGACTGTGGGACGGGTGAGAAGTAGCGTAGACGCATCCTCGCGTGGCGTCCTTTGTAGAAAGACAGATGACTGAAATGGTGATGAATCGATGATTAACGAAAAAGGCTTACCTACGCTTGCAATGGGTAGTAGAAAATAATGATGAGGTTCTAGGTTACGTTGCCTAGAATATTACCGTAATAGGTACATTGAACTGAGACTATTGAAAAATGGACTAAAATCGGCCTGGTTAAGCAAATAACTGCAAAATAGATACTCATGATGATAATGGCCGCTAAAGACCGCAAACCACGCGCGCAACCGCTTTTTTCAGTGTGATCACTTAAATAACTTATTTGGTGGATAGCAATGCGGTTTTGGCCATCACTTATGGTAGGGGAGCTCATGATGCTAAATGTGGATTTACTCGAGCGTCGTCAGGACCTATTAGATTTTGTAGATTATATGATAGGAAGAATAAAAGATTATAATATAATGTTTCCCCTTCCAGTGGTGGGGAAAGCTGCCATCTAGCTGCACGCTCTCATCTTCATAGATTTTTATTTTATTTTTATTTATTTTATTTATTAAGGAAAACCAACAGCTTATTGTTTTACATAATATTCTTAAAATTGGGTATCTTAGAGCTAATAACAGGTTTTCACAAATGGACAATAGATAAACAGGGGTACCTGGTATACGTGAAAAAGAGGAAAAAAAGGTATACATAGTTATATGGTGGTATTACTTTGACTTGTGGAAATGGGCAGATTATACCTATATATTTTTTTGTTTTTTTGCATCATTTCCTTCAAAATTGAAAAAAAATCAACCGCACTCGAGATTCGAGAATGTAAAAAGATAACGTTTTTTTGCAGCTTTGTAACTCTCCCATTCTCACAGGTAGGTAGGTACGTTACATTCAATTAATAGTCTGATTTTCTAAATATACTTTTTTTAGCTCGTAATTAACCCACCATAACTTTAATCTGATTTTTTTTAAATCTGATGTGCTTTATTATTTTTGACTATCGATTTTGTTTTACGTGCGGCCCTATAAAGAGCTTACATATTATATTATATGGTAGAGGTTACTCAGCAGGATGCAAGACCCTCTCTTATATTAATCTGCCGCACTCGAGTAAATACCAATATCCCCTCTTAGACTCCCCTACTATTAGAACATCTTACAACAAAGCTTTAGTTATCTGAGAGTGAGAAACGTGTTTTGAAGATTTTTATAAATAGAAAAATCTATAAACCGTGGGCTTGATATGAAAAAATGAAATTTTATTTGCATACATATTACGCACACACATATAGGTACCTACTCAACTATTCTAGAAACAGCATTTTAGCGAACACACCCACATCACCTTTGCAATATACCTACCCTTAGACGTACCTACACTGCTCTTAACAGCTTTGTACATTTGTACAATCACTACATATTATAAAACAAAGTCCCTCGCCGCGTCTGTATGTCTGTCTGTACGCGATAAACTCAAAAATTACTGAATGGATTTTCATGCGGTTTCTACCAATAGACAGAGTGACTCATGAGAAAGGTTTAAAGTAAATTGGTTGAAATATGACTATAATTGTTGAAAATGCCGGAAAAAATCAAGCCACCTGGGAGCTTTCATCGAAAACACTGCCTAATCATTTTGAGATATAACAAAACATATGGTGGGATAGTAGCGGGTAATTACTACTCGTGCGAAGCTGGGGCGGGTCGCTAGTGAATAATATAAATTGTATATATATAACTGAAAAATACGAAACTCTAAAAAGGCGGAGCCAATAGCATCTCCTCCGTCTATGATTGGGCGTTGCAGTCTGGCGGAATCTAGGCGGAATAGCGGTGAAATGGTTTTTTGTCTAGTTAGATGCTGTCTCTGAATAATTATGTCTACCAATATACATTCTACTAAGCTCTAATAAGAGAAACGACTTGTTATTTTGATTCATTACCACGAATTTAGTTAATGAATCACCTCGAAAATAGCAAAAAAATAATAATTTAAAAGAAATATTGCGATGTTTTATGGTACTAAATACATTCCTTTTTTCGTTCCTCAGTCAACGACAAAATGTGGTTTGAAAATTTTTCGAAGCAGGTAAACTAGAAAGAGTTCTCCTCAATTCTTAAACCGTCTTTTCTTGGTCCTTAGGTCTTCACCTGTTCACGATGATCACGATGTTTTCAATCACAATTTACTCAATCATCGTCAATATTATGAACCCATTACCATCCCACTTCAGGACACAGACCTCCTCTCAGAATGAGAAGGGCTTAGGACGTAGTCCCCCACGCCGCGCCGGCCTAGTGCGGATTGGTAGACTTCACACGCCTTCGAGAACATTATGTAAAACTCTCAGGTATGCAGGATTCCTCATGGTGTTTTCCTTCACCATTAAAGAGAGCGGTACCTGTCAAGGGCGTAGCCAAGGGGGTGTAGGTGCTAGATATTTGAAAAATATTGCCAAATGCAACCAAAGTCCTAAATTCACTTACAATTAATAAATGTTATGTCTACAAGTTTACAGTCAAGTCAAGAATTGGTAACACTTGCTTTACTGATTGATACTTTTCCCATCCACCATGTTTCAATTTTTCCCACCTCAGCCCTCACCTTGCTGATCAGCTGGCGACGCTCTTCGTACATGTTCATGTGGCTTAAAACCACATAACTCCAACAAGTTGAGGTGCGTGCCGGGGATCAAACTCGGTCCCCCCGAAAGGGAGGCCGAAGTCTTATCCACTGGGCTATGACCGGTTACAAGTTACGCAATACAGCACCCAACACGTAGCGCCGAATGACAATAAAAAGTCACGTAAACAAATGATGCAGTGAGTTGAAAAAGGTGCAACCCACGCCGTACGCGTCACACCGGGGACGTCGGCTCATGTGAGGTGCCCACGAGAAGCCATTACTAGATGTGCCCAGATGGCCGATAGCTGGCCCAGCTTTGAACAGCCCGCGCTTGCTCTCGGGGGCACGCACGTGCCTTTGTGGCGGCCCGCGCCGTCTCACGTCACTATTATAAATTGACTATCCACTCCTTACCGGACATGCCAACCGCTTTCCGCTATATTGGCTATATTTATTATATAATTTAGAGGAATTGTATTTATTATAATATATTTGTACGAACGGTAAAAAAGTATGTAAGTATAGATATAAGCTGTATAAATATATATAAAGAAATATAAAGAAATAAAGAATGTCATGCTAAATATTATTTAGTTAGGTATCCCACAAATAATATAATTTTATCAATAACGAGCTACAAATGCTCTGTCACTTCCTTTTTTTTCGGCTAGGTGCCAATCTCATATTATTGTTGTAATTAATAATAATTAAATTAAAGATTTTCGCAAACAAATAAAAAAAACATTTAAATATATTCCTGGCGATGGAATCCGTCGATTGTAAAGAAACTCATTTATGCACAGATTTATAGGAGTTACTTATGTAAACAATTGCAGTTTCCCATGGTATAATATCGAGATTTTCCCCAAGACACCGGGACAGTCCGGGCGCACCTGCGCAGCGGAATCAGTGATGGGGAACAATTGCTATCATTAGAGCCTATCGAGCCCACACGCTAAATATTCAAATTGTCGCAATGACAATGCGAGTTGATTTAAAAGTCAATAAATTATCGCTAATGCCCAATTTGCGTCGACCGGCTAACAATGCCGGTTCCCGCAATTACTTAAACGCATGTAACTGCAGAAGATACGATCTACGTCCGAGGCGCGGCCGGCTTCGGCCAGTTATTGTCTCACCCGATACGAGCACATGCTCTGCAATTACACTATCGATAGCGGCTGACTCAGGCCACTCCGGACTCCGGCCCGAACGATTGACTGAACTATAAAACATTGTTTTTACTAACCGTAATTAGTGCTCCGTTTGAGATTACCCTTGTAGGGCACAGTGGTAGGTACATCGTATTTGTCCGCAAACGTGTATGTCCGTATCTTGTTAATCGCTGACTCACGATACATAAAATTCAAGTGGCGTCCAACTAAATGGCTTCTGGAAACCAAAAACGGCATAAAGTATTCATGTCAGTTTGCAATCTTATCATCTCTCAGACCGGAAGATCTCGGTTCAATGATACCGTTCTACATCAGCAATGGTAGACAGGTAGGTACTAGATATTATAACGTTCAACGAAAACATTGTCGGCTATATTAGTCTTGCAAATATAGTACCTATTGCTTTGTAATTTTATGATCGCTTCTTCCTCAATTTTTTTTTTTTGTTTTATGCTCAATATTCTAACGTAGGTAGGTACAATCCTCAATGTATAATACCTACTAACTATTGAGCTACTTTTCGCGATAAGACTAAAAAGATTCGCGTGAATTAACGAACAACAGGATTTACGAACTGCAACTTTTAATTTTTTAACCCCCGACGCAAAAACGACAGGGTGTTATAAGTTTGACGTGTCTGTGTGTGTGTCTGTCTGTCTGTTCCCCTGTAGCGCTCAAACGGGTGAACCGATTTGAATGCGGTTTTTTTTGTTTGAAAGGCGAATTAGTCGAGAGTGTTGTTAGCTATGTTTGGTGAAAATCGATCCAAGATGGCCGCCGCTACAAAATGGTGGAATACATATTTTATCACAACTCCCTCAATATGGGTATCAAATGAAAGGGCTTGACTAGTAAAATAGCACTATGTAAATCCAACATGGCCGCCACCACAAAATGTCGAATGTCGCGGGGTTTATTAAATTTTTAATTTATACTTGTTCAACGAAAATCTCTTTTTACGTAAGTTTTATAAAAACATAAAAAAATGGAAGAATAGTTTTAATATTGGACTGATTATAAAGAAAATTTTTAACGAGCATTAAAGTAGGTATACTTATTCGATTTTACCTTTGAAAACAACTTCACTGTGAAATTATCTGATTGAAGAACAAAAAATACCTTTTAACATAAATTAATCATCAATCAATTCATGTATCAGGTACCTACCTACGCAGAATTCCTGAAACCTACCTATTGTAGAAAGTTTTCAACAGACGCCCACATTATTCCGATACACAACCAATTCATAAATTCATAGCGAACCTTAACGCCAGATTTATTACTTTACTAGCTTTTGCCCGCGGCTTTGCCTGCGTGAATTTCGGTTTTTCACCAATCCCGAGGGAATCGTGGATTCCCGGTTCCCGTCTCCGCTCCCTTTTTAGGGTTCCGTAGTAAACAAGGAACCCTTATAGTTTCGCCATGTCCGTCCGTCCTCGGTTAATCTCAGAGACTATATTAGTGCTAGAAATCTGTAATTTGGCATGGGTATAAATATTAATCACGCCGACAAAGTGGTGAAATAAAATTTTGATAAATATTTTTTATTAGGGTAGCTCCCCTACATGTTACGTGGGGATGAATATTTTTTTTCTCGTCTACTCCATAGTGTGGGGTATCGTTGAATAGGTCTCTTAAAAATACTGTGGGTGTGGGAACATCATTTTTCGATTTCTAGATCTGTTTGTAAAATATGATGTTTTATAGTGCTAATTTTTATTAGAGTCAAGTGTCCCCCCCCCCTCTATCAGTCAAATGGCAGTATATAGGAACTTGAAAAAATTCTTTCACGTGAGTGAATTCTTTCAAGTGAATTTTTCACGATAAAAAGTAGCCAATGTATTAAGTCAGGGCATAATCTATCTTCATTCTAAATTTCAAACAAATCGGTTCAGTAGTTGCGGCGTTAAAGAATAACAAACACACACACATACTTACATACCTACTCACAAACTTTCACCTTTATAAATTAGTGTGATTTGAGGGGTTGAGTTTTCGAAAGTATGTAAATGAATACAATGTTACATAAACTATGTTGCGCAGTTGAGGAAGCACATCAGATCGACGAAGCTGACTTTGTATGTCCCAATTTCGCCTTTTTTCTTTCCTCTGTGAGATTATCACTAAGTTCTAATAAAATCATTAAATCCGGAAGTAGGTATAGAGTCGTAATTAGATTACCTATTAGATATCTCAAGAAAACTTCTGCCATTATGTGATTGATGGAAAGTGGTCATTACCTCCAGCAATGAGGAATAGAGACGATAAGTAATAACTAGTTATTGGTACCTTCACCAGTGAGTGACCAAAGGGTGTTTTAAAACTAAACTGGAACTTAGAGATAAGTGTACCTATAGGTACCTATTATATTTTTATTTTCTCCGTAGAGGTTTTGACAACCTCTCTGACGCAGTGGTGAGCTTTGTGGTCTCATGAGTGAGAGGTCCCAGGTTCGATTCCCGGCAGGAGAAAGGCATTTCGTAATTTCTAAATTATCTCTAGTCCGGCCTAGTGGCCATAGTGGCTAGTTGTCACGCTACGTGCCGCCAAGCGATTTAGCGTTCCGGTACGGTACCGCGTAGAAATCGATCAGAGGTATGGGCTTAATAAAAACTGCCATACATCTTTCAGATTAGTCGCTTCCACCCTAGGCTGCATCGTTATTTTCCATCAGGTGAGATTGCAGTCAAGGGCTAACTTGTAGATGAATATCACTACATAGTATAAAACAAAGTCGCTTTCTTTGTCCCTATGTCCCTATGTATGCTTAAATCTTTAAAACTACGCAACAGATTTTGATGCTGTTTTTTTTAATAGATAGAGTGATTCAAGAGGAAGGTTTGTAAGTAGAAAAATTGGACCCTACAGGTGGCGCTAATAGCGGGCAGGACGACGTCTGCCGGGTCCGCTAGTAAAAGTATAAAGGACGACGCTAGTAAAGTGGTTAAAATATAAAACGCAATAGAATAAAGAGCAGCAGTATGAGGAAATAAGTACGAGTAGGTACGTCGTAGGTACAACGCATGTGATAATAATCTTCAGTGGCATTCCACTGAGCGCGAGAATCCTGCGTCTCGAAAACGTGATGACAGACGAATGGCTTCTAGCTACACAGTCGTATGAATGGAAACTTGATACAACCCCGTCCACACATTTAACAACACGGCGAAGAACATCTTAACTGAAAACCCAACCCATTACCGGCCCATTACAGGGCACGGGTCTCCTCTCAGAATGAGAAAGAAGGGTTTAGTCCGTAGTCCACCATGCTGGTCAAGTGATAGTGATATACTTCACACGCCTGTGAGAACATTATGAAGGCATGGCTTAGACATGCAGGTTTTCTCACGATGTTTTTCTTCACTGTTAAAGCGAGTGATATTTAATTTCTTAAAACGCACATAACTCCTAAAAGTTGCGGGGGATCTAGCTCAGTCCCCTAAAAGGGAGGTCGAACCGTATATCCTTCGTAATTTAATTCAATTATTATAGCTCTGTAATGCATTGTCAGCGAAGTTATGTGCTGACATCGTGCAGCGTTAGGCCGTTAGCTTGAGGCTATAATCGTGTATTAAGAGCCCTCTCCATGGCATCGACAAATCGTTGGTGAGTGGAGTCTAAAACAGTGATTTCTGCATTTAGAGAGCGAGACGTCTTCAGTAAAGAAAAGTACTAAAAATATATACATAAATAAATATAAATTAATTAAATAAATAAATTTTGCTTGAGATATGATGATTTTTAGTGAAAAACGGCAAAGTAAAAAGATCCAAATCTAGATTTGGTATTTCGCCTATTTTAGAAAATATTTGGCAATTTGTTACATGAACTAAAGACATTTGTAATTATTATGAAGTAACCTATGATAAGACTTCGGTCGTTTTTCAATTTTCTAGTTTCTTATATAGTTTATTTACGCACGAAATGCCTCAAAATTTGCCCAAAAATAGTGATTTTTCAAGCGTCATAACTTTAAAAATAAATATAATTTTAATATTTTTATTTTATGGCATAGATAATGGAGATATAAATTGATATCTGGCTTAACTTTAGACCTATTGCGACAAATATTAGAATAATAGGCGTAATACGTTTGTATGGAGAAGCGCGTGAAGAGAGCGGCCTTAACTATGTAGGTATGAGCCATAACATTTGTGAGACAAAAGACCATCCATCTTTGGGGTGGTGTCGACAAATAGTCAAATAGCCTGAATATCGCAACAGCCTCAAAATCAAGTCTCATTGCACTAATAGTTGCCGTAGATACTCCTAGCACAAGCTAGTCGGATGGGAAAGGAGAATATTTGTCATATTCAGCATGCGTAATATTCTTTTTTTTAATCTAATGATTTAAGATACTTAGATGATTTTTTAATCTATTAACAAGTTTGAAGCCTCTATGCCCAACAGACTGAGTGCCCCAATTGTTGCATATAGACCGATAGCATCTTCAAAACTGCACTTACGATGAAATTCCGTTCGAAATCTTTACAGAAACTCAAAATAAACGTCTTTAACGATGACATCAGCCAAACGGTCAGCTGTGCGGTCAGCAAGCTTATTATGCATGACATCTATAATTTTAGTAGGTATTGATTAAAACCTTTTTAAGACAGATGTAACCATTTAAAATATAAATAAATGATATCAAGACACAAGGCCATGTCGCCAGCCAAGTTCCAATAAGAAAAATTTCTTATAAGAATGCTCGCGACTTCTTCCACGTAACAATGATACAAATCCCGAACAAACTTTCATCCCCTATTTTAGTACCCTCAAGGGGTGATTTTTGAAAATAGCTTAGTTATACAAGTTTTCATTATTTAAAACTAAACACTTAATGCCGACTTCAAAAACATAGGACTTTCATATAAACTGCAATCTCCATTTCATCCACTTAAAGGGTATTTATTACTAGTTGGATAGTCCTAGAAGGATTTACCTTCCTTTCAAATTTGATGGCTTTATAGTTTCTGAGATTTCGATATAGTCAGTGATTGAGTAGTATTTCGCCTTTATATTTACTTTTGTATATAAATGTATGAAATATGAATCAAATGACATTTAGACAACGCCAAAGTTTCTGAAAATCAGCGAACAGAGAGCAGAAGTTAAAATTTTTCATCGATAAGAAAATCTAATGAATTAGGTATGCCTGTGCGTTTTGTTAATACGGATTGATTTTAATAAGCAGTAGGTATGTATTATCTATTGACAAAATATATATAAATCAATATCCACTAACTCTATGAAATATTTTTTCTAGAAATTTCTCCATAGTATTATGTACTTATGGTACATTGTTCATATATGAACAATTGTTCATATATTGTTCATATATGAACAATGTACCTTATGTACATCATTCTTTAGATTGGGTGGAATTATGGTTAAGCGACCCCGGAGTTCGATCCCCGGCACATACCTCATCTTTTCAGACTAGAAAGCATATAGCATTTAAATATTAGCAATTAAATATCACTTGCTTTGACGGTGAAGAAAAACATCGTGAGAAAGCCTGTATGCCTGAGATTTCTCAATAACGTTCTCCAAGCCGTGTGAAGTCTACTAATCCGCACTTGGCCAGCGTGGAGTACTACGGCCTAAACCCTTCTGACTCTGAGAGGAGACCCGTGCCCTGTAGAGGGCAATATAGGTATGGGTATAGGTATGGCACGTAGGGCATGGTAATGGGTTGATAACGCATTAATGATGATTGTGATGTTGATAAGCGAGAATCGAGATTATTCCTAAAAATGTGTGTAAGTATCTACTGATTTGCTACAGATTACTGAAACATTCCAGTTAATATTTACGTTCGAGCGGAGGACACATTCAAAAGAATCTGTTGTGAACCTGGAAATGAGCCAATGTTTGACTCATTTTAAAGTTTTATGCAATCGCCCTATTTTTCTAAACGAAATTAGTTGCACGCGACACCAGAGATACATGTCTTGCCGTATTCGTCAGTGTAGACAAATAACCATTAAATAATGAATAATGCTGTGACATAATTCCAATATAGGTAAGTAGGTACGTGAATGTAGAATATAAAGCGCTGGTTAAATAAATCCCGACTAGGTACGTCCAAATTATAGAATTATTTTCGGTATCTACACATTTCAATAGAGAAACTATACCTACTCAATTATTCTCCCGATTTATAAAATACTTATAACTATATACATGCTTCGTATGACTAGATTTACCTGGTGATATGCTTATAAACTATATGTAGATAATACTTATTAATAAAATTCATCTCTATCACCGCGGTATTATTGACTTGACGATAAATTGAACAGATTTTACTAATTATTATAGTAGAGCAATTCGTGGCTAACTGTACCTACACGCAAGACACCAAGTGTCCATTATGCATTAAAATTAATTAACTTCATCTCGGTCGCGTGCCCTCGACTTGGACTCATCAGTACGGTTGCCAGGCCTCCGCGGAACCTAGACTTCGTCCCGTGTTTGTTATTAACCCCCGACGCAAAAACGACGGGGTGTTATAAGTTTGACGTGTCTGTGTGTGTGTGTGTGTGTGTGTGTGTGTGTGTGTGTGTGTGTGTGTGTGTGTGTGTGTCTGTCTGTTCCCCTGTGGAGCTCAAACGCGTGGACCGATTTGAATGCGGTTTTTTTGTTTGAATTAGTCGAGAGTGTTGTTAGCTATGTTTGATGAAAATCGGTCCAAAATGGCCGCCGCTACAAAATGGCGAATTACATATTTTATCACAACACCCTCAATATGGGTATCAAATGAAAGGGCTTGACTAGTAGAATAGCACTATGCAAATCCAAGATGGCCGCGACCACAAAATGGCGAATGTCGGGGGTTTTTAAATTTTCAATTTATACTTGTAGCCTGTAGGTTATCGGGTGTATGAGTAGACGCGCGCGCAGACGGTCGCGCCGCGCGCCGGCCAGCGCAAGCGCGGTAATTAGATAAACGAGCAGTGTGGAGAGGTCCCGACCGCAATTACCGCATGCGCCACTCCGACCGCTCCCCATAAATAAAATCAACGATATGGGACGCCGCTACTGACTCACGCGGAATATCGGTCACCGAATACCTTGAAAATGATCTCATAAATCATTATTAATGCGAAAATGTCCACCGCAGAGACAGACGGATCTCTCTGTATATGTAGATACATATATATAAGCCTCATTGGTCTAGTGGTATGCTGGTTGGACTTGGAATCATGAGGTTCAAAACCCGGATCAAGACCAAAAAGTTATTAAGTATTTTTTCAGTCAATAAATTGTCCAGTAGCAGACCTCGTTTGCCCCGGAGAGCATTCTCTCATTTCTCTCCGACCCTGTCGCATTAGCGTTGGACTATGACAATGAAAGAATAGATAGTGCACCTGTTTTGTACACACACTTGTGCTCTATAAAATCTCCTGCGTATTGGCTAGTCTCTATCTCTGAGATTGGCCGCCGTGACCGAAATTCCACGCAATATTATGATGGTGAGGTACGATAAACTCAAATACTTATCTCACAACGAATAAAAATATTTGGGATTTCATTGTATTGCACCCTAAATCACTGTGAATTCCTGAAAACAGACGAGAAAACTTTTATGACATTTCACCGCCACGTCCCCAGTGCGCCAAGAATGCGATTCAACTCCAGTAAATACCTACCTAAATATTTTAATTCTATATTTTTTCGAGACTACATAAATAAGTATTAAATAAATTATGCTGGTAATATTGAAAATTCATAATGAAAAGTGTTTTCTATTACTTACATGTAAGTAACTAAGTACTTACCTGTAAGTATTTCAGTCCGAAACCTTACTTGTGTGCACCCATAGTTCCATATATGCGATTTGTACCACCATCTATGTTCAGTAGTTAACCTATATTAGTCGAAAAAGCATCGATGACTCAATTTTTAATTTAAAAAAAAGGTTGTCTGTAAAGTCGGTTTATGGACGATAATTTTATACGTGATAACGTCATAAGAAAACAATGAGATAGATGCATCGCAAGCCAAACGCTTAGGCTGATCGTGCCTTCTATATCGCTTTGTTCCGTGCTCTCGCTTGCACGCGGTACGTAACAATGAGTCATGCTTTTTCGTGCGTGTAGCCGGCGTTCATCGATTTATCAGACGTTAAAAAAAAACTAATGGTAGGCAAATTCAAGAAACAGGCATTCTAATTTTAGAAACAGACAACACACAAAGATAAAATACCTATAGTCAAAAGATCCAGCTGAACGCAACTTGAGTTATATCTACTGACACGCAGTGCTCCGCGACTTGAATAATTTGACTTTGATTCGAGTTGTATATCAAGTGAGACAGCCCAGACAAGCTGGCCGACCGTATCTCATACGATACTGTTGTAAATCAGAAACGATTGACACAAAATTACAAATAATATTTCAAAGACGCCAAATATTAGAATAAATATTATTTATAGTTACCAACGAACCGAATGCAATGCAACCGTTATATAACTTCGTACACTTATACCGCTATATCAACAAAAAACAATATATCAAGATGAGTCAAGACTGGAGAGTCAACATTTCGCGGCAGATGGCAACGGCAATCGCTTTAGTGTGTTGGCGGAAACAATGCCTCTAATCCGTGTCGCTCAGAACTCGCACCTCACCTTCCCTCCTACGCACCGCTGCTCCGTTTACTAACAGTCTGGAGCCCGTCGAGCGAATTACTTTCTACACTAACCTACACGTAGCCATGGCCACTTTTCACTTTCATGAGTGAAGTCTTTAGACTTAGTAGTTTAGTCACAAAGACGAACTAACTATTTGGTTATCTATTTTGTGTTAATTTTTACATGAAAAGCAGGCTACTAATCAGGATCTGAAGTGAATATAAAACAAATGTGATGCAACGTGTTAGATAAGAGAGCGTTGTCTCGAGCAGATGTATGTAGATATTATAATTAGTGTAACTACCAGATTTCGTTACGTTATTATTCATGAGGAATGGCCTCCGAGCTAATGAATGAACGGGCCACGCGGCCGCCCACGGCGACTTCATTCATACAGGGCCCTGCGTGGTCGTGAGCGACTTCAATGGCGACCTACTACGACATAGGAAGAAGGCTGTTCGAAATAACTTACGCAATATTGTACCTTCTTACCAAAACATTATCGACTGTATCCATAATAACGTTATATACTTTATAGCTACCTACTTACTTTGTAGTTATAATATTGATACTTGATAGCCTTCGCCCTTCTCTCGTAGAGTCATTAGAATAACTTTTTATATAGAATTTAGTACAGTAAACTTCAAAATATTCTTCTACCCATAGACTGGTATTGGTAAACAAGTTCGAAAACTTGAAAAATAGAGATAAAGGTCCTAAAAATTTGAACGATAGCTCATTCGATTCGGAATCACCTCTAGAAAAATGTTTTTATGTTAACAAAATAAGATGAAAAAAAAATGATATTTCGTTTTATGTTAATAACTCAAAAAATATTTATATTAAAGCTATTTTGAAAAAAGCTCGTTAAACAAGAGGAAATTTCCAATAAAAAAGTCTCAACTTCCGAAACTCTATCTCCATTATTTATAACTTTAATTTGACGTTGAAAATGGGGCTCCGCGCGGAGTTTACGGCAAGCGCGCGCGAGCCTTCAGCAATTAAAATATTTTTTTTTTATAGCATAAAATGTGATTTTAAAAATTTGAAAAAAATCTAGTATCTTTTTAACACTTGAAAGCATCGAGCCCTGAAGAAAAAAAGTTTAATCACCATTTTTCAATAAGTTATTCAATTGTAAATTAACAAATTTTTCCCAAATTTCCTTTGGCATAAACAATGTGATGAAAGGTATAAATAATTGGCCTAAAAATTTTAAACTTCGTGGAGCCCTTCTGATATATAGTCCGTTCGGTAACATAGTGTCACACAGGCGCAGGTGCTCTTATTATTCTGCTTTTATTTTTGTTATTTTTTACACTTTGTAATTTTTTTTCTATTCTAAGAATAAAACAGAATCTCCAAATAGTCTGCCAATCCGCACTTGGCCAGCGTGGTAAGTAAACGAACGTGGTAAATAAACGAACGTTGACCGTAAGTAAACGAACAGACAAATTTTCGTAAAAGTTTATTAATTTGTTAATTTTGATTTTTTATAACTAATGTAAATCACAAAGGTAAATCATATGATTTACATGATTATTACGATTTTTCAATAGCAATTGCAATTTTTTACCTGCACCAAAATCCTACAAAAACATTTTTCTAGAGGTGATTCCGAATCGAATGAGCTATCGCTCATATTTTTAGGACCTTTATCTCTATTTTTCAAGTTTTCGAACTTGTTTACCATTGAAATAATAGATATCGTTACTCCTAGTAACGCCTAAGTAACCTACCTAACCTACACGAAAATACAAAAATTTACAATTTATTTTTCCCTTCTAACCTAGCGTAAACCGTGGCCATACAACAACAGTCAACAGGTGCAAAACCTCCGACCTTTCGCATTTAATCGGCTGTCTAAACCGTTTAGCTAATGGTCATAATTCGGTTATACATACCTAATCTTTAAACTAAATTTTTTTCACAGGGGACTGACAATTTTCCTACTATAGAGATTATGTACAATCAAGTGAGCAACTAATTTTATAAGTTTTTAAAGTAAACCGTACATAGGTAGGTACCTACTCTTGAATGTTTCCTAATAAATAAATATAAGGGAGAGTCCGGCAGTACGGGCCGGCATCCAGTACCGGCCAGTTGCTATTTCTAAGATTATATAACAGCTAACGCTGACACCATTAGCTCCATTTAAGTAGTTCACTTTGACAAGTCTATGCCCAAAACGGGGGCGACCTGTCAGCTACCGACTAACTGTCAGTGCAAAGAATTGCGTTGCGCGCGGTGACATTCGTTACACAAGTATTGTACCGGGGGTGATAATTGAATATTATTGGAATATATCGACAATAGTTAATCGTGGTATGTATTTATTATTTATATAGCTACAATAATAATGTTTTAATTGATGCTTTATACGTAACATTTTATAATTGAGCGATCTCGAAATTTTATTTCGCTTCCTCCAGTACGGGCCACGAAATTGTCCGTCAGTACCGGCCACTGGTTGAGTTTATTTTAAATGGTTTAATTTCTTTATAGGTACATAAATATGTTAGATGATGACAATGGACGTGAAAGGAAGACAAAGAAGCGCACCTGGGAACCTGCCATAATGCATAGAGCCGTGGAAAAGTTTTAAGTAGGCACAGAAATGAATGCGCGTCAGGCTGAGATTCAAAGTACCAAGAGTGACTTTAAATGTAGAATTAAAGCTATTGAAAATTATAAAGAGAAAAATAATAAAGCTTTAAGCCTGCTATGGGTCGTTTCCACGACACATTCTCGCCTGAACACGAAAAAGTGTTGGCAGAACATATTAAGGATTTAGACAATAGGCTAATGCCCATAAGCAAACTTTTAGTAAACTTTTCACGGTTAAAGATAAAGAAGTTAACAAAAAAGGCAAGGATGTTTTGCTATCAGGCAACGATACCGACAAAAAAGACAGGAAAAAGAATGAAAACTAGCTCCTTTTTCAAAGAAAGATTTAGGAAGAAACAATATGCCCTCTGTGCCTCGAATCTCATAAAGAGGATTGGATTCAGTGTGGAAACTGCAAGATTTGGGTGCAAAAGGCTTACGCAAACATTTTGGAACTATTAAACCAATAAAATATGTGATTATTGCCTAGTATAAATGGTATTTGTTTCTGGCCCGTACTGGAGGACAATTTTTTTACTATTAATTTTTAGTGTCTTTAGATTTTATTAATAAATTTGATTCTTTCCAAATATATTGATGTTACATTATTTTTATTTATACATTATGAGTTATTTTACATAAATCAGCAAATATATAACATATTACTTTGGAGATTTTAATTTTATACCAAATAAACCTTAGGGTGGCGGTACTGCCGGACTCTCCCCTATATCAAAAGTTACAGAATGTAACCCCACAGCTCTGGGAGTCACGCCCTGAGTGATTGAGCCACCTCACTTGAACCACTCATTTAGAGCTTCTTGTTATAATTTAAGTGCCTCTAAAAGTATCTATTTAGATCATTACTGCAAATTGCAATGTACCTACTTAACGCTACTAGATGTCACTATCCATAGCTGACTGTAAAACAAATACTTTGCAAACAAAGACAAAATGAAGTTCAAAAATTAAAACCCTAATATTATGTACAGACTGCTAATCGTTTTGTCATAGTCATTATTTTGTCATGACGTCATATTATAGTCTACGTCATGCGGAACGAAGACAAAGCCAACGCGAGCCAATATCTAATTAATACCCACCTAGTTTGACAAACACGCGGGAACCGATGAACCGACAAACACACACACACACCTGCAACTGTCCAACACCATACTCTGCCGGGCAATAATTTCGCTTGTCGTTTACCGCTCAACAGGTGGCCGCTTAAAGGTCAGAATCGATATTGAAATGGCAAAGTTGAGGGTAAAACGCTCCCCGCCACAGACTCATGCCGCAGTATGAATGAGCCGTAGTGGCCGGAGGGTGAGGTCTGGGGTGGCGCGACGCATGCTTTTCGTGGCCATGGCCACGGGATGACGTCCGGTGGTTAGGGCGCGTGCGCACTGGACGTCGAGGTTCAAGGACGCGGCATCGATCCGCAGCGGCGCGCGGCGTGCGTTCGCTGCCACGGCCACGCGCGATCCCAATGCTGCCCAATGCCATTGCCACGGACGGACGTCAGCCGGGGCTGTTGATATACATTCCGTTGACATTACTGAAATCGTGTTGACTTCACACGTGTTCGTTCACTTTCACTTTAACAGACTCCGCTGTCCGTCTGTGTGTCTGTCTGTCTGGCCGTCTGTCACCAGGCTGTATCTCATGAACCGTGATAGTCAGACAGTTGAAATTTTCACAGATGATGTACCTATTTCTGTTGCCGCTATAACAACAAATACTAAAAAACAGAATAAAATAAATGTTTCAGGGGGCTCCCATACAAAAAACGTGATTTTTAGCTCGTTTTTGCTTGATATTGATAACGGCAACAGTAAGACGCTTGAAATATTCACAGAATATTTAGTTATACTTAGATACATATTATATTCATTTTAAAAATAAATAATTAAATTATAATAAAACAAATATTTAAGGGGGATACAATACAACAGACGTGATTTTTTTGCCATTTTTATAGATAATGGTACGAAACCCTTCGTGCGCGAGTCCGACTCGCACTTCGGTTTTTTTATTCTTACCTACATAATATCAAAGTGTATAAAGTTAATTTACTTATAGTACCTACCTACAAAAGTTTATTACAAAAGTTTTGTACAAGTCGTTTATTACGAAAATTTTCTCATGATCACGTGACAAATTATGACGGCACTCGTTATCTAACTCGTTATAATATGTCACGTGATCGTGAGAAAATTGCCTTCAACTCCTTAGATTTTATTTTTATACAAATATTGTAAAACACGAAAAATAACGTATTTTTCGTTTTCTTCTATTTTTTAAATAATATTTGTATGCCATTTAGGTGTGTGTAGATAATTTTGTGTATATGCCATTTAGGTGTAGATAATAAACTAGTGTTGTGCTCGGTGCGCGAGCTGCAAGCAGCTCGCGTGCCTTGTAGTCTTTTCAATATTCGTAAAATAAAGAAATGGGAGGCCATACCAAATACCAGAATATACTGGAGAGTCTCTTGAAAGATAGAAAGAAATATTGGTATCACGTTTCGTATCTTTTCTGAAAGGACACTAATCAGTTCTATGCATGCGTTTAGTGGAAAAAAAGGATCTATACAAAAATGTTCTGGAGATCCACTTGAAAATTAAAAAGAAATTTTGTATGGACACGAATTTTTTTGTTCTGTAGCTATCTTTTTTTTACTGGCTCACCAAAGGGCCTAAGGTCTTGAACATTTTTAGTTTCAGGACCATGCCTCTATGATTGATAGTTTTTGAGGGCCGTTAGGGTTCTCTGGTAATTTTTCCGCATTCACTACGTTTTGTGATTTTTGTGAAAAAAAATCTTAAAGTTCTATTTATAAGTGTTGTAGGGGGAAAATTTTTCATACAAAAATGTCTAAGAGAGCCTCTTGAAAAGAACCCAAAAAATTTGTATGGAGAGAATTTTTTTTGTTCGGTGGCCATGTTTTTTTTACCGGTTCACCCAATGGCCCAAGGTTTTTAATAACATTTGTTTGGGACCATGTCTGTATGACTGGTAGTTTTGGAGGACCCATGAGCTACTCTGGTAAAATTTCCACATTCATGACGTTTCATAATTTTCCTGAAGGAAGACCCATAAGTTCTACGCACATAAATAGTGAAGGGAAAAAGTTCCATACAAAATTGTTCTGGAGAGCCTCTTGAAAAGAACCCAAAAAATTTGTATGGAGAAAATTTTTTTTGTTCGGCGGCCATCTTTTTTTTACCGGTTCACCCAATGGCCCAAGGTCTTTAATAACATTTGTTTGGGACCATGTCTGTATGATTGGTAGTTTTGGAGGACCCATGGGGTACTCTGGTAAATTTTCCACAATCATGACGTTTCATAATTTTTCTGAAGGAAGACCCATAAGTTCGACGTATATAAATAGTGAAGGGAAAAGGTTCCATACAAAATTGTTCTGGAGAGCCTCTTGAAAAGAACTCACTAAATTTGTATGGAGAGAATTTTTTTTGTTCGGTGGCCATCTTTTTTTCACCGGTTCACCTAATGGCCCAAGGTCTTTAATAACATTTGTTTGGGACCATGTCTGTATAACTGGTAGTTTTGGAGGACCCATGAGGTACTCTGGTAAATTTTCCACATTCATGTCGTTTCATAATTTTCTGAAGGAAGACCTATAAGTTCTACGCACATAAATAGTGAAGGGAAAAAAGTTCCATACAAAATTGTTCTTCTTGTTTCGAGAGCTTCTTGAAAATTACCCAAAAAATTTATATGGAGAAAATTTTTTTTTGTTCGGCGGCCATCTTTTTTTTACCGGTTCACCTAATGGCCCAAGGTCTTTAATAACATTTGTTTGGGACCATGTCTGTATGACTGGTAGTTTTGGAGGACCCATGAGGTACTCTGGTAAATTTTCCACATTCATGACGTTTCATATTTTTCCTGAAGGAATACCCATAAGTTCTACGCATATAAATAGTGAGGCGAAAAAAGTTCCATACAAAATTGTTCTGGAGAGCCTCTTGAAAATTTGCAAAATTTTTGTATGGAGACGAAATTTTTTTTTGTTTGGTGGCCATATTTTTTTCACCGGTTCACCCAATGGCCCAAGGTTTTGAACATTTTTTGTTTCGGGACGGTACCTTTCCGACTGATAGTTTTCGAGATCCCTTAGGGCACCCTAGTCAGTTTTCCACGTTCAGCTCTCTCTATAATTTTGTAGACCTTATATTTTTGAATTTTACACACATGAAAATTATGGTGAAAAAGTCCCATACAAAATTGTTCAGGAGAGGTGATCAGTACCTGACTTCAAGTAGCTTTATATATATAATGTATGTAATACCTACTAACAATTAAATTATATGTTTATTTTTGTTTACAATATTGACCCATATAAAATGTAAACTAAAATATAACCCACAAACAGGTAAGTACCTCCTAGCATATCAAGAAGACGGTTAAAAAAGGTTGCTATTTTATTGTAGGTATTATAACTATTTTAATATATATATGTATAGCTGTTCGTTCTGATTCACTGACTCATTCATCGCCTCTCCTGTAAAATTTTGTATGAAAAATTTTTTTTTCACAAATGGTTTCGTATAGAGGACAAAAATTCATTAAGAGGAAAAATATGGAGAGAGCTGATGATTGAGGATTTCGGAGACGGTTGAAGAGCACGCTTAAGGTATTGAAGATAGGTGGGGGGTGCTCGAACAAATGTCACTCGAAACGTCATCCAATTGGCAGGGAGCCGAAAAAAAATTCAAAATGGCGAAAAAAAGATGGCCGCCATACAAATTTCGTCGGTGTCCATCTCGAAGGGTATAAAAGATGGAAGAGTTGTTTCTTAGCAAAACATGATCAGGATCCAAAGATCTACTCGATGAATACAAAAAAAATTCAAAATGGCGGACTTTATTTTTCCATAGAAAATGTATGGCGAATATTGAAGAGACTACAAGTTGTGAACTATGCAAGGCTTTGATGCGGTTCTTTGGGGATGTCTCAAAGAAAAATATTCAAAAATATGATGACTGAGGGTTTGGAAGATGGTTGAGGAGCCCGGGCAGGGTATTGTAGATAGGTGGGAGTTGCTCAAACAAAAATTACTCGAAACCTCATCCAATTGGCACTAAGCTGAAAAAAACCCAATATGGCGGCTATATAAATTTCGTCGGTGTCTATCTCCACCACTTCAGCTTTTTAACGTCCTACAGCTGGGCACAGGCCTCCTTTCTCATAGGAGAGACGGATATAGAGCTTAGACCCGCCACGCTGCACCAATGCGGGTTGGCGGTCTATTCACCAAGGATAAAAGATGGAAGAGTGGTATCTTGGCAAAAAACTGGTCAAGTACGAGTCAGACTCGCGCACCGAGGGTTCCGTACTCCAGAAGTATAAGTACAATCTGTTTTTCATTAGTTTGTTTTAAAAGGTAAGGTGCTAATTAAGCTAGGCCTCTAAATTGTATGAGCGCTCATACAACTCAGAGGTCTATCTTAATTGACTCAACTATGTATGTATGGGAACACCCTTTAATTTCCAACTTTTTTTAGTTTTTGGAATTTTTCCTTTAATTGTGCTGTAAGACCTGGCTTTTTGCCTAATTTCGTAATTCTAGGTCAACTGGAACTACCATTTAGATTTTCGACCCAAAACCTATAGGGTACTGCCGGTTGACCTAGATTTGTCAATTTTGGTTAAAAGCAAGGTCTTACAGATCAAATAAAGGAAAAATTCTGAAAAATAATAAATTTTGAAAATTAAGGTAAATTTTGGTACTTACAAGTTTTCGTGAAAATCTAAATTTGCCCATATCTTTTTCTTGTTATACCTATTTTTGTTATAAATAGGCTTGATTGGCCGCGTAATCCGCCGTGGCCCGTAAATAAGAGACTCGTGCGCCTCTGATTACATTGCTATGAAGCAGGGACAGCGCCGTCTGTAGGGTGGCATGGAATACAATAATATCATTTAAGTAACATATTTTTCATTTTTTAGTCGCAAACAGCATATTATATAACACATCACATACTTAAATCGAGAATCTATATGTATAGGAGTTATACAACCAACCCAAATTTTATATGATCCCATAAAACCAAAATTCCACAATTAATACTCAAAAATGTTTATGAAATATACAAAAAAGTGATATATGTATATATATTTTGTAAGTTCTATTTAGTAAAACTTTCCGAATTACATAATTATAATCTTTTCCGTTTTCCCGGGATGAAAAGTTTCCATCCTAATTTATGTCAAATTGTAGATCTTTAACTGTATTAAAATTTATTTATATTTTAACTGTATCCGTGAAAAGATACAAACAAACAAACCGACAAACCAACAAACAAACGCACTTTCGCAATTGATAATATTAGTATGGTAGGATGTGAACTCTATTCGAAGTGTGCACTGATTGCGAAGTAAGCATCGCGCGTGTCAAATTACGTCGCCCACGCGGCGGCGCGGCGGCCGCGCGCGCGCATGCGATACACCGCGTCGCGTCGTGACGGCCTTATTATGACGATAGGGGCTCGATTTGTTACCCCTCGCACTTATGAAAATGTGAAAATCCATAAAAAAAATTATACAAGTAACTATAAATTTCAAATTAAAAAAAACCCCCGACATTCCATTTTGTGGTGGCGACCATCTTGGATTTGCATAGTGCTATTCTACTAGTCAAGCCCTTTCGTTTGATACCCATATTGAGGGAGTTGTGAAAAAATATGTAATCCGCCATTTTGTGGCGGCGGCCATGTTGGACCAATTTTCATCAAACATAGCTAACAACACTCTCGACTAATTCACATTTCAAAGAAAAAAAACCGCATTCAAATCGGTCCACCCGTTAAATCGCTACAGGGGAACAGACAGACACACACATACACACACACACACACACAGACGCGTCAAACGTATAACACCCCGTCGTTTTTGCGTCGGGGGTTAAAAATAAGTTTCAATATTACAATTTTTACATCATTTATTCAACTTGAACTTGAATCCAAAGAAAGGGCTTATTACTGCAGCGCTGTAATTAAGTCTCCAAAGTTATATTATTATTCAATATCACTTTAAAAGCAACTGGAAAGTGAAAATGTGCTGGTGTGCGCGCCATTCATGAATTTCCCACCCATTGTCGGAACCGGGGAGATGGAATGAGAGCCGGGGGGTCAAAGCTTGGGGGGTGGGGATTCTCCCCGTTTATGAATGGGGCCACACGTCATTGATATCGATCGCTGCGCGGCCCTGTGTGAGGTTACCACGCCAGGGGCATCGCCGGTCGTTCCACAGGTGGTTCCTTGCCGCGAGCCGGTGAGCTGTCATTATTACTAGATCGTTCAATGTCCCGCTATAGTAGGAGATCCCACCTTAGAAATTTCTACCCTCATCTGTTATTTAAACGAATTATATTATGTCAAATGAAAGATTATTTTATTCTTAATCGAACCGTATTTGGTTGCCTGGTCAAAAGTGGTGCTAAATCATGGTTGCCTGGATTTTAAGATATAAAATGTTCGGTGCGAGTGTTGAAAGTGACAGAAAAGTGTTGCGCGCGCAATTTCATTTGACAGACAAAGATGCAGTGAGGCAGGCGTGCACTCGGCAGGTGCTTAGTCTATACATAGATTAAAACCATAGACTTTCTGTGCCTGTCCATTAAAGATATTTACAAAAAAATAAGTGAGTGACGTAAGGGATAAGTAATAAAACGTAAAAAAGCTGTTTTTGAAAATTTTGTCTGTTTGTCTGTATGTTTGTGCATGTATTACGCAAAAACTACTGAATGGATTGAAATGAAACTTGGCATGATTTAAGTTCATACTACATAATAGCATATAGGATACCTTTTATCCCGAAATTCAGCAGAGTTCCCTTGGGAGAGAGGATGAAAGTCAAAATACACATTTTGACTTTCATCCCCTCTTCCAAGGGAACTGTGCTGAATTTCGGGATAAGAAGTATCCTATATGCTATTATGTAGTATGAACTTAAATCATGCCAAGTTTCATTTCAATCCATTTAGTAGTTTTTGCGTAATACATGCACAAACATACAGACAAACAGACAAAATTTTCAAAAACAGCTTTTTTACGTTTTATTACTTATCCCTTACGTCACTCACTTATTTTTTTGTAAATATCTTTAATGGACAGGCACAGAAAGTCTATGGTTTTAATCTATGTATAGACTAAGCACCTGCCGAGTGCACGCCTGCCTCACTGCATCTTTGTCTGTCAAATGAAATTGCGCGCGCAACACTTTTCTGTCACTTTCAACACTCGCACCGAACATTTTATATCTTAAAATCCAGGCAACCATGATTTAGCACCACTTTTGACCAGGCAACCAAATACGGTTCGATTAAGAATAAAATAATCTTTCATTTGACATATAATTCGTTTAAATAACAGATGAGGGTAGAAATTTCTAAGGTGGGATCCTAGACCACTACGCAAAATGGGCGCACGTGTCCTCAACTGGGGCACATTAAAAGAAACCAGGGGTGCTTTAGTAATTAATTATATAATGATTTTCTTATGTAAAGTTTCATTCAAGTAACTCTTAGTGATAAGAGTAGGGTAAAAGCCGGATAGTTGCCCCACTTTTTGAAATAGCTATAGCTATCACTTAAAAATCAGCCAAGTGCGAGTCGGGCCTCGCTCTTTCAGGGTTCCGTACATAATTATGAACAATATAATATTTTGGGTCTAAGAAATATTTAATTTCCGAGCTAGACATCGCAACAAACCGTGAAAGAAAAACCCAAAAAAATGTTCGTTTATTTTGGTCACAGCTTATAAACTATTTAATAAATCGTTGTTTTCAGTATTTGTTGTTTAAATAGAGCATATAGTACATAATATACTGAAATATCATATTCCCAACTAGTTTAGTTTTTGAGATAGCCCCCGTCACAAAAATGGTCTAAAACTGACAACTTTGATGGCCTCCCATTCCCTTATTTTTTGAGATAAAAATTAAAAAAATATATATTTGTACTCTACTTAATGAGCTCTAAACAATGATACTCCACAAGCTAGGGTAAAGAAAATTTTTTTTTTCCGGCTTCTTTTTCACGTATGGGAGCCCCCCTGAAAAATAATTTAATTCAATTTCTAATTCAATATTTGATTTTGGGTTAACGTTTTACACTAAATACCAAAATTTCAGGTTTGTAACTCATTTCGTCTGCGAGCTAGAGACCTGTGACCGGCGGACAGACGGACAGACAGCCGAGTGACATTAATAGGGCTCCGTTTTTTACCCTTCGGGTACGGAACCCTAAAAATTAAGTATCCAGTTACCTAATATCACGTGTATATTAAAACATTGCATTGGTCTTTAATCTTTTATTTTTCCTTATTTTTTTAATATAATTAATATGGTTTTTGAGTAAATCCGGTTTTATTTGACCTCTCGAAAGTGGGATAGTTGTCCACTGTGGCGGATAGTTGCCTCACATTTAAAATTATTCGGGGGATAGTTGCCCTATAGCGGGGACAGTAGACTCACTATGAAATTGCTTCAATTTTTTTGGAATTTAATTTATTATATAATTTTTTGGATCTATTTACTGAATGTAAATTTAATTAGTCTTTATTATTTATTTATGTCATTTTATTAAGTTTTAATGGAAATACTAAATAATCAACATACAACTATAACATGTAACTAAACACACGTGTAACACGTAATAGAGCCAAGAGGCAATTGGTCGCGCACAGTTTACCCACCTGCAACATGAAACTGTTGAAGAAATAGTTGCCCCATATACTTTTGCAGATCGTCGCCCTAAGGGAACTATCCGCAAAATTATATGGGGCGACTATCCTTTTCAGTACGGATACTTGCCCTTTAAAAAAAAAAATGAAATTTAACAATTAAACGTCAAAGGCAATATGTAATTTAAACTTCAGTGCATGTGAAGAAACAAAAAGTTAACTGAATCGACAACTACAAAAAAATATTCAATAGTAAATACTCACAAATATAATTTCGATGCTCGTGGAGGTCTTGCCGCGGAAGATTTTCGCTCTCATGGACGAAACTCATGCACTCTAGTGTACAATTTTTATGGCATTGAAGCCTGCATATAGGGAGTGCTTCTAACTCTAGAAGAGTGCTAAGGTCAGGGACATCTCTAACATAGTGTAATCAAAACCGGGGCAA
Organism: Melanargia galathea; assembly: GCA_920104075.1. Lineage (NCBI taxonomy): Eukaryota > Metazoa > Arthropoda > Insecta > Lepidoptera > Nymphalidae > Melanargia > Melanargia galathea. The sequence goes on from OV049870.1 coordinate 12,743,000, forward strand.
CTATCCCATTGGGGCTTCATCCAGCTTTTACCCTAACTGTAAATTAAAATTCAAATTCAAATAAACTTTATTCTAAATTGATACACTGTACACTTTTTGGACGTCAATTTACTAATTACTTACGGAAACTTAAAACTAAAACTACGAGACTGTAGAGATATACAACGTTAGTTTTACTTTACGCAAAACCTGAAAGTAGTTTGTTCAGAAACAGTAACAAAATCGAATCCAACGATTTTTATATAGTGTTATATTTTTGTCCAAAAATATTTTGAAATCCTACAAGCTTAGACACAATGGTTTACCGCGCATCAGCTGACGGTCGGCACACAGCGGCGGTCATTCAACTCGCGTCGATCGCAAGTCGACGGGCGACGGCTTGCGGTGACCATTTTTTTTCGAGGACAACGACGCAACATAACAAGCTTATAACTTCGTTACTTTTCATTATATTTTTTTGAAATTTTGTATAAATATTTTTAATGTAAAAATATTTGACACGTGTTTCGGTTTTTGCGCAAAGTAAAACTAACGTTGTATACTTGCCCCACATGCTTACGTAACGTGGGGCAAGTATATCTCTGCCGTTGAACGCAAACCCACGCTTCCCGATTTTTCCATATGACATGGTTTCATAATACATCCTACATACATGGGACCAGCCTGTTTCTGCTAGGTTTGCTACTTCTTATAGATATCCTCTCAATGACGTAAGTCTATACACTTTTCCGCGATATTAGTTCGTTGTCACTTCAATACTCACGTCATTCCTGATAAGCGATGACGCTGTAACATAATTATCATGATTATCAACGCACTTTATCATGAGCTTTACAATACAATAAAAGCTCCGTACGTCGATGTTTATGTAAATCGTTTTTGGGCATATGAAAAAGCAATTATGCCCTAACTGAAGAGAAAATGCCTACCTACATAGGGACATAATATTGTCATCTGTAAGCCTTACGTTGTGTAACCAGAATTTAATATTTACCTACTTACTATTGAAAATGTTATCGAATACCTATACCTACTCCAGATTCTGTCGTAGACTCATAATAAATTATAATTTTGTATGCGACTACCCCTACAATACATCTTTAAAGAAGGTAGTTTGACTAACGCCAATTAGTTAGGTAGGTAACTCGTACTGAATATTTCTATAGAATATTTATGATTCAAAGAATTTTCCATGTGATATAAAAGCCAAAATTGTAACCTATATTAGATTAGGTATCTAGTCTACACTTTACTACATACTTGCTTGGATTAAATTGATCTATAAATAATGGATTAAATTTTGGATTGCATGATGGGTTGTTAATGATTAATTTCTTCAGTAGGTACCTACAATTGTTATTCCGAATTTTCGCAAAAACCTTTGCGTATTGCAGTACTATTATATAGTCTGTGGTATTGCGATTTCCCATAACTCGGTATAAAATACCTAAACGACAGATAAAATATATAATCATACCTATTACCTACCTATATTATAAACATAACTAGTAATAGCTTATAATAGTGACTACTTAATCTAATTATCTCCGTAAATCGTCATTGCCTTGAACGCAATATGTACCTATAGGTAGTAAGTATGTTTCTGAAATTTCAGGAAAAGATAACGGAATCGTGCGTCACGCTAACCTTCAGGGGGTTAACACGAAAGGGAGGTGTGACGTCACGCTCAATGCCACCCTACGCCCGCTAATAGGCTTTCTGCCCAAGCCACAACGAACTCCCAAATATTATTATGTCTACTACATTTTATCATCTACAAATTTTAACACATTACGCCGGCATTGATAAACAGCTGTTATATTTAGGTCACATAATATATTATTATATTTACAGTTTTTCATGGTTATTTTAATGACATTAGTTCAATCTTACTTACGTGAGTGACCGAAAGATTGTGTCTTTGCGTCAATACGTTATGTACTTATTAGTATTATACGTAGATAAGAACCTACTTAGGTAACTTTACGTTATTTACGAGTAGTTGTATGAAGGCTATTTTTACCGCGACCCGGTAACATCCCCTGCACTGCACTGGTTTGTGTGTTATTCAACTATGTTCCCCAGGTACTGGGAGGTAATGAAAAATTTAGCAAAATTTGTTTGACTATTAAGATCTATCCGCAATTTAATTATCTGCTAAGTATATTATTATTGTTTCTATCAGCAATAAAAACAATTCAGCCGCAACTCTTGTTTAGCTCTAAAAAACGCAAGTAAATGATAGTTTCCTTGATCAGGATTTTTCTTTTTCCATCTATTTCTCAAATAGATGTTAGAAGATTGTAGTAGGTATAAAATAAATAAGTAAATAGATATCGACCCTATTTAAATATGTTTATGTATTAGGTATGTATAAAAATGTTTATGTATTAGGTACCTACTTAAACTTTTTTATGGAATTTCACTAACGTTAACGAGTAGACGTATGCTATCGTCACACGATACAAAGGAACGTGCGTACATAATTATAATTAGATAGATTACGTTGGAGCTTCGATTAGGTAAAGTTTATGGCAGAAGCGAGATAGGTAAACAATTGGCACGCGTCACCGCTGATGAATCTCCGTAAAATTACATTTTTCGAGTGCCGGCGTAGATAATTATAAATGTGACAATATGACGGTGTGACGCGCGGCCGACGCTGACGTCCAGAACGAAGTCAACACTAGTCAACATAGTTTAGCGATGAGCACCAACTTTTTAACCCCCGACGCAAAAACGACGGGGTGTTATAAGTTTGACGTGTCTGTGTGTGTGTGTGTGTGTGTGTGTGTGTGTGTGTGTGTGTGTGTGTGTGTGTGTGTGTGTCTGTCTGTTCCCCTGTGGCGCTCAAACGGGTGGACCGATTTGAGTGCGGTTTTTTTTGTTTGAAAGGTGAATTAGTCGAGAGTGTTCTTAGCTATGTTTGATGAAAATCGGTCCAAGATGGCCGCCGCTACAAAATGGCGGATGATATATTTTTTCACAACTCCCTTGATATGGGTATCAAATGAAAGGGCTTGACTAGTAGAATAGCACTATTGCAAATTCAAGATGGCCGCCGCCACTAAATGGCGAATGTCGGGGGTTTTTTAAATTTTCAATTTACACTTGTATTTCGTATCGGCCATTTCGCGCGCTCGCGCTCGCGTTCGCGTCACGTCGTTATTTTCGCTCGTGTTATCGGTCAACAAGTTACCAACTAGCTCTTTCCACTTGTCTTCGGTTAAATTAAATCTAGTAATGTTTCAGTTTATTTTTTGTTACTTAAGTAAGTCGATCTAAGTTAGATCGACTTACTTTTTTGATACTTAATCAAAAAAATCTAAGGATGGTTTGACATGATGGTTAATTTAACCTAATTAATTTAGGTACATACTTACTTATTTACATTTTTGGAAACTTCAATCTTTCGATGATTACGAATTATGCATTCTGCCATACCTTCTACAAACCTTCTACCTACCTATGTAGGTGCCTAGTAATACGCATTCGATTTTTATTCTCTTCTAACGGGCGACTCTATATTTTCATCATGCGTCGATTTTAAGCATGCTTAGGTATATTATACGTAGGGGAGACCGGGTATAAAAGTAACACGGGGTGAACGTAACAAATGAGTTTTTGAACCAGTTATGCTAGCTAGCAGTTATGGCTGTTTGAACAAAATGTGCCATTTTGAACCCCCCTTCTAACCAAAATCACGGTTACGGCGCTGTGCCGACGGTTGATGAAATAACGAGCTGGTGCCACAAAAATACCTCCAAAGTAAGTTTTGGCCATTTTTTTCAACTGTGTTTATTTTTTATATGGTAGGTTTAAGCTTGCATGTCAAGTATCTCTAAAATAGAATAAGTATTCTTCTTTCTAATATGGCAATCGAAACGGTATTTTTTTAACGAATTTTAAGGTTATAGACATGTGTTTGCCATATTCGGGTTTTTTTTATTAGGGATGAAAGTAACAAGTTGTTACTTTTATCCCGATTAAGATCGTAACATCTCAAAACATGTTTTATTGTGCTTTTTATATTTCAAAGTAATACTTAAGTACTTATTTTCTTATTCCAGAATACCTAATATACATAAACTAAAGACTAGTAGATGCAGTGTATCTTTATCATCATCTCTTTTGAAAGCAATTTTGACTGTGGAGTTGCTGCCCCCACAGAGTTAGTTGTAGTCACCAACACTATTAGTGACACTACTCGTATCTGGTAGCTTCACTATTACTGCCAAGAACCCCTCCAGAGTTAACTTTAGCAGCAATAGCCTTGCCATCAACAGATGTTGCTTTTCCATCGACATCGTTTGATAATTTACACGCTCAAGCTATTGTTCAGCAAGTTACGACATCGTTTAGTCTCTATGAAATTGAGCCCCTACCAAAGGCTACTTCAGAAATAATTCATGTATATATGGGCACCAACAGGTAAGTATACAGTAAATATAATATTATGATTTTTACAGAAAAAAATATGCAGTTTGTACTGCAAACCCACTTATAGGCTACAACATGCAAATAGTAATAGAAAGGGAAGCAAAAGTCAGAAAAACTAAAATAATGACCGATACTACAACAAGCTTTCAAGACAAAGAAGAAAGAAGCTTACCTAATAAAGTAAAGAAATCTATTGTGCACACTGCTAAAGATACAAAAAAATCGAGGGCTCTAATCTAGATGAAAAGAAAACAATTAAAAAACCAAAGAAATAAAGCACAAAAGAAGAAAAAAGAAGCTAAAATAACTCTGGATTCTCTTCCTTCTTTCTGTTCTTCTTTGGCTTAAATCAGTCAAAGAAGATATTTTCTGTTTAGTTTGTATGGAACCCTTTTTAAACAGCAGGTCAAATGAAAAGTGGATGTAATGCCTAAAGTTTAAGGTATGTAGACTACTCATGTAGACTGTACTAATAACGAAATGATTTATATGTTTATGTAGACTGCACTAATAACGAAATAAGTTATAATTTAAATTGATTATAATAATTACTACATGATGTAACTTCATTTTATTTGAATGTTACAACCATCCCCTTACACTGTTACAACCAACCCTAGGGGTAGGGATGGTTGTAACAAATTCCACTTTTATTATTTGGTCGTTTTTCTCAAAATCTATAACATCTATTGCATTTGTGCTGATGTTAACAGATAGCTGAAAGACCAATCTATTATATGTACTGAAAAGAATTTTAATATTCAAAAAACTTTGTGAGATATTACGAGAAAAGTAAAAATTGTTACGTTCATCCCCGGTCTCCCCTACAACCAAATTAAATTTATTTGATTAAGTATCATCATCATCATAATGATCAACCCATCAAGTATCTCTACCTAGTGAAATTTTTTTGGTTTAGACAGGTGGTTATTTTCCGACAATCGGTGAATTCTTTGAAGAGATATGATTATAGGACTGATCCATTTCAGTAGAGCATAAGGAAAGTTTGCTGTAGCTGGCATCGTTGGACAGAAGTTTCCCATTTAGTTAGCTCGCTTAGCTTAGCTCCGTAGTTCGCTGTGTGAACTGAAGCGTGAAAAAGTGCCCGAAGGTATAAACGCTAAGCTATAAGTTAAGCTAAGTTAAGCTAAGCTAAGTTAGTGTAATTCGCGGTGTGGCTGGCGCTGCTATGTATATACCTACCGCTGCTATAGGATTTCTGCCGATGAAATGTTGAAGCCTAACTAAAAGTATCACCTACGTAAATCATTTCTTGCTAAAATTAAATATAGTACGTTACCTACGTATGTTTTAGTCACGTTACTTGAAATAAACGCATAAATAGCACAGCAGACATCTGAATACTGTGTAAATAGCGCGGAGAGAGCGTCAAAATCTAGAATAACTCGTACTTATGTTGAAAACAGTTGTTAATACGCACTGTGAGCTTGCCAAAACGACGAGACATGCTAAAGATAGTGGTTGTGGCTTTCTACGTCGGCACTCATCGCAAGATTATCTTTCAAGTGCCATGTCGATCACGTCGCATACTTATGCTACTGAAATACACATTTAACATCACCGAAGCACGTATCTAAATTGGCTGGTAGGAGGCTTCGGCCGTGGAAAGTTGATAGAGCCATACAGGAAAAGATGAGCCAAGTGATTAAGCGTTCCGGTACAGTGACGAATAGAAACAGATTAGGGAAATAGGTAATTGTCTTTTTAAGCTAATTAGAGGTACACGATTAAGTACACCTACCCTACACGTTGTAAAATCATCAGTTTTTTAAAACTTTTTTTCTATCTGCGTGTTAGTCTAGGGCCTTATCTTTTAACTACTTACTTACTTAACCGATTTTGATGATTTTGACTTGAGTATTTTTGCTAGCAGATAAATGATATACCTAACTATCTACTTTACAAAGAGCGGTCATGCTAGGCTGCTTTTTATAGACATAAGATAGGTACCAGGAAAACAAAGTTCCTGCTGAAAATTTGTAAAATCTACTTCGAGCGTTAAGTCATTATGTGCTTAATTGCGGTGAAACTAGAGCCATTTTATGAGCAAGTGTGTTGAAAAAAATATTATATTACGATGTTCAAAGCTCCAAGCTCTCGCACAAGTTCGACTACACTAGCCGTACGGCGTACACCGTACACCCACCAACGGCGCCGACGGCCGCCCGGCGCCCGTGGGAGACGCTAGCCGATACAAAACTGTTTGTTGTTGTTGACACCCACGGGCTACGATTGCGTCGTGTTACATATTAGTACACGTCATTATCACCAGCTTGACCCTTGTTGACTATTCTAGAATACTTACCTAATACCTACGTAGTGTGACCCTCAGCTGGTCAGATCGTCGTGTCTTTTTGAACCGAACGTTCACAGCCGCGTCGTAAGAAAGGTACTTACAAAGATTATTTATTCAATAAATGTGTCACAGACAAACAAAATTAACATTATACCTACGTCTGTGACACTGGGTGTACAGCTCAGCGTAATGCCACTTTACTGTGGGAATGCTTTGCATGTATTTGCGCAAATCACAATCAAACATACAATGCAGAGCGCTGTAGGTACAGTGTACCTACATACCTGTAACTACACGGTGAATTTTCGTTGGTTTTGGAGCAGACTTGTTTTAAATATTAAATAAGTATTTTCACACTAATATTTTTTAAATTTTAAGAGTTCATTGGGTTCTATTGACTATTACTTAATATATAGAGGAATTCGGCTCCAAAACCAACGAAAATTCATCGTCTATTATACCCTCTCTTACGAAGAGATCTCCAGACTCTCATGAGCCGCTTCTTGAGTTGGGTCAACCACCTAATGAAATATGGGGATCTTTCAACGCTGTATCATCCAGTCCACAGGGTCGAGATTTAATCCCGATATCCATCAAAGTGGAGAGAGTTGAGCGGAGAGCTTTATATATTATTTATATCGTTGTATCGTTGATCTCTCATCTCTTCGCGTAACTTTAGAGGACACAGATCAACCAAGCAAGTTCCTCGCTTTTCCGCACTCTGGTAGGTATAAGCATGTATAAGATACCTTGGGACATGAACTCAAAGATCACGGTGGATCTCATTCATCTGTTACTCTGGTTCTTCTCATTTCTTTTTGATCACGTAAAGATACCTACTCCGCAAACAGCAATTATAAGTACCTAAGCATACCTATGCAAGTAGCAAGAAAAACAGCAAATCCCAAAAACAAAGAAGCTAAAAACTACTTAGTTATAATAGAATAAGTAGGTCGCTACTTAGATGTAAATGAAAGAATGTTCAATGCGTCAACAGAAACGTCGATTAGGTATCATCTCAGAGAACTATGACGTGTGTACATGGATCAACAAACCGTATGTGATGAAACAGTCGAGCGACGAGAATAGACAACGGGCATTAGGATAACTCGCCGAAATAGAACCCCGCCTCTGAAGTCCGAACCAAAAGTAGTCAAGTTAATTATAGAACGATCCCCGCAGGACGTTTTCATCTCGTGATTCACCTGCTGAAAACTCGATTGTTCGCGCTACGTCAATCGGTTGCGTGGTGTTTACGAGCGCGCGGCGGCGCGGCGCGGGAGCGTCAGCTGACGGCCAGGAATAGCCCTGACATCGCGGCCACGCTATGCGGCCTGCGCCCGCGCACCCACAAATAGCGCGCTATAATTAGACGCCGGTGAAATCGTGGGTTTGTTATTTTTCTTTATCGTCTCCGTTACGCGATAATTGGGTTAGCGGCTGCATGTGGGCCCGGCGCGGCGTCGGCGCGTCTCGGCGCGCCGGCCGGCCGTTGTCCTTACGCCTCCTCCTCGCTGCATATCTGCTCAGTGCTCCCTAGTCCCTACACCTACTACACCATATTGTTTGTTTACCGAATTGTTAGGTTTAAATTAAATTCAAAATTATTTATTTCACGTAGGCCAAATTGTAGCTTTTATGATAATCAAGTCAATATCTACCACCGGTTCGAAAAGCAGATCCCGCCGCTGAGAAGAACCTGAAAGAAAATCAACGGTTGCTGTTCAAAGGCAAAGTCTTAGATTAGGTAGGCACATTAAGCAGCTAGGTATAACAATGCAACAAATTACCTTCTATCGTATACGGGCAGCCGAATGCAAAACTGTTTCCATGCAATTTTGTCGTTCAGAAATTCATAAACTGTGTAATAATATAGCCTCGGCTGAACAATAGTTATTTGTTAGGATTTGTTATGCAAGGCTGCAAAGTTGTTGTTTGACACGAGTGCTTGTATTGAATACCGAGCAATTGAAGGATTCTAAGATTGAACTAATTAACGAAGCGAGTGGTTCAAAAAAAGAATCCTGAGTGTGGCGAGGGATTCATAGCACGAGAGGCAAATACTTTATAGATCGTATAAATATCACTTTTTCACTTTCTAGATCGTCGGCGGTGGATCTACATTTTTACAGACAGTGCAATATTAAACTTTAGTAAAATCATTATAATAAAGAAGGGGCATTAGGTAGGTATTGGCGCCGCCCACTCGCTAACAGCAAGTACCAAGATAATTGCAACGCAGTAGCCGCGAGCTGACACAATCCGCCAATTAGTAATGGATACAATCATTACTGTCCGTTTACCTGCGCATGCCCACCTGTATCTACATGTGTATCGTACGTCGCGTCCGTTTAAAGAGATACAGGTAGTTTGAAACCCACCTACTTAAGATACAATTATATTATTATTAACGGTTCAAGAGCTAGTGACAAGTTTGGAGGAGGTAGGGTCGCTGAACCAGATATCGTCCATTTAACGGAGTTAAGGTGAGGTGGGGCAAGTGAAAAGTATAATAATTTCATAGATGATCATTCGATGCTCAATAAAAAAATTTATGATGATACAGGGTGTAATTTTATTAAATTGAGAATCTTTAGTAATCTGTGGCTAAAATTAATGTCAATTCCAGCTAATTTATCAACCACTACTACCACCACTACAGCCTTTTAACGTCCCACTGCTGGGCACAGGCCTCCTCTCTCATAGGAGAGAGGGATTAGAGCATAGACCCGCCACGCTGCTCCAATGCGGGTTGGCGGGCTTTAACGACTATTGTCACAAGATAGTGATAATAACCGGAACCGATTGCTTAACGTGCTCTCCGAGGCACGGGGGTGAAACACCGCCAACTACCAACTCCGGGCTGGCACTGAGAATTTCTTGACAGAAAAACCCAATAGGTACTTAACAAATATTTGCCCGACCCGGGAATCGAACTCGGGACCTCGTGATCTGCAGTCGAGTATGCTAACCACTAGACCAACGAGGCAGTCAATATACCTACTTTTATACCTACGCATTTAATAATAACTGATAATCTAAAAGATTGAATGTTGATGAAACTTTCTTGTAGTTCTTTAATCAGATCACAGATTATTTTTATAGCTCTACTTGAATTATCAACTTTAGAATGCATAGTTTCCAAAATATAGACCATACCAAGTAACAAACTTTTGCCCGCATCTTCGTTCCCGGGATTAAAATCATCCTATGTTCATCTAGGTAGCTTTACGCCCGTTGAATTCGGCTGAGAAATTGACGTATATGAAAGTAGCAAACAAACATTTTGTTTGTTAGCTACCTAGTAGGTAACACTATCTACCAATGACTACCATAATAAATTATATAGGTAGGTATATACCTACATATCAGCTATGTACTTATTTACTACTACTTTACTACCATATCCTGCCTATATATCAAGATCAAGGGCAAATCGAAGGCACCTAGATCGATTTTCTTTGTCATAGAAAGTTTTCCGAGAATAGCACGCGAGTTGGCAGGTATAATAATAGGAGTCCGAAGTGATATAATCTTTCTGTGGAAAAGCATTCTACGTTGATTCATACAACAATTCAGAGTAACTCTAAATTATTATTTTTGCTAGAATTTAGGTAAATCACTCACTTTGGTATTCATTTAGTACCTAACTCTGATAGGCATGAAAATTGATTCAATCTTAATTACATATACTTACCTATTATCTTCTATCTATCTTCTTCTATACCTACATATAATAAAATCGTAGAATTGCCGTGTCTGTACATTAAAGATTTTTGCAAAACAATAACTGGAAGACGTTAGGGATTTAAAGTAGGTAATAGAACGTAAAAAAGCAATTTTTGAAATTTTGTCTGTTTGTCTGTATGTTTGTGCGCGCATCACGTAAAAACTACTAAATGGATTGAAATAAAAGTTGGTACGATTTAAGTTCATACTACGGAGTAAAATAAAGGATACTTTTCATCCCGAAATTCAGCACGGTTCTCTTGGGAGAGGGGATGAAAGTTAAAATATGTACATAGCTGTAATTCATTAATTATCATCAATAATTCATTAATAATCATCATTCTTTTTTTGTTAGAAAGGAAAAATAGTTCAGGGATTGTCCCGTAAATATGTCAAGGTCATCGGTTTTGTAGTTCAGAAATTACAGCACTCACAACCCTCACAGTTCCTTATAACTTGCAACCCGGATTGCACAGGAACATTTGAACGTCCGGATTATCATCTGGGGTGCATTAAAATTTGTGTTTGTCTGTCTCCGAAATTCTGGACCGATTTTGATGGGACTTCATTATGGTAAAACTTTAGTGATGGGAAAGAGCTAGTAAAAAATTTATACTCATTACTGTAGTTCCATTTTAATGCATGACTTTTACCAGTATGAGCTCAAAAGAGCTTAGGAAAAACAAAGTGTTCCCACAAGATTTTTGAAAACCTAAATCCACGCGGACGAAGTCGCGGGCATCCTTTAGTTCATGTAATAAAATTGAATACAGTGTCTGATTGACGATCTTTTATTGAGCGCATATTGTGCAGTGCTTATTTCAAAGATAGTATATTAAGGTGGTACGTTTTCCATACTAATTTATTATTACCATTTAAGAACGAATGGATTATATATTTACACTGAAATTACATCGCACAGCCTTAATTTAATGTTTAATTTGCCGAAAATTTTATTTACATAAAGAAAACATTACATAAACAGCTAAAGGTGAAGTAAAGCCACCTCGGTCAGCTAGGCAAAACAGCGTTTAATAGATGGCTATTATAATAATTAAGCTGTCTATGTAATGTTTTCTTTATGTAAATATAATTTCGCGCAAATTAAAAATTATATTAAGGCTGTGTGATGTAATTTCAGTGTAAATATATAATCCATTCGCTCTTGAATGGTAACATGAAGTTAGTATGGAAAACGTAACACCTTAACCCAAACACAAGTTCTAAATTTTTTTCTCTTTGTCTGGTAGTTTGGACATGATTTCCACAGACAGGTAGAGCATTCGGTATGTAGGCATACAAGGCGTGAAAGTGATCTAAGCTATTTTTTCTCACGGAAAATTCAAGAGTTTTTAAAACAAAATCACAATGTATCAAAAAATGCAAAAATATTAGGTAGGTAGGTACTTTATTTTAAATGTAATAAATAATAATATAAGCTCACCCATGAAATGTGGACCTTAAAAAATATTTAGTTGAAATAATATTTTTATGGGTAGGTAAACTATCTTACCTATCCATAAAAATATGTAAAAATTGAAAAATAGTATAAATTGAAATTAGCCTACCCAGTAGGTAAATGTACAGCTGGAAAAAATAATTGAAATGTAATGTTAGCTCACCCATGAAATGTAGACCATAAGAAATAGTAAATTTAATTATATAATGTTAGCTCACTCGTGAAATGCAGATCATAAAAAATATTAAATACCTAGTGTTGATCTACCCATTAGATAAATGTACCTAATGAACATTTATCTAATGGGTAGATTAGCTTGAAAACTTTTGAAACTCAAAAGTTTTCAAGAGTTAAATAATTTAAAATATTTTAAATTAATTAGAATCAATATATGAAGAGAGCTATAAAATGGTCCACTGAAATGTTAGTCCATTATTAGGCCAACTCTTAAGCCCTCTCCGTGGGAGCGACAAATCGTTTGTGAGTGGAGTCTAAAACAGTGATTTCTACATTTAGAGAGCGAGACGTCTTCAGTAAAGAAGAGTACTAAAAATATATAGGTAACTACATAAATAAATAATAAATTAATTAAAAAATAAATTTTTCTTGAGATAATTATCATGATTTTTAGTGAAAAACGGCAAAGTAAAAAGACGCAAGTCTAGGTTTGGAATTAAGTAGTTACATTTTAACTTTGACTTAAATTTCTTTATAGAACTTATATTTTCACCCTCTCGAACTCAGTAACTCTATTAAATGGACGATAACCAGTAAGAAAACCCTAGGTAATGTTAAATTACCCATGAAATGAAGAGTTTGAAAAAAAGATTACTTGAAAAAGTTTGTTAAACCGTAGTACCTACTGCAACTCAAACTTGTAAACATAAGATAAAGGCTTAAGCGGGAGCGGGAGCGGACAGCGATGAGCGACGAGCGAATCAAAGCGGGTGGAGGGTGGCGGGTGCCGAGGGGAGCGGCGCGGGCGGTGGGCGGCGTAAGGCGGTGACGTCAGCCGGGGGGGGCGACACACAGCCGTGCCATTGGCGGAGCTGCGCGCGCCGCTACCGAATATGGGACCGCGGCTCCATTGATAAAAGTGCGGCGCGGGGTCGCGCGGCGCTAGTCCCTTTCGCACCGGCCGCGCGAGAGGCCGTCTCCACGCTGGCGTTGTTCGTTATTCCGCTGGGCCCGTGGGCCGAGGAGCAGGTGGTGCCGGACGGCATGGGCGCCGACGCCGAGCACCCGGCCGGCCCGCACCTCCTCTCGCTCGCGGACGTGGGCGCGCTCGGCTTCGACTGCGCGCTCAAGCCGGCGCCGGCGCCGTACGCCGGCGGCGCGCCCGCAGACCTCAACACGCCCGTCACCACGTCCGATCTGCCGGCCTTCTTCCCGAGCCTGCTCGAGCCTCCGCCGATATCAGGTGCGCCCCGACCCGACTCGCGATCCGCACGCCACCCGCCGCACGCCACCGTACGCACGCCACCGCACGCGCGCCGTCCGCGCAGCGCCCGTAGGCGGGAGTCCGACCGATAACGTTGTAAATAAACATTGCACTTCCTTAACCCGCCGCGCCGCGAACACGGAATCTTTATCAGTTGCACTGCAGCACTGCATAGGTACCTAGTGTTACAAAATATCGTACATAAATAATTAAACAGTGTTATTCGAGGGGAGGGCGTCATCCCAGTCATATTAATGGATAAACTAATCGATCGACCTTAACTTCACTTGCAGTATCTAGTTGTATTAAATTCAGTGGTTCTACATAATTTGGTAGGTATAGTAAAATAGAAAGTTCGCTAACCCGCGCTGTAGGGACGGGTCGATAGCTCCTGGGGAAATCTTGAATGAAAAGTTTTCATTGTGATTTTGCGCCGGTTCAGTGTGCCTTTCAGCAGTGACAGCTGTGTAGTGCCTCTATGTGATAATTATTCACTTGCAAAGTCTTAAGTTGTGTTTGTTATCCTGGTTGTGGTAAATATACCTATCTAACTCTCTTATAATTATCTAGTTATCAAATTGAAAAATAGGCCGTAGGAACATAAGTAGGTACTTACCTAGTAGGTAGGTATCTAACTAATTTTAATTTTATTGAAAGCATACTTAGTGACTGAGGTTTCGAGGAATCGAGAATAGCAACGTTTCGTGTAAAACTTGTTTCTACAGGTACCTACCTACTTACCTACCTAAATATTTGACCCAACTTTATCGAACGCAAAATTTTCTTTTTAAATACCTACCTACAATTAGAATTTTCTTTTTAATAATTCTACAAAAAAATAACTTTCTTTTCAGTGAAATATAGACTACGGAAACTTGTATTATCTTTAAACTATACTGACTAAAATAAATTAAGATTCCCTTAATTAAGAAAACTAATTTTATTTTCAACAAAATGATGACTTAAGAAAAATTCTCAATTTACCTACTTACTTAGTTACATCCAATTGTACAACTGCCTCGTTGGTCTTAGTGGTTAGCATATTCGAACGCAGATCACGAGGTCCCGGGATCGATTCCCTGGTCGAGCAAATAATTGTTAGGTATTGGGTTTTTCTGTCAAAAAATTCTCAGTGCCTGCGCGGAGTTGGAAGCTGGCGGTGTTTCACCCCCGTGCTTCGGAGAGTACGTTAAGCAGTCGGTCCCGGTTATCATTAGTATGGTGTGACAACGTTAAAGCCCGCCAACCCGCATTAGAGCAGCGTGGCGGGTCTAAGCTCTAAATCCATCTCTCCTATGAGAAAGGAGGCCTGTAGGTAGGTACCTAGTGCAGTGTGACGTTAAAAGACTGTAGATAGATACTTATACCTATAAATCCAATTCTCTAACTCAATATCTACAATTAGCTACCTAGGACCTTACCTAAAACGAATAAATGATAAGAAATATTTTTTTTATATTAGGTAAGTATATTTTATAATACTTTTAAATACGTACTTTTAATTTCGACCCAACAATAAATTTTCTATTTCATAAAATTTTTCTAAAACATTCTAAAAAAGCCAAAAATTGAAAATTTCAATATTTTATTCATCATTCAAATAGGTATAAGTACCTATATATTGGCACTACAAAAATGAAAATAATCTTTTCAATCAAATTTTGCATCTACAATAATTCTATTTTTTTTTTCTTTTAATATGTACATCTACCTAGATGTATCTACAAAAATGTGAACTCTACAATTTCTCAGCTTAATAGAATTTGCATTATAGACCGGTCTAATTAGACTAAAAAATAGGGGTGAGGTTACAATAATTCCCACCTGGCTGTAAATTGGTAGGATTGTTCAAAACACTATTATAAATGAAATGTGAAAAGTCCTCATCGATCCGACACCTGGAAAAAAAATTACTCCTGGACACGCACAGTTGACTCACACTTGGCTGAAAATTGGTACGATTATTCGAAACACTATTATAAATGAAATGTGAAAAGTCCTCATCGATCCGACACCTGGAAAAAAAATTACTCCTGGACACGCACAGTTGACTCACACTTGGCTGAAAATTGGTACGATTATTCGAAACACTATTATAAATGAAATGTGAAAAGTCCTCATCGATCCGATACTGGAAAAAAAATTACTCGGGGTCAAAGGTCACAAAAACGGGTTTTTCATGATTTTCAGCAAAACGGTAAGTTTTATCATAAAATTGGCTATGACAAAATTGTAAATCAGATAATTATCTATAAAAAATGTTTTAATACTTTTTTTCTTAAGAGCTAAAGTTTAGTGTCGAAATAAAAATGAGGGACTGGATTTCTTTATACCTGAAATTCTGATATTTCCAATATTTTATGTGTGTAAGTATGTAACTTATATATGTAAGTTATGTGTAAGTTACAGACTTACACATATAAAATATTATAAATATCAGAATTTCGGGTAAAAAGAAACCCAGTCCCTCATTTTTATTTCGAAACTTATCTTTTTGAATCATTATATCTCAAAAACGGTGGCTCTTAGGAAAAAAAGTATTAAGACATTTTTTATAGATAATTACTTGGTCTACAATTTTGTCTAAAATAATTTTATGATAAGACTTACCGTTTTGCTGAAAACTTCCCGTGAAAATTTTGACCCCGAGTAATTTTTTTTACAGGTATCGGATCGATGAGGACTTTTTACATTTCATTTATAATAGTGTTTCAAACAATCCTACCAATTTTCAGCCAAGTGTGAATAAACTGTGCGTGTCCAGGAGTAAATTTTTTTCCAGGTGTCGGATCGATGAGGACTTTTCACATTTCATTTATATAGTGTTTTGAACAATCCTACCAATTTTCAGCCAGGTGGGAGTTATTGTAGCCTTGAAAGTCTAAATTGACTGGGCTAGCAAACAAATGGTAGCGTAGCCGGTAGAGTCATTTATTAGTCGAACTAGAGGATGCCCGCGACTTTGTCCGCGTGGATTTAGAATTTTAAAAATCCCGCGATAACTCTTTGTTTTCCCTAAGCTCCTTTGAGTTCATATTGTTAAAAGTCGCGCATTAAAATGGAACTACAATAATAAGTAGGTATTAATTTTTTAATAGCTCTTTCCCATCAGTAAAGTTTTCCCAATGAAAGAAAAAAAATTCAAAACTTACATTTAAATAAAAAGCAATTGCTTCATGTAGATATGACAAATGCCTGACAGACACTTTAGTTTGGGGTAAAATCTAACTTCAGGTTGTAACCCTGTTTTTCATACAAATAACTCATTCTATTTCTAAATGACAACTGTCAGAATTCCACTGAATTAAAAATCAGACTATAGTAGGTATCTAATGAAGCAGATAATGTAATATCTATTACCTAGTTTATTTAATCCAAAATATACGTAAGCATGGTTCACGGCTGTCGTCCCCCGCGACCGCGCCGCGCACGGCGCACTGATAGACGCGCGTATCGACATCCGCCGGTTGTCAGTGTCACCGCATCCGCCGCGCGCAAGAACAAAACACGCTAAATATTTGACACAACATAACACACCAACATAAATACCTAACTAATAGCTAATAATTAATTCATATTTAATACCGCAATATCAAAAGGTACTTCGGTTATGTACAACTAAGTATAGCTGAAAGTTTTATTTAAAACATTTTTTCTTTCACGGCTGTAGTATTTTTATCTTGCATTTTTATGTCAATTAAATTAATAAAATCGAATTAAATAGTTAATAGGGATATAAGCGAAAGTAATTAGGTACAGATACCTAGGTAGGGTAGGGTGGTCATCATTGAACCACCAAAAATTTGTAGTGGTGTAAATATTTTTCTATTAAACCTAAACTGTTGTGCTTCTAGGACAGACTACATAATTTACTTAAGTTTCAAATAGCATTACGCATTTTTATATAAATTCAAAAGATTTTGGTGTAGAGATGATTTAAAAAAAAATGGGAAATGGTTCATCGTGTACCCCTAGTGGTACAGATTGAACCAAGGGGTAGTACGGATTGAACCGGATGGGTACTCGTTGAATCATGACTCAATCACACTTTAATTATTATTAGTATTAGAGGATAAAAATACAAAAAAAGAATATATTAATTTATTACTGCTCTTTTAATTTTTCTTACAAAACTTCTAATGACACATTACTTATTGAACAAGATTAAATTAAAAATTTAAAAACCCCTGACATTCGCCATTGTGTGGTGGCAGCCATCTTGAATTTGCAATAGTGCTATTCTACTAGTCAAGCCCTTTCATTTGATACACATATTAAGCCATTTTGTAGCGGCGGCCATCTTGGACCGATTTTCATCAAATATAGCTAACAACACTCTCAACTAATTCTCCTTTCAGACAAAAAAACCGCATTCAAATAGGTCCACCCGTTTGAGCGCCACAGGGGAACAGACAGACACAGACACACATACACACACGCACGCACGCACGCACGCACACACGCACGCACGCAAATAATTTCATGTAAATAATAAAAACAAATAATTTCATGTACAATAGGAATATTAAAGACACCTTACAATAAATCAATCAACACAAAAATCAACTGCCTTTAGCGGCATTGTTTAATCATCAATCCATAAAATTGGTCGGCACAGGTAAGAACAAATCTCTTCAGGACAAGCTCTTGTTATTCTGTAAAAAAAATTCCGAACGCTATATAGTTTGATTCTAAGTTAGTCGTCGAATTTTTAACATATTTTTTTACATATCTTTTTAACGGATTGCACATCTTGCATTCTTTTGCAGATTGTCTCAAACTTTTACCAGAAATATGCAAGTCTATCGCTCTTTTCATTTGCTCTGCTGTGTGATTGAGAACTTCTCTTACGTCCTTCTCTACCTAATTTATTCCGCTCCATTCTGAAAGAAATATTGACATAGTAGGTACAAATTACTGAACAATTAAATTATTTTCGACGTAGAACGATACTTAGTGAATCAGATGTGGTACTCTGAACCATGGTTCATCGAGTACCGCATTAAAATGGTTCAAATAGTACCACCCCTGACCTAAGAGTTTTGAGATTATGTTGCGACTACAAGAAACACGTATCAATTCTGAGAGTATGTCTATAAGAAGCGCAAATAAACGTTTCACAAAATCAAATAAATCACTTGTTTTTATTAATTACAATAACTGTAGGAAAAAGAAAATAGCTTACCTGTTTTATATTCGTTTTTGGCACTTAAAACATAAAAAAATTCCTAACACACGCGTCTTTAATAGCAGTCCGCCGGCAACTAGTTAGGAAGCGACGCTACACAAAGCGATTCTTTTAGACTCTGTTGCACGACTAGGCAATGTCGCGTTATTTTAATAAGTTTGTGATTCATTTAGTACCCCTGGTTCAATGATGACCACCCTACCCTATAGCTGATGGTCGGAAACATTTACCTATATGTGCTTAATTTAAATAATGTACTTAGTATAAGTAGATATGTAGATATTGTACCACACATAAGCGGTACATCGAGACCTATCAGGCGAAATATACTTCAAACACCCGTGATTGAAAGAAGAAGCTATGTGTACTGTGTGTGTCAGCTATAACTGACAGAACTGTATGTGTTTGTTGCAGGTACTCTACCAGGCGATGAGCTGTCGCTGGGCTGCTCGCCGCGGCGCCACAAGCACGAGGCGTCGCTGTCGCCCGGCGCGCGCGCCGAGGACGCCAGCAACGCGTCCAGCGCGAGCGCGTCGCTGTACGGGCCGGCCGCGGGCAGCAAGCGCGCGCCCTCGCCGCCGCTGCAGTGGCTGCTGCCCCCCGGCCCCGGCCCCGGCCACGTCGACAAGTACTTCCAGCACGAGTACGAGGAGCGCGTCGACCTGCTGCCGCCCGACTGCCAGGCCTACTGCCCGCCGCCGCAGCCGTGCGCGCCGCAGCACTGCGACTACCGGCCGCAGCCGCAGCCGCCGCAGCACGCGTGGGACGCGGCCGAGTACGCGCCCGCGCCGCCGCCCGCGCCCGGGCCCTCGGCCGCGCCCAAGCGCGAGCCCTACCCGAGCCCCGCCGGCGACGGCAGGCCCGTGCAGCTCGCCGAGTACAACCCGTCCACGAGCAAGGGCCACGAGATCCTGTCGCAGGTGTACCAGCAGAGCGCGCAGCCGCTGCGGCTGGTCGCGGTCAAGCCGCGCAAGTACCCCAACCGGCCGAGCAAGACGCCGGTGCACGAGCGCCCGTACGCGTGCCCCGTGGAGGGCTGCGACCGCAGGTTCTCGCGCTCGGACGAGCTCACGAGGCACATCCGCATCCACACGGGCCAGAAGCCGTTCCAGTGCCGCATCTGCATGCGCTCGTTCAGCCGCTCCGACCACCTCACGACGCACGTGCGCACGCACACGGGCGAGAAGCCGTTCACGTGCGACGTGTGCGGCCGCAAGTTCGCGCGCTCCGACGAGAAGAAGCGGCACGCCAAGGTGCACCTCAAGCAGCGGCTGAAGCGCGAGCGCGGCGGCGGCGGCGGCGGGCCCGCGCACCCGCACGAGCCGCACGCGCTCTAGCCCGCGGCCGCCGCGCCCCCCGCACATTCCAGCGGCGACGCGCCCGCGACCTCCGCGTCCGCGGACAAAACATGAACTTTTAATAATTTTCACGTTGAAGTTATCAAATAATTTCATCGCATGCGTAGGTATAAAAAATTGTCTTTATAACGAAGCTTTATTAACTCTACATTTGTAAATTCACCGAAATTTATATATATCTTTTTATACATATTTGTAATTATTACGATTGAGACGATTGACTCGATGTATGTATTTATTTTAAATTAGATAGAATAATCGAATGAACTAGACTGGGAACAAATATAAATAAAGCGGTGTGGCCTACGTCCGGCGCGGCGGCCGCTCGACGCGCTGCTAGCGGCTCGACGCGCTGCTAGCGGCTCGACGCGCTGCTAGCTGCTCGACGCGCTGCTAGCGGCTCGACGCGCTGCTAGCGGCTCGACGCGCTGCTAGCGGCTCGACGCAGCCGACACATATCTTTGTCTGCCGATAGTCTTGTAAGAATTCATACGTTTCTCAGATTGTTATCGACGGAGGTCGAGTTCATGTTGTGTGTGAGAGGGGATCGTTATGAAGTGATATGTACTAGGCCTATTTGCTGAGTGTATGTACATAGGTATATGTTTGGAAAATGTTTGCCATCCGCTAAAGTAGAATTAGATTAACGAACGTAGATAGGGATTGTTTATAATATTTAAAATGTTTACCTTCTATTGGTGTTAAACTTAAACGTGGCAAACATTATCCGAACGAGGGATTACCTTGTAGGTAGGAATATTTATTAGGGACGTATTTAATGTTCTTTATACTTGACGAAACTAACGTGAAACTGTGCCATTCATTTAACTTTACGACGTGCCACGGCAATTTTATTTAATACTAAGTGTAACACGACTGCTGATTAAGTGATAATTGTTATAAATATTTCGTTTTAATATTTCTAGTCGAAGATATATATGGGTGTGAGAATGTCGATCACCGCTCGCCCTGGCCCTCGCTCGGAACCCATTCGTCTTCAGCCTTCCGACAGCTGCTGTCATGGTCTTCTTGCTCAAACGTTTACTGAACTCAATTTGCTCAAGTCTCTCCCTCGCTCCTACTTGTTCGAGCCGATCCTCGGTTCACACTTCTAACTCTCTCCGGCCTTGTCTCTTTTAGCACTCGTTATTCCCTTCTTACTTCACGTCATTATGTCTCCCAGTGGTATAAATATATATTTTTAACATGTTTGTAGTTAGACTAATTTAATTTAAAAAAATAGCTTGTAGGATTTAAATTATGATCTCTTAATCATTATTAATTATATGCAATTATAGCGAAGACCCCTTATTTGTAATACTCATAGGTTTCTGTATAGATTTAAAGTTATAACTAGATACGCGTAGATAAGGCACCTACTCGCAGCTTACCTAAATTCGAACTATGACTACAATTAATAAATGGCTTGTATTTAAACGCTTATCAGAAATATATCCATTTTACTACCAAAAAATTCAAAGCCCATCCCTAAATGGATAAATGCTCATTATTGCGTTAATAAAGTATATTAACTGTCACTAGGTAATTATTTTCATTTCTATTTTGTGCTAATAAAAATAATAATCAGACCCCGGAAAAGTTAGTTTCAAACCAAATATATATAAAATATTATTCTATATTATACATTTTTTTCGAACATAATGTCACAAAACTGTGTCAAGTTTTCTAAATGGGCTACGCCACAAGATATATGTTTTAAGTTGGTATTATTTTGGTAAGCGTTTCAATTGTAGCCTTATATTGAAAAGTAAAGCGCAACTGATTTTCGTAATGTGGGTAGTTAGGTCGGTGAGCGCTTGAGCAGTCACAGGTAATGAATGATATGAGTAGGATAGCACAAAAATGATTTACCAGTTGACAGCTGTTAATTCACAAGAATATCTATCTAGGTTTAACAAAAATGCCTTCAATTTAAGGACACGGTTGTTTATACATAAATAGTTCAGTAGAACTCTATTTATTAATTATAAAATTTGTTAACGTACTCTTACACGTATGTAGCTGGCTAAATAAAAACAAACTAACGTTTAAATAAGGAATGCCTACCACTTCAACAAAAACAAAGTGTGACTAAATTGAAACAGGGTGGGCCTTTCAAGTACAATCAAAAACAATCAAAGGTATAGTCTGTTCGTTTTCTTACGGTCGTCTTTTGTGTCTAGCCGCCTCGGCCGCGCGGTGTTTTGCCAAAGACACCGCCGTGACTTCAAAGCATGCCGCGAGGGGTGTACAGGCACAAGGGGTTTTGGCGTTTTATACCTACTCATATTTTTTCATTAAAATTCTCTTTCCTTTTTATATTTTTTTATATTCGTAATTTTATTACAATATAACCATAAACATAAAATATAATATTCTCATGAACACGGGTCTTCTCTCAAAATGAGAAGGATTTTAACCATAGTCTACCACGCTGGCCAAGTGCGGATTGGCAGACTATTCGGAGATTCTGTTAGAATAGAAAAAAAATTACAAACAAAAAAAAAGTAATAAAAATAAAAGCAGAATACTAAGAGCACCTGCGCCTGTACCGACACTAAGTTACCGAACGAACTATACATCCTTTGATTTGTATTTAGAATATCTGACAATAATATAACTAACTCTTGCGCTTATATATTTTCTAACTGAGCTCTAGGCGGGATGGGGGTTAGTACTTATCTACTTTACGGAAATAATGTATCACAGTTGTCGCATTTAAGGTTTCCGCTCACTAAATGATTAGGTACGCCATAACTGCAACCAATATTGCAACAACTATTGATGCCTTAAAAAAGATCGTGAAGATGTGACAGAAGCGAAGCATTTCCTCTCTCTTGTAATCTATCTCGCACATTCATATGGCATTTTTCTCCCCATCCCAAACTTCCAACTTCAAAAATCATACGTAGCTATACGTAATAAGTATACTTGGTCTTATAATAAAAAAATTGGTTGTCTGTAAAGTCGATTTACGGACGATAATTTTACGTGATAACGTCATAAGAAAAGAGAGATAGATGCGTCACAAGCCGAACGCTTAGTTCCGCGCTACGTGCTACGTTCCGCGCGACGTGCTACGTGCTACGTACTACGTTCCACTGTACGTGACTATGAGTCATGCTTTTTCGTGCATGTAGCCGGCGTTCATCGATTTATAAGACGTTATCACAATTTAACAGAAATCTGCATATAAGCTGTCAAACTTGTTTAATTTTTTGCGGGAAGACCGCGATTATGTTCAAAAGAAAACAAAATTATAATTCTGCGAAAGACATTGTATTTTTTTACGGTCGGACCTTGAATTTTATTTCGATGTGTTTAATTACCTAATGTTAATCAAGTCTCAAAATATGCTTTGTTTCCGTACATGTAACATAGGAGCTTGCTTTTCACAGATCCACAAATGATTCATTTTCACAAACCGACGCGACGTAGCACGGTTGCATAACGAATAATGTGAGTGGAAAATGACGAAAAGCTCTCAAACGAAGTAACCCGCGGATGCAATGAAAAAACGCGATTGCGCGCTCTTTTTAATTAAAAATATACCTGGTTAAAATGTGGTGTGCGAGTTGATGTTTTATTACCGTAGAAGAGACGTGGTCTCAGTTAGGCAAGGCTAGCGTAGATAGGTTTTAATAAAGTGTATTCATGTTAAACGAGTGACAATTGAAACGGAGAAGACTAAATTCTTACATTAATGTAATGTTGCACCGCGTTGACGTTATTAATAGATTTGTAATAAGGAACACGAGTTAATCTCGTAGCGGCCGACCATTTGCGAACCATGGGTGGCACCTGGCTGCTACTGAATCCCGCACGATGTGCCGCAGCCATGCGACTATACATTGTTGACACCTCTGTTATATTACACCTCTGTTGCGGAACTCTCGTTATTAGTCTAGGGACGAAATTCCGTGCACGGAATTGCATTGAAAGTGTCATTGAAATTTAAGGTTTCTATCTAAGAGGATGATCAACGTCCTATGTAACTGAAGTCAACGCTAACGCGTATGCGGCGCGTTTACTTATTTATTAGAACGCATCGAACTAATACACGGTTGGTTTCACGGACTGGCGTTTTTTCGTAAGTACCTATTCTTATAGGTAAAATGCGTGTGTGGCATTTTGGCAACGTAACGTGACTAAGACGTGCTTATAAGCTCGTATATATTTTTTTCTTATAAGTATGCCTACTTACTTGTACCTTGTACCTACTATTTGGCAACTTGTTGTGTATCACTTCGGCAATTTTTTCTTTCAAGGACTGTATCTTTGAACATCGCCTATCAAAATTTCGGTCCTTGTAATACCTATAATAACGTCAAAGAATACGAAAATCACGTCTTAATCACGCGAAACAGAACCAATTCAACTTTTGCCATAATCTGCATCGCACCGCACTTCGCTAACATAGGTAGGACACTTCGAACGTGTTTGGTAATATAATCGCGCCGCGCCGCGTCGCATTCGCGATGATTCGCTTACGTAGGACGATATAATATCGTGCCATACCTACTTACTTTAGTATCTGCATAGACAAGACACTGAAGATTAATTATTTTGTGCGCGGAGTTCCGCTGGGTTAAGCCGCAGGCTAAAAAAATATTTCAAATTACTGTTTCACAATGTACTGTTTTAAGAGAGTTTCATGGTGTTCATCTTATAGAAAATAAGTACCTACGAACTTTGTGTACGATTGTTTTGTTTCACCAGAGTGAAAGATGTTGTTGATGTTCTAAATTTAGATAGCTATAAGCTCTAATTAGGTATTGTTAAATCTCACTAATTTTTACTAAATTCTATTTAATATATTTTGTAAATACACTCTGACTAAATTTGAATTTAATGTGTATATAAGAGAAAAATGAAATTTTTATTTAATATGAAAATTCACCTAAGGTGCGAAAAATACAAATTGTTGAAAACTTGATACCTGTTATTTTATTAAATACTTACCTCGACAACCCTAACCATGAATTTGAATTAACTGGACATGCATTTAAGCGAGTAGCGATTGAACTCGGTACTCTATAGTTTTTTAGGGTTCCGTACCCGAAGGGTAAAAAACGGAGCCCTATTAATGTCACTCGGCTGTCTGTCTGTCTGTCTGTCTGTCTGTCCGTCTGTCCGCCGGTCACAGGTCTGTAGCTCGCAGACGAAATGAGTTACAAACCTGAAATTTTGGTATTTAGTGTAAAACGTTAACCCAAAATCAAATATTGAATTAGATATTGAATTAAATTATTTTTCAGGGGGGCTCCCATACATGAAAAAGGAGCCGGAAAAAAAAAATTTTCTTTACCCTAGCTTGTGGGGTATCATTGTTTAGAGCTCATTAAGTAGAGTACAAATATATATTTTTTTAATTTTTATCTCAAAAAATAAGGGAATGGGAGGCCATCAAAGTTGTCAGTTTTAGACCATTTTTGTGACGGGGGCTATCTCAAAAACTAAACTAGTTGGGAATATGATATTTCAGTATATTATGTACTATATGCTCTATTTAAACAACAAATACTGAAAACAACGATTTATTAAATAGTTTATAAGCTGTGACCAAAATAAACGAACATTTTTTTGGGTTTTTCTTTCACGGTTTGTTGCGATGTCTAGCTCGGAAATTAAATATTTCTTAGACCCAAAATATTATATTGTTCATAATTATGTACGGAACCCTGAAAGAGCGAGGCCCGACTCGCACTTGGCTGATTTATTCAATTATTAGGCCTCATTCACATTACTGTGCCCACACTTTACACACAGGCTGGTAGTTATAAGTTACATCATCAAAGACACCATAAAATTATTATCATGCAGTTTGAATCAAGGGCGTCGCCAGCCGCTGGCCAAGGAGGGGGCAAGCTGGTGATATTATAGTATGCGAAAAGTGTAAATAGGCCCAGTCATATTTTTCAAGTGCTGCAAAGTTAGCACATATGTCTTCCGAAACTGCAAAATTGGAGACTACTGGTAGTGGTCCTACCAACATATTAAAAAAATCAGAATTTTCTTTTCAAACTATAGCATATTTATATTTTCTCAAATCTCTAGGGGGGGGGGGGCAGCTGCCCCTACCTGGCGACGCCCTTGGTTTGAATATTAGGTAGAAATAATTTACTGATAGATCTATCCTATCTATAAAACATTAGGGTCTTTAGGGGAAACTCGCCTAATTCGTACCCCCTAAGAATAAAGTCTTATATATAACTTTAAAAATATTAAAATTAAAGTTATTTTGTTTTTGGTAAAGAAACTATCTAAGTAATTATTATCGTTAAAATTGTTTTATCAAAAAAAAAAAAACAATTTTAATGCAAAAATTATAAACTTCGAAGAAAAATACTTACAATTTAAAAAAAAGTAAAAAAGTACGATTTAAGACTAACTCCTAACTCGTATCTACTACCATATTAACTACTATTTGCAACTATTTGCCCATCCCGGGAATCGAACCTCGTGATCTGCAGTCGAATATGCTAACCACTAGACCAACCGACCGACTGCCCGCAGTCCGCGTGCCGTTTTTGCAGTCAAAATGCATCATCAGTCACTCATAGTACCTACCTACCTACTCACAATCAAAATGCATTCCGTTTGTAGGTATAGACATATGTAGGTACCTAGGTAGGTAACTGTGGTAGGTAAATACAGTCCTCGCCCATTTTCTTGGACACTCTGAAGTCTGAACCACGAGTATTAGGTACCTAGCTACCTACCTATTTGCGTTCTGAATCATCGAAACACGGAGCGGCTACCTTCAAAACGTGCACGAAGATTGGCGTGATCTCAGTATTGGCGGATTAGATGTCGACAGCGCTCTAGGCAGCACCTCATCGGCGCCCCCTGATTGGCTGAACTAACGGCTAGTTCTGATTTTTTAATATGTTGTTAGGACCAATAAAAGTCGTGCAGATATAGGTAGGTACTAATCCAAGTTTGCAGCTTCGAAAGACCTGTGCTAACTTTGCAGCACCTGCTTACTTAATTTTGGCGCCCCTTGTTATCTCGCGCCCCTAGGCACGTGTCTAGTTTGCCTTAAGGATAATCCGCCATTGTCTGTAGGTAGGTATCCGTAACATAACTGTAACACGTGAAATTCCACTCTCTGAAATTATTACATCTTGAAAAAATCTTACTTTGTTGGCAACGATATTCAGAACAACAAAATGTGTTAATTTTAGTGTGACAAGTGGTGACTATTGGCACACTAAAGTGTTTACCCACTCGTATTTTAATAGAATTTCGTTAAAAAATAAACTATAGCGGCGACAGACTCGCCTAGTTTTATTTTAGAAAAATTGTTTTCTACAGTTCGGAAAAATTCCCGAATTTTTAGGGTTCCGTACCCAAAGGGCCAAAAACAGGGGTTACTCTGCTGTTCGTCCGTCTGTCCGCGTGTCACAGGTCTCTAGATCGTAGACGAAATGGGTGAGGTATACTAACCGGAAACTTTGGTATTTGGTTTATTTTTTTCTTAACAAATAAGGAAATCAAAGTCAAAGTTTTTAGTTTTAGACCATTTTTGTGGCGGGGGATTTCTCAAAAACTAAACCAGTTAGGAATATGAAATTTCGGTATATTATGACGTACCATATCTAATGTATTTAACAACAAATACCTACTTACTGAAAATAACGAAGTAGTTTGTAAGCTGTGACCAAAACACACGAACATTAATTTTTGGGTTTTACTTTCACGATTTGTTGCGATGTCTAGCTCGGAAATAAAATATTTCTTACACCCAAAATATTATATAGTTCATAATTAGGTATGTACGAAACCATAAAAGAGAAACCAACTCTCACTTGGTCCCGATACTCCCGGCTTTACTTATACCTAGGTATTTAAAATAGGTAAGTAGGTACGTGCATACAAATACCTACATGATTTCTTGGACAACTAGAAAATCTGACCGATTCTATTCTCAGTTCGGAGACTTAGCAAACTATATATATTTTATAATTTTATGTACGCACAGATAGGTGCACTTTCTTTTCCGGACTCTCCTGGTACTATGAAATAGCAAACTGACACGACCGGGGAGAATCAGGCGCTCTGACAAAATGTGTCTGAAATCTTCAGATTCTGAATTCAGACAGGCATTCTGGCCGTGTAAGGCCGGCCTTAGAATTCCTTAAAAAAGAAACTGCCATCAGGGTGTACAATTATTAGTGCTCGCCACAAAAATCCAGCAGCGTTAGGTAAAAAAAAAAAAACAAATAAGTTATAATTTAGATTTTTATTTCCATAGGAACATTAATTTAAAATATCGTCAAAATTATTTCACAATGTAATTTTTTTGCCAATATTTTTTGTTTAAACAGAGAGAATCCTTTGAAAATTCTTTCGCTTGCTTGTTTTACAGTTTTACTCATTTTGGACTAAATTATTAATAAAACAAAAAAATAGAAAGCATAAAAATAAATAATTTATATAATCATATAAAAATTAACATCTACATATAACATTCTGTAATAAACATTTGATATCACTAAAAATATAACTCTAGGTAGCAATAGTGTTTATACACGTCACTTGTTCTAACGAATCTAATAGTAGTTTATGAAACGGTTGCATAATAGAGGTTATTAAAACACGAGTGTTAGTTTAAAAAACGAGCCGCAGGCGAGTTTTTTAATAGTATTACACGAGTGTTTTAATAACTAATTATGTAGAGTTTCATACACTACTTTATCTAAACTCATATCTTAAAATCCAAACCATAAAATCTTGGTAATATTTGTCGTGAGTTTTCTTTGATTTTGCTGGCAAAAGATTGTTGGTCGGTGGTCAGGTGGAGTTAAATTCTCTTCAGTATCACTGCTAGACATTTTTCCGCACAATAAAAACCATGTCTTGTAAAGTTTTGAGTAACAAATAAAAAATTTAAATATTATAACTAGCGTATGGCGCCAAAATTCAGTTGTTACCATAGAGATTCTTCTTCTTTTTCGGTTTGTCCCTTTCGGGACAGGCCAAGATCGTTGACCATACAGCCTGGGTTACCATAGAGAAATTAATAGTAGTAGAGGAGTCCTAATGTCCTATAGAAATTAGTGGATCGGAAAATAGCTCAAGCTTATCAAAAATTTAATTTTTAATAGTTATTAATTTTTAGTAGTTATTTTTAGTAGTTACTTAATTTTAAGTAAACTTAATTTTTAGTAGTTACTCCTCTGCAATTTAACACAATTCACAATGTTTAACGCGTTTGTACAGTTACACACATCTACTGTAAGGAGGTCGCACGAATTTCCCGCCATGGCTCAAAAATACCAGAACCCAGTTCGCCTGTACTATAATGTAGAAAAAATTATTTTATAACATTACTTTGCAATAATTTCCTAACAAAGTAGTGTTATAATGAATTTTTTTAATTTTTTTTTTAAATATTATAGATGTATGTGAATAAAGTAGTCCAATATATGACACATTTTGATTTCATATTCGGGATTTTAAGATATGAGAGTAGATAAACATTATTATAGTCCAGCCGGATTGGTCTAAATAAAAAAGGCTTTTGAAAAGAATAGTTGAAATGTTTGATTTTGATCATTAGGTACTTTATAGGCAAAAACAATTAAAACATAGAAAACTCACTGTGAAAACCGAATTAAA
Organism: Melanargia galathea; assembly: GCA_920104075.1. Lineage (NCBI taxonomy): Eukaryota > Metazoa > Arthropoda > Insecta > Lepidoptera > Nymphalidae > Melanargia > Melanargia galathea. The sequence goes on from OV049870.1 coordinate 12,772,556, forward strand.
ATTGGTTGCAAAATGAGACAACATTACAAACATTTTAACGAAGGAATGTTTAAGAGTGGGAAATTAATGGGAATATCTGTACATCTCCATCACACGCCCGCACCTAAATGGCGGTGACGTCACTATTCGTTTGTGCATCCCTTTTCTGACTTTTGACAAATAGACACCCCCCACCGGATTTATTAATGATTCCTATTTATTCATTTGTAAGCGGATTTACGAACTTCTATTCTATTTTAGATATTGAGTAACATAACCTTTTGATATAAACAATAAAAATATCCAGTCAACTGCTACTCTAAATTCAATATGGCGACCGAATATGCTATAGTTCGTTCGGTAACTTAGTGTCGGTACAGGCGCAGGTGCTCTTAGTATACTGCTTTTATTTTTATTACTTTTTTTCTGTTTGTTATTTTTTTTCTATTCTAACAGAATCTCCGAATAGTCTGCCAATCCGCACTTGGCCAGCGTGGTAGACTATGGTTAAAATCCTTCTTATTTTGAGAGAAGACCCGTGTTCATGAGAATATTATATTTTATGTTTATGGTTATATTGTAATAAAATACGAATATAAAAAAAAAAAAGGAAAGAGAATTTTAATGGAAAATTATGAGTAGGTATAAAACGCCAAAACCCCTTGTGCCTGTACACCCCTCGCGGCATGCTTTAAAGTCACGGCGGTGTCTTTGGCAAACCACCGCGCGGCGGAAGCGGCTAGACACAAAAGGCGACCGTAAGAAAACGAACAGACTATACCGTTGTATTAGACGCCATTTTGAATTGATTTTGCTTAGTACCTCAACTTTTGCTTTATTAAATTGAGAATTGGTTTAGCTTAATAACACATTAATTAATTAATTAATAATTAATAATCGTCGGTAATTTTTGCAGTATGATAACACCAACCCGACAGGACTACAAAAACATGTCATGCTGTATTCCAACTGTCACATTTCCAAATCTAGACGCCACTTAAAATAGTTTAGAAAGAAAGAAGAAAGAAAGATAGGTTTCTTTCTTTTTATCTACCTCTAGCTTTTAAAATCCATAAAAAAGGGCTAGTTTGCTCTTTTTTTGAACTACCGAGTGAGCAATTGAGCTGTGACTTGTTGAATACCAATCCAGAATTTATGAGGGTACCTTGTTTCACTACGGAACTCTGAAAACTGAATGTTCTTCCCGGTACTTCGAACAGTATTTTCTCAGATTTCCATCAGATCAACGCACATGAGCCCTAAGTCTTAAGGGTGAGATCTGTAGAGATCTGACTTAACTCAGACTCAAGACAGAGTTAAAATGAGACAGATTTATGCCTCGTTTTAACTTTGTCCCAAGTCTGAGTACAATCTATATCTATAGTGTCTGAGTACAGATCAAAATGCCAAGCTATCTGAAGCAATATGAAAATAAAAAGGTATTCATAGTTAAAGAACAATAGAGGAGAGATTTGGGGAAAAAACCAATGCCACGAATTAGTAACTTAACTGACACTAGCAAATGTCGTCTTTAAATGTTTAAGGGCCTGTTTCACCATCTTCTTGTAAGTGTCGGATAGCCTAAACGTATGTTTTGTCACTTTCTTACTTTATGTCAAGTCACAAAGACACAAGTTGTGTTGTGTGTATCCAACACTTATCATACAGATACAGAACATGGTGGTGAAACAGGCCGTAAGAAATTATTACTCTATTAGCTTTTGCCCGCGGCTTCGCCCGCGTGGATTTCGGTTTTAAACAAATCCCAAGGGAATCGTGGATTTCCGGTCCCCGTTCCCGCTCCCTTTTCCAACCTTTATACCTACTATCAAGGAAGTTCGCTATAGTAATCTACTTATAGCTGTAGCTATAGTTTTCGGTTTTTCAAAATCCTGTGGGAACTGTGGATTTTTCCGGGATAAAAAGTAGTTTTAAGTCAGGGCACAATCTATCTCTATTCAAAATTTCAGCCAAATTGGTTTAATAGTTGCGGCGTGATTGAGTAACAAACATCCACACTTTCACATTTATAATATTAATAAGTAGGAGTAGGATGGACTTCTTTATTTTATCATCTATAAATCCTCCAACTTTGTAATGTTGTAGGCACATTCGCAACGCCATTTCTTCTTCGTCCCCATCACGTTACGTGGTCTCCTGTTCGTCGTTCTTGGCGAGGTTGGGCTCGGACTCGGAGCGGCGCTTGAGGCCGTCCGCGTCGGGCGAGCGCGGCCGCTCCACTGACTCCTCCGTCGCCGCAGCGGCCGCTTTTATATCCGGCGCGCTGCGGCTCACGTCCTTAATGACCAATTAAATTAAAAATAAAAATAAAATAGCCATTTATCCTACTACCGAACCAGTGCGTTGACATAATGATAATTTGTAATCTCATCTTAATATTATTCTATAAATTGTATTTCAAATAATTTTATTGGACTATTATATAGTGAATGGTTAACACATGACACAATTGTATTTACACTTACTGAGTCGGTTTCAATATAATCTGCGGGCTCCTGTTTGAGCTGCGCGTTCATCTTGTCGTTGAGATAGCAGACGCCGTTCAGGTCTATGGCACTGTTGGAAAAGATGGCCGCCGCGCCCGCCGACGCGTCCACCAGTGGTTCGCCCTGAAATACCAAAAAAAGAAATCTTCATATCCGATACTTCTTTTCAAATGAAATTTTGAAGATTTAACGGCAGCTTTTTATAAAATCGTGAAAATTTAAACTATTAAGTTTAAAGGGTCTAAGCGGTTAAGCATAATATGGAAACTGCACTCGGGTCTGATGAAGGTTTCTTACGTTGCTTTTATTGTTCTTCATCTAAAATAGCCATACAATTAATCTCATAACCCTAACCTAATAGTAAGGGAATACTGGGGGTAACTACTCTTAACTTTTTTTTGTATGTTAAGGGTTGTCAGCCCCATTATTCTATTGGTACTTACCATGGCAACATTTTCGGGGATGACAAACTTGAGCTGCGCGGGCTTTTTATCCAACAACTCAACTTCACATATTTTATGTGGGGATGATAAATCTTTACAATCTTTTTGTTCTCTGAAACCAAATTAAATAGTCATTTATTTGACACTACATGATGCCCGCGACTTCGTCCGCGTGGATTTAGGTTTCTTAAAATCCTATGGGAATTATTTGCTTTCCCGGGATAAAAGTAGCCTATGTCCTTTCCCGGGATGTAAGCTGCATCTGTACCTACCGAATTTCATCCAAATCTGTTAAACGGATTACGCATTAGAAATAAATTTTCCGTCTTCCCGTGGGAACATGTTATTTTTCCGGGATAAAAAGTAGCCTATGTCCTTTCTCAGGCTCTAGAGTATCTGTGTACCAAATTTCATTTAAATCGGTTCAGTAGTTTTGGCGTGAAAGCGTGACAGACAGACAGACAGACAGAGTTACTTTCGCATTTATAATATTAAGTAAGGAATAAGTAAGGATTGCAAAAACATTAAATTAGACAAGGGTGATAATTTGGTTATACACAATAATCTATGATTAAGCCTATTTTTAAGCCTGACATTTAAGCTTAGTTTGGAAATTGTACAATTGAAATATCAGCATTGAGATTGCTATATACTTCTTCATCAAAAGAAGTTTCACTATATTATAATTTTATTGAAATAAATGATATTTACTTCTTGGGCGTCGCTTGGTGGCTGTCACACTTTTCGTTCTGATGTTGCGAGATCAGATCGCAGGCTTTCCCGAGAATCACAATGGACACGAGCACCCTCACTGATATTAGACATAAATACGCTATAAGTATCAGAAGCATGGCCACCAATCTACAAAAAAAAATATAATAATTAATGTTGAATAGAAGCAGGCGTTACTTTGCGGAATTCCATGATATTATACAATGAACACAAAATTACTTTGCTATTCGCTAACAGTGACAAATTTGTAGGCACAACACCACACAAATTCACCACAAAAACTCGACGATCGTTTCGCTCCGACACCGAAGCATCTTCAGGAGATGTCGACTTCACAACGGACGATTGCAAAGTGACAAACGTGTCAAATGAGCGGTCTTATCTATCCCCGCTTAGTCATCTACCCTCCTTTCACTTTCTCTATGGCCACGCCCCCCCTAAATATGTTGAGCAACGGTGAAGATGACACATTTACTTGCTCATTCAGCAATTCGACACTTCCTTCCACTTCCGACATTGTGTGACAAGAGCATTGACTTATATATTACTTCGTATGGACCGGGTCATTGAACAAAAAAAATGTCGCCGACTCAACGGTGCTAAAATGTGTATGGAGCACCAATGCGAACTCATTGACGTCTGGACTTCAAACGCAAGCAGACGTTGCTTTGCATTGCAAAAATGCCGAGTTGTGTCGTAAAAAAGTGTACTAATTCCGATAAAAAGGTGACTAAAAAAAAGGATGGAATATCTTTTTTTCGGTAAGCAATATAAAATTATGTATTACATATAGTTTTAACATTTCTAATAAATATTATAATTACCGTTTACAATTGACTAACCGGCCATGTTCACTTAGTATGTATATAAATTATGAACGCACTTAAGTCGCGTAGTTTTAATTTGGCCGTATTACATGCGGCCACACGAGGTAACATTGTAATGTCGGTACATCGAGATTTTGATTTGGTTTCATGGGAATAAATTTCAAACTGCATTACATTATGATATTGGGATTATCGACTTATATTTATTAATGTCGCAAAAGAAAACGAATAAATATATCTGCTAAATCTATATCTATCTATATATATAAAAATGAATCCCTATTTTCCTTGGTCACGGCATCACGCGTGAAAGGCTGGACTGATTCTGATGAAATGTTTTGTGTGTATTTGAGTTGGTCTAGGTATGGTTTAAATTAACAATTAGACCTGGTAGGTGGCGCTGCAGTCGGGGTTTAGGATTTTTATTTTATTATGGACAAATTTTGATTAAATTTCTTATGTGGGTTTCGGTTGGTTCCTGGGGGGTTTATATTCACAATAATTGGACCCGATAGGTGGCGCTGCAATCGCTTTCTAGGTTCAGTGCAGGATAACGTCTGTCGGGTCCACCAGTAAAATATAAAGGCTTTGTCCTAACTGACTGACAAATAACGTACCTACAGCCCAAACAGCCCAAAAGAGATCTCAGTTAAACTAACCTGTGATTCGATATTAATCAAGTTTGTGCGGGTGATAAATAAAGATATTTTAATATTAATTTGATTTAGTTTTAATATTAAACCTTATCCTGCTTCTGTAATGATGATGTTTACAATATATCTTTTTTTATACAAATTTCTTGATTTTTATTTTCTTAAATGTTCCTCTATAATACAATGTCCATTAGCATTCTCCAAAACTCCACCAAATGTACCTACTTACTTTAGGCATAAAAAGGAAAATCTACGATCTACGATTTTATTATATTATGTAAATATATACTACTTACTATAATTTAAAATGCGAAAAGTAAATTTAAAACATTTAACTTTCTAAAGGCTTTTGTTTACACAAAATGTCAATTGTACATAAATCTCTAAGCTAAAATAACGTCATAAAGTAGTCAGGTCCAAAGGCCACCTATCATAGAAATAATAATTATAGCCGTTCTTACAAGGTTACGTCGATTATCGAGTAACTTAATGGGGGGTGTTACACTATCAGTATTATCACGCGATCCGCGATACGCGATCCAATTATTGATGGTTTGGCCGCTTTTTTGCGTCAATACTGATGGATTTCCGGATGGTCTTGAAATCCGCGATCCGTGGATCGTGATACGGTATTGATAGTGTGACAGGCCCCATTGACGTATAGTTCATTCATTTGTCAAGTCCGTGCAGTGTTCCTACTTTTAGATATTTTGCACTATTTTAGGGTGAAACTAATGATATTAGGTAGGGCTTTAGGGGTTCATGTTGACAGGGATTAAGGATAATTTGGAGTAAAATCGAACGTTAATTTCCGGGGCGCAAACTACCTCTGTACAAAATTTCGTATAAATCGGTTAAACGGATGGACTTTTAAGAATCCCGTGGGAACTTTTTAATTTTCCGGGATAAAATGTAGCCTATGTCCGTTCCCGGGATTCAAGCTAATTTTGTACCTTTCATCAAAATCGGTTAAACTGTTGGGCCGAGAAAAGCAAGCAGAGATACACACTTTCGCATTTATAATATTAGTATGGATTAGGAGCATTAAATAACGCTATTTTAAATTTTTTTACGATACTTTAGGGAGTACGTATTTCTCATACAAATATTATAAACTATTACGTAAAATTATTACTTGCTAAATGCATGGTATTTCTACAGGTTCTAAGGTAAAACCAAAATCGTAAGTGGAAACACTGGTTCCGTGGTAGTTCATTGGTGTCTCATAGATGGCGCTGATTTATTGGTTTCTAAATCGTGAAAAATTTTGTTCGCACGACCATATCTTGTTATTTACATCAATGGACAAGAGTGTGGGAGAAGAGGAACGCTTCTGCCACGTCTGCGCCACGTCGTACGCCAGGCTCACCGTGTACTCCCGGTACACGCCGTAAGGTATCTCATTGAACCTGTGACCTTTAAACAAACTCGCTCACCCATCCACTTTGACCGCGTGCACCAGCACCCTCGTTATGACGACGGCCAGCGGCAGCGGGATGAAGCCCATGCGCCGCGCCACCAGGTCCGAGTGGTCGCTGAACGCGTGCTTCTGCCTCGTCTGCGCCACGTCGTACGCCAGGCTCACCGTGTACTCCCGGTACACGCCGTAAGGTATCTCATTGAACCTGTCGACCGAATGTATACAAATAAATAAAAACGAAGTAATTTCTAAATAAACTGCCTCTCATTAAGCGCAGGCCGCATTGGGAGCGAAGAGAAACGAAACGAGTTCGAATTCGTTTCGCTTCGCTCGCGTCGCTAGACTATGAGAGCTCGCAAGTTCACGTTGATGGCTACCTTTAGCTCTGTAATTGGTGGTGTGAACAGTATGAAAATACGCGACAGCGACATGAGCGAAGCGAAACGAACCTCGTTTTGTTTCGCTTCGCTTCCAGTGTGACCTGCGCTTCAAACACATTATTATTGTTATTTGACCGATAGCTTAACCCAAGCACACATTTTTAAATTTTTTTGCTGTCAGTATCTGCAGCCCTGTGCCGCTTGTATCCAGCGGGTCCCTGCGACCGCCCTGTCTATTGGATATTAAACAATTAAACAAATAATAATATTGTAAGAATTCCTTTACTCTGGTAATCAACACTTAGTTTTATGTATCAAGTTTGTTGCAAACATGTCATCTTTCTGTTTCTTTCCATTTTATCATATACTAGATGATGCCCACGGCTTCGCCCGTGTGTATTTAGGTTTGTAAAAATCTCGTGGGAACTTTGATTTTCCAGAACAAAAATTAGCCTATCTGTAGTAAGTAGTAACCCGCCCACAAAACGGAAAAATTCCGTGGGATCCTTTCGATTTCGGAATGCAATTCCTTACAGCATCAGGGTTGAGGAGTTGGACATGTACCTACTCGAGGTCATTCAACAATAAAGTCTTTAATTGGTATCCCCAATATCAATTTAAATAACCGACAGTGCCTAAATCCCATTAGTTTTGGGGATCAGATCCCCTACAGCATCAGGATTGAGGAGTTGGAATCCAAATTTTTTGTAGGACAGTGTCGCAATGTTTCTCTGTCGATTAAAAAAAAAATTACGCAAATCGGTTCAGAAATCTCGCAGGTATCGGTGTACATAGGTAGAAAAACACAACTCCTCCTTTTTTTAAAGTCGGTTAAAAAAGTAGCCTATGTTACTCCCTGGTTAATTCTCTACTTGTATGTGAAAGTCCCGTCAAAATCGGTTCAGCCGTTCCAAAGATTAGCCCGTTCAAACAGACAGACAGACAGACAGACAGACAGACAGACAGACAAAAATTTTAAAAACGTGTGATTCGGTTATAGTATCGTTCAAATAACCATATGAGCTTAATATGAGGTAGTTATTTCGATATTACAGACAGACACTTCAATTTTATTTATTAGTATAGATATATAGTAGCTAATAATATAAATAATAAATAATAATAATAATAATATAAAGTAGCTTGTCCTGACTGACTGACTGACTGATCATCAACACACAGCCTAAACCACTGAAGCTAGAAACTTGAAATTTTCACAGTAGCTTCCTTTTATGACGTAGGTGCACACTAAAAAAAGATTATTGCAAATTCCACCCCCTAAGGTCTTTGTATGAAAGTCCGTCATTTTTCAAGTTATATCCATGAAAACTGGTATTTAGGTTTTCGGTTAAAAATAAAGAGTTACAAGTTTAAGGAATTTTGGAAAACTACCTCCAAGTGAGTTAAATGGGAGTTCAATGTTTGTATGAAAGTCCGTCATTTTTAAAGTTATATCAATGAAAATCTGTATTTGTACTGTCGGTTAAAAATAAAGAATTACGTGTTTCAGGAATTTTGGAAACTCTACCCCTAAGTGAGATTTATAAGAATCCAAGCGGACGAAGGCGCTGGCATCAGCTAGTTTTATCATATATTCGTACCGTGTAATAAAGGCATGCTTCACCCAGTCTATAATGACCTCGAACGTGAGGACCAGCACACAGTCCGGCGCCAGAATCCAGAATCTCTCCTCCTTCCACATGTATTCTTTCATGGTCTGCAGCACCACTATGAAGAGCAGCACCGACAGGTGCAGGCGCTCCCGCACGTCACTGCACGACACTTGGAAGAGATTATTTTTGTCAAACTTTTTGAATACGCTTCCTTTGAGTTCAACAAACTGAAATAAACATTAGCAACTGAAATAAACGGTTTAGTTCACGACATCACTACATAGTATAAAACAAAGTCGCTTTCTCTGTCCCTATATCCCTATGTCCCTATGTATGCTTAAATCTTTAAAACTACGCAACGGATTTTGATGCGGTTTTTTTTTAATAGATAGAGTAATTCAAGAGGAAGGTTTGTAAGTAGAAAAATTTGACCCGGTAGGTGGCGCTAATAGCGGGCAGGACGTCTGCCGGGTCCGCTAGTAATATTATATTATGGTTGTTTTTAATCCCCGACGCAAAAACGACGAGGTGTTATAAGTTTGACGTGTCTGTGTGTTTGTGTATGTGTGTATCTGTCTGTTCCCCTGTAGCGCTCAAACGGGTGAACCGATTTGGATGCGGTTTTTTTTATTTGAAAGATGAATTAGTCCGTTCAAACAGACAGACAGCCAGACAAAAATTTTAAAAACGTGTGATTCGGTTAAAAAAGCTGTGATAGCCTAGTGGTTAGGACGACCGACTTCTAATCGGAGGTCGTGGGTTCGATCCCGGGCACGCACCTCTAACTTTTCGAAGTTATGTGCGTTTTAAGTATTTAAATATCACTTGCTTTAACGGTGAAGGAAAACATCGTGAGGAAACCTGCATGCCTGAGAGTTCTCCATAACGTTCTCAAAGGTGTGTGAAGTCTGCCAATCCGCTTGGCCAGCGTGGTAGACTATGGCCAAAACCCTTCTCACTCTGAGAGGAGACCCGTGCTCTGTAGTGAGCCGGTAATGGGTTGATCATGACATGATGACATATCCGACTGTGAATCACAGTGTCCTGGGTTTGATTCCCACGTGGGGCCACAAAATTGTTAGGTGTTGGAATTTTCTGTCACGAAATTCTCAGTGCCTGAGTGGTAGTCTGCGGTGTTTCACCCCTGTACATCGGAGGTATGGTTAGCCATTGATCCTGGTTATTACCACTATCATGGTGTGACTAGTTGTTAAAGCCCAACCCGCATTGGAGCACAGTGGCAGGTCAAAGCTCTAAATCCCTCTCCTATATATCACTACATAGTATAAAACAAAGTCGCTTTCTCTGTCCCTATATCCCTATGTCCCTATGTATGCTTAAATCTTTAAAACTACGCAACGGATTTTGATGCGGTTTTTTTTTAATAGATAGAGTGATAGGAAGGTTTATAAGCAGAAAAATTGGACCCGGTAGGTGGCGCTAATAGCGGGCAGGACGACGTCTGCCGGGTCCGCTAGTTAAATATATATTAAAGAGCTGTAGTGTATAATATGGTGGTGGTGGTATACTCACATTATTCGACATCATAATGATCAGAAGACTTTTATTATTAGAATTGAAAGCAACATTGAGTGTTGTAGCTTGAAACAGTATTAGCAAACTGTGAAGAACTGATGTTTAATTAAGAAAATCTATTGTGAATTATTATCTGATTTATTCAATAACTAGCTTCTGCCCACGGCTTCGCCCGCGTGAATTTCGGTTTTTCACAAATCCCGAGGGAATTTCCCGTTCCCGCTCCCTTTTCCAACATTTATACCCACTTTCAAGGAAATTTGCTATAGTACCTATAGCTGAAGCTATGCATTTCGGTTTTTCAAAATAAAACATACACGCACTTGCACGCACTTGCACGCGCACTCGCACGCGCACGTACGCCCGCACGCACGCACGCACGTGACGTGACGTAATAACTTCTTATAAATCGATGAACGCCGACCACACGCACAAAAAACATGACTCACTGTCACGTACCGCCTAGCAGAGCTTACAAGCAAGAGCGCGGAAAAAGCGATAGAGAGGCAATGTCGTCTTATGACATTATCACGTAAAATTATCGTCCGTAAACCGACTTTACAGACAACCAATTTTTTTATCCACCCAGGGAATGTGAATGGGTGTGTGTATTTGCATAAAATATGTTATAACTCTTAAGATGAGCGAAGCCACAAGCAAAAGCTAGTTAATAATATAAATTGCATTTAGTGTGTATCATCAACCCTACTTAATCATACTAATATTATAAATGTGAAAGTGTGGATGTTTGGATGTTTAGATGTTTGGATGTTTATTACTCAATCATGCTGCAACTACTGAACCGCTTTGGCTGAAATTTTGAATGGAGATAGCTTATGCCCTTATGACTTAAAACATAGACTTTTTATCCCGGAAAATTATTCCTGTGGGACTAAAATATATATAAACTTCCAAAAACGTCATAGAGGGCATTGACTGTTCTTAGGTAAATCACGCTCACATAACACATTATTGCAATAGTTTACTGTGATGCATGCATTGGCAACACATAGGCTACTCCATGGCATGAAAAACCGAAATCTATAGCTACAGCTATAGGTAGATTACTATAGCGAACTTCCTTGACAGTAGGTATAAAGGTTGAAAAAGGGAGCGGGAACGAGAACCGGAAATCCACGATTCTCTCGGGATTTATTTAAAACCAAAATTCCAGATGCTAATATAATAGACAGATTTTTTAAATTAATAGACATATTTAATTATAATATTATAAAAATATAAATGTTTTTTGATAAAATCTGTCTATTATATTAGCATCTGTTTATAATATTATTATAATTAATATTATAAAAATATAAATGTTTTTTGATAAAATCTGTCTATTCACTCGTAGTGATAGAGTGAAGTCTTCAAGTCTACTCAGGTGATTTGGCATTTGTCCAAATGTGTGAATTGCAATTGCAGTCTACTGCAATAGAATATGCATCCAAACCCAAATTTAGATTTTAGAAATTGCAATGCCTACCTAGTCTAAGTCTACATGGTCATGGAGTTGACATGGTCAACAAACAAAAGCTAGTAGTAAATATAAAAAAGGATACAGACATAAACCATAGCAAATATTAAATGTGGAAGTAAGCCGAGGTGTTCCCTCTTTCTGTCACGTGGCTCGGTGGCTGTCCAGAACAATGCATCGATTGTATCTTGCCCAAAGGCAGAGAACAATCTATCACCAACTTCCAGCATATTATAGAATATATATAATTTCATAACACTCTGACTCTTCACTAAATGGTACATCATGTTAGTGTCAATATAGCACATTAGAATACTACATATTAATAATATAAAACCTTTAAGTACATCACATGTTTCAGCTGGTTTGAGTATAGTCTTTTTTGGATGTGCATTGAACCTGTAACATTAGAAAAACTTTTAATATACTCTAAATAGCATCTATAAACAAAAGTTTACATGTATAAAATATCCTCAACTAACCCAAAACATTGTCTAAATAATCTATCAAAGAAAGACCAAAAGGCCATAACGAATCTTAACGGTAGAAATGTATAAACAAATAGCATTGAATCAGCACACTGAAAGAAGCCATAAACCATGAACTTTTCCAGTTCTTGTGGAATTTTGAAAAAGGAATAAACTTTCTCCCTTCTTGCTGAAAATCTCTCCTCATCGTGTTCCAGTAGATAGCCTCGCGTAAGTTCGACGTGAAGAAATGCAAATAAAGAGGCTGACTTAGCTCCATCTAGAAAGGAACAAAATCATTTAACTACTACTACTACTACCATACATATATCAACAAAGAAAAGGAACTGTAATCTTTCTTATAGAATTACCTTTATTACGGGTATCTCTATTGCTTTTATCAATTAAATCACCGGAACAATGTTGAACGTTGGTTATACTCTTAAATCGTAACCTCTTAGTATGCTCTTGCAAATCTTCATTTTTTAAAGTCATGGCAGACAGACTTTGTTACTTTATGAAGTTGGTAACATATCCAGACTTCTGTTCGTTTATTTAAAACTCTTAAACAGAATTTATTTGTTGTTTGATTAAATTTTTACCGAAGTCCGAAAATATTTTGATTTTTGTTCGATTTTAGATTTGACATCACTTTGACACTGACAGCTGGATTTTCATTCTGACTGTGATGTGAAAGTTGGATAAAAATCGGCCCGTGTAAATCTAGCTTAAAATTCTTGTTCGTGAGTCGTGACTCGTTGTCTGTGGTTGCAAAATATAAAAAAAGATGTGGGTTGCATTGTTGCAATACCTATTGTTATTTGTTAGTGGCACACGAGTAGATATTATACAGAGAGAAAGCTACCTACAAGCGGCCCGCTGTAAGTACACTCACACATAGCGCCGCTCACGCACACACGAGCTCTCACCAACGGTTCACGTACGCTCCGCTGGTAGGACAGTTGGTAAACAAGCGACAGGGCTGTGGGTCGTGCGCACTTTTCCAATCTCTTTTTTTGTGTACCCTAGAGATCAAGTGAAGTAAGTATACCTACCTTTACATATCTATACAATAAAATTAATGAAATGAAATTAATTGAAATGACATGAATTTATTTATTGTAGGATAGTATGTGCCACTTATGATACTATGTCAAGACTCTACTACTGGTTAAGCAGCATTCTAATGCAGATTCTACTGAATAGAATAATTGAGTAATAACATTGCCTGGTATAACCCGTTTACTAAAAGATTGGACCTGGCGTCGATGACGTCACTGCGACGCATGGGTACGGTGTGCAAAAAAGCATCATTAAGAATATTTAGGTATTGTATGAAACTTAAATGTTTGTGAAAAACTCTGGGTATGCTGTGTTAGTATTGTCTTGCGAGCGAGCGAGTCAAAGCAACTTGGCAGCGAGGTCCTATCTTTTAGTAAACGGGTTGTAAGTTAAAATGTGTTATAGATCCTCTATGCAACGGGCCATCGCGATGGGCCTATCTAAGGTACCTATCTAAATAAATAATTAAATAAATACTCACACATACACACACGGCCGTCTATTCCTAAAGTAGGCAACTTCATGCCTGTGTTATAGGTAATAGCCAACTGATAGACATATTTACATATAAATACATATATATATTTTATATAAAGGTATATATACATACATATTATAAATACACCCAGACTCGGGGCGGGAATCGAACCCGCGACCACGGAACGGAAGGCAGGGTCACTGCCAACCGCGCTAACGGGTCATTCTAAGTAACTAGGAACTTAATTCATTTAATTTACTAAAGTAAGTAAGTATCTAGATTCTAGGTACTGTCACTAGGGATATCTACGCACGTGCTATCACACTTATTTTTAGTAAGTATCTGTTCATAAAAATGTCTACGGTTTTATAATCTACTACCTACCTAAGTAACTAGGTATTTAATTCATTTATTTTACTAAAGTAAGTATCTAAGTACTATCACTAGGGACATCTACGCATGTGCTATTACACTGACTTTTAGTAGGTACCTACTACCTACCTAAGTAACTAGGTACTTAATTCATTCATTTTACTAAAGTATCTAGTTCTGTCACTAGGGATATCTATGCATGTGCTATCACACTTAGTTTTAGTGAGTACCTACTACATACCTAAGTAACTAGGTACTTAATTTACAAAAGTAAGTAAGTATGTAGATACTATCGCTAGGGATATCTACGCATGTGCTATTACATAATATACTTTTAGTAGGTACCTAATAAAAGTACTAAAAGTACCTACCTAAGTAACTATATAACTTATATATACTATAGTAATATAATATAAAAACATATTTTTCCAATGATTATTACATATCTTGCTATATTATGTATACTAGTATATAATATTTTTATTTTTACCCATAATTAATTTTTCACATGCAACAGGTGACAACCCTATCAGAATAGGTATAAATTTTGGACGTTCTTAGGTAGCTTTTCCTCTGTATAATATCTACTCGTGTGTTAGTGGTCTGTTTAATTTTCGTGGTCTGTGGTGGTCTACTGAACTTTATATTTCGTGGTCTGTGAACTGAACAAGTTTCTGAACCACGATTCCCTTGGGATTTATTTAAAACTAAAATTGTTTTCACTCTTTAGACTAGTAGGTAGGTACCTACCTATATATAGATGTTAACCCACTGAGCAATTAATAGTAGTGGAGGAGCCATACCTACTTTAAAAACGTGTCAAAAATACACTCACACACGCACAATCCCATAACATAAAATGGCGCGTGTTCATTGTGATGTCTCAAGTTGTGCGTGTGTGAGTGTTCATGTATACATTTTAGGGAGGCCATCTTTTGTCATGAGTCTGCCGCAAACTGTTTTAATATTATGTCAAAAATGTAATGTTGTCTCTTACACACTTATGAAAATTTTGATAATCTTGAGCTATTTTCCGATCCACTATTTTCTATAGGACATTAGGGCACCTCTATATTATTATTATTATTATCTCTATGTGTTAACTGTTAACCCTGTTCTCCCATAGAGATAATAATAATAATGGAGCAGCCATACCTACTTTAAAAAAGTGTCAAAAATACACTCACGCTTAGATTAGGTGTCATACATGCACAATCCGAAAACATAAAATGGCGCCTGTTCATTGTGATGTTTCAAGTTGTGCGTGGGTGAGTGTTCATGTATACATTTTAGGGAGGCCATCTTTAGTTTTCAGTCTGCCTCAAACTGTTTTATTATTATTGTCGCGAAGCGCGTATGCGTTCGCGAAATGCACAAGAGCAAAGTTAGCCGTACTGCTCTAAGGTCAGTGTTTAGTTTATGAATGTAATGTTATCTGTGATTTAGCAGAGTTCGCTCGAAGTTCGCTCTATGCTCTATAGTCTGTGGCTATTACGAATCAGTCATTTTTCATTCGCTATAGTACATTTGAATTGGGGCGCGACAAGGTGGCTGAACGGTATTCCCATTTTGAACGTGTATCGATGTAATCCGCTCGGATCCCGTACCGTGCGCGCGTATTTAAATGTTAGTATATCGTGGTTTGCTTAAATGGAATTTATAAAGTCACATCAAGTCTTATTTCCGTTATTCACGAGTGGTATTTAAATAGCGCTGCCAACGCACGACCATCTCTTCCCGAGAACAACATGCAAGCAGAGGCGAAGTCTGGCAGACTCATCTCTTCGAGCACCGAGCGGATGGCGAATAACTTAAGCTAAGTATCTAGACGTTAAGTGCCTGGACGCTGAGTATCTAGATCAGTGATAGGGAATTTATTCTCGATGTGGTTGGCCAACCAAAGTTTAAACGGAGGTCCTCCTCACCATGCCTTTGACCTGGCGGGCGTATTAGATCAGCTAGGAAGTGGTCAAGGACTAAGTACTGGCTGCAACGAGGGATCTTCTACCCTTAGTAGGGCTCATAAGTGTTTGAGCGCTGCAAAGGAGGTTACCGGAAGGTGCGCCGGGGGTCGTATATCGTAATCC
Organism: Melanargia galathea; assembly: GCA_920104075.1. Taxonomy (NCBI): domain Eukaryota; kingdom Metazoa; phylum Arthropoda; class Insecta; order Lepidoptera; family Nymphalidae; genus Melanargia; species Melanargia galathea. The sequence continues at coordinate 12,788,589 of OV049870.1, forward strand.
CTCCGGGTACCCCTACGGGTTTCCCAGGGAAACATGGCTCGGGGTCATTGGGATGGTGTGGGATGGCCTACCGCACGTTTAAGAAATATAACATAATCACTCTCTCTAGAACTAGGGGCATCATACAGTGATGTCATAGTTAACTTACCCATGCAGGTCGCCGAGGAGCTAGAGCAAGATGGAGAAGGGGGAGCGGAAGACGCGAGGAGACCGGCTGGAGTCAGACTCGCGTCGCAGCATATTACGAAGGTATGACTCCATCAGATATAAATTAACTCGGGGGGCATTCCTTTCCACTCGTTATCACTTACTCATTATTGTAAACCCTCTAAGGGCCCATAGGGGCTCTCAACGACTTAATAACGCGAAGCAGAATTAGGGAAAGGAAGGGCCTTCCCGACATGGTGGAGATGCTGGGATTTTGTAAAAAAAAAAAAAACCCGATATGGTGGAGTCGTGTTGTGATTTTGTAAAAGAATCCGATAATGGTGGATTGTATAGAGATTAGTAAAAGAGACTGGAACTTTCAGCACGTGGAGTCATACCAGATTTAAAAATACCAAGTCGTTTCCGCTCCCCAAATTGTGTAAAAGATGGCGTCGAAGTATCTTTATTTTAAATGTGTGAAACAAGGTGCCAGGCTATAAGGATTGTTGCTACCTACCTATAGAGAAATTCAACAAATTTTTATGTGAAAAACATAGTGGGTAGGGTGTGCGCCTTTTTGTAGCATTTAGCCGTACGAGGTTACGCTGTTCGCCGCGAGGCGGCACATGGTCGCAGTTTCAACTTTAAAAGCGAGGGAAAACGGCAAAAGGTACGTTGGCAGCATTGATTTTTACAAGTTAGTGTAGAGAGGTCAAATTGCCCGCGCAACTCTATGGTGTATACTATGATACGAATTTTCAAGAGCGGACGTGGTCTTTTTTTTTCAACAGAATAACGGGTTAGTACCAACTTGATAAAGACGAAAGGGCCGGAGTTGCCAAAGATAATATCCAATAAGTATGAGCGAACTTCGAACTAATTTTATTAATTTTGGATATAAGTTTGGTGAATAATATTAATTTTAATTGTTATTTATTTAAAGGTGATATTCCAATAGTTACGACGTACAATTAAAACCGGATACAGAGAAAGTTCGCAGCGCCATAATTTCAAGGGTAACACTTAAAGATGGCGGAACTTTAAAATACAACGTGAAATTTTTCTCTGTGCAACGAAATTAAATATTAAATGTAGATGGAATAATTCGAAGTCTAAAAGTGAAGGCAAAGTGAAACGATACCTCGTAAAGCTAATTTAACAATAAACAATTCGACAATAGGTATTTATCCGATCTTTATAATATGTGAAAATATTAAGTGAGCTTCGTAAATTTAAGTGAAATGTAGTGAATAAATTCAGACCTTAAAGAGGAATTTATAGTTTCTACATAGTGTCTAATTACTTTCAGAAGGGAAACAAAGGCTGCATTGATAATAGGAGTGACATAATTCTCCCAATATTTAGTTAACAACCTCTGAGCCAAAGGGGTAAGTTCCACTGTTTTCTGTAGTAAGTAGACGAAGTTTCAAATATTAGACCCTTCTTATTAATAGTATCTAACTCTGAGAGTGATTGTTTAAAGATTTTAAGATTTAATTAGCTATACTAGACCTAATTAAAGGGTTAACGTTTCATTTACAAGTATACTGAATGTGGACAATTTTCTGTAGCATGAAAGCTTAGGTTATTATTTTTGTGAAATTATAAACCTTGGAAAGGAATATAGGTATACCTAGTTATTTAGTAGAGAAGTGAAGGGGGGAACCTTAAGGAACTTTCCAAGTCCCTATGTCTATACTTTATATGCCAATCTTTGTACATACCTATACCTAGGGTCAGTGACCTTATCAGTGAATATAGCTAGCTAAGTTGATAATTTTGTTTGACTTGAATAAATTGATGAAATATAGTGGTGAATATACAAGTCTACCTTTGGAAAAGGCAGTGAATGATGAATTCTAATTAATTATGAGGATAAATGAATTATTTTTGTTATTTTGGATCAGTACTGAGTTTGATTCTGAATAAGCATGTATATAGAGACTAGTAAGAGAATTTTACTTTACTACTCGCCCAGATTTTACTTTTAATTGGTATCTTGATACGATTTGAATCTAAACAATAAACGTAGACAGTAGATTGATATCCTAGACATAATGGCAGAAGTTTAAGAGAATTAAAATTAGAAATTGAGCGATAGAATTGAGTGTAGTGTTTGCGAAGCGAATAACAACCTTTTTCAAACGAACCCAAAGAGAGAATCATTCATATTTGTTTGTTCATATACCCCAACAGGTGTCTTGATGTTTTGACTTGTATATTAAGGGGCCTATTCCCCTCATATATACAAAAATAAATGATTAATTAAATATATGGATTCATAGTACAGGAGTAGGTTACTTACATGTCGAGTGAATTAAATAATTGAATAATTTGAAATAATTTTTTGTTTTGAGATTTTAACAAAGGGTTAGTCCAGACTTATATCTTTGGAAGATAGTATAAGAGATTGAACAAGATTTTTATTTTTTTTTAATGAAATTCAGATACAGCGGTTGCTAAGTGGAACGGGTACACTTCATGGCATTCATAGAGTGCTTCAACCTCAAAGTAAACATATCATAGACAAGGACAATAAGGTACGCGACTATAAAATATGGTATTTACCTATAAAATCAAAGGTGAATAATCGCATAAATTATTATAAAATACTTATATTTAGAATTTTTTAATTTTAATTTTGATTTTAATTTTTTTCTCTTTCTCTTTCTCTCTTCATAAGAGAGCAATGCCTATGCAAGTCAAACATCTGTTACAGAGGATTCATCATGGATGAACTATTACTAACACGTCTAAAGCTTCTGGCTACTCAAATACAAACTCTCTCAAATCAAACTTCAGATCTCGGCTCTCTGAATACTGACTTGATCTTTAATGCGGAAGTACTTAAGACTAAATTACGAAGTCTCTTGACGAGGTTCAATAGCGATTTAACAAATTATTTTCGGATGGTCAATGTTCCAGCGGTTGATGAGATAAGCGAGATTAGCGAGATCCAACTTAAGGCAGAAGAAATTCTGGCGGAGTTAGAAGTCAAATTGAGATTATTTCAGAACAACACCAATACTTCAGCAGTAAGTAAAGCAGCGGAGACGACAACATCGTGCCGCTTACCTAAATTAAACTTACCGGAATTTGATGGGGATATATTGAGCTGGCACCAATTTTGGGATCAATTCCAATCGAACATCCACAACATAAATATAGCAGACGTAGATAAGCTGTTGTATCTTAAGGCTTCGTTGAAAGGAGAAGCGAAGAAAGCTATTGAGGGCCTCGACACTACAAATAAAAATTATAGCATCGCTATTAATACTTTGAAGGAAAGATACGGGAAAGACTCCCATTTAATAGATGCGCATTACTCGGCATTATCAAGAGTGGCAACATCGGATTCAACAATAACATCGTGTAGGAAAGCACTCAATGAAATAGAAAAACATCTAAGAGTTTTAGAATCACTAGGTGAAGATGTAAACCATAATCACCTACGCCATCTCATTTTTAGTAAATTTCCGGAAGACCTCATTTACGAACTAAAACTGAAAATTAAAGACGAATCTGTGAATAAGATAAGAGCAGAATTAGAGAAACTAATCACGGCCAGAGAGGACGCTAACCGAATTACCCATATAAGTAGTACACAGGCAACGGAAAATTACACCGTGGAAGCGTTACACATCACTCAGAACAAACGAAAGTATAGTCCACACAGGACGGAAAGGACACCATATAGAAATGATGATAGAAGAAATGAATGGAGTACACGACCCAGAAGAGTAGAACCTCAAAATCTGAAGAAGAGATGCTTTCTACCAAGAAAGGATACCGAAGGACAGACACGAAACACAACCTTTAAAAGAAGAAATAGGACGGAAGATGAGGTACCGAGGAAAAGAATAAAACCATTCTGTACATTCTGTAATGGAGATCACTTCAGTGACCGATGCGAAAAATATAAGACCGCTAATGAGCGGAAAGAGGTAATCAAAGATAAGTGCTACGGGTGTCTCCGAGGAGGCCATCTTATTTCGAAATGTCAAGATATTAGAGCTTGTTATCATTGTAAAAGACGGGGTCAACACCACAGGGCTCTGTGCCCAAAGAAATTCTCATCCACAACTGAACTCGCAGCTGTCTCAGCGGTGGATAGAAGATGACATACGGTTCTTCAGACAGCTGTAGTAGCCGTCAGGAGAGAAGGAGTTGAGTCTAGTCGAACACGATGCCGTATACTATTCGATACAGGATCTCAGAGGTCTTACATCACCCAACGGATAGCGAAAGAATTAAATTTATCAATAGAGAAGGAAGAAAGCTTATCAGTTTATACCTTTGGTTCCAGGAATCCGCAAGAATTCAATAGTCCAGTTGTTCGACTAGAGTTAGAAACTAAATCTAAGGATAAGAAAATTATTTATGTAAATATCGTACCAGTGATTTCACAGGGAGTACCCTACAGCGAAGAACTTAATAAGTGGAAAAATAAATTAGAACTTGCAGATGATGGATCGTTAACAAATCAAGTTGATATTCTTATTGGGTGTGATTATTATTATTTATTTGTTCGTTCAAGGAGAATTAAAATAAAAGAGGATTTATATCTAGTAGATTCCGAGTTTGGATGGATACTGTCGGGTCAGGTTCCGTATGAGGAGATAGAGAGTGAACATATGTCGGTTGTTACATATTTCCAAGCAGAGATAGATTTCGGACTGAACAAACCTGACATGCCTTTAGATCAAGGAAGTATAGCTTTCCTTTGGGAGCTTGAGTCGATCGGTATAACTGATTCACCTAAAATTACTAGAGAGGAAGAAGCTATTAGGAAATTTAATGAAACTACCAAATTAATTAACGATAGATATTATGTTAGCTGGCCATGGAATGAATATCCTCCAACGTTAACATCTAATTATGGATTGGCATTTGGTCGCTTAGTAAATTTAATCAAGCGCTTAGATGAGGAAACTCTCAAATCTTATAATAATGCTATACAGGAACAAGTATCAAAGGGAATAGTCGAAGTAGTATCAAATAAAGAACAGGTAAATCATCCAGTACACTATTTGCCACATCACTGCGTCGCTCAAAGGGGCAAACCCATTAGAATCGTTTATGATGCCTCATCGAAAGTTAAAGGTAATAAAAGTTTAAATGAATGTCTCTATTGTGGTCCGTTGATGTTAGAAGATTTGACGTGCATATTGATTAGATTTCGAAGACATAATATTGCTTTGTCAGCAGATGTAGAGAAAGCATTCCTCCAGATAGGATTACATGAACAAGATCGTGATGTAACTAGATTTATTTGGTTGAAAGATATTCAGAAACCACCGAGTAAAGAAAACATAGTATGTTTACGATTTTGTAGAGTACCCTTTGGAGTTATATCTAGTCCATTTCTACTAAATGCGACAATTAAACATCATCTTTGTAAAGGAAATGAACACCTACAATTAATTGCAAAGGATATCTATGTAGATAATTTAGTAACCGGAGTTCAAACGCAAGATGAAGCAATACAGTTATATGAAGAAGTGAAAAGTACTTTCCAACGAATATCGATGAACATTAGAGATTGGAGTTCAAATTCGAGACAGTTCTTAGAAAAGATACCCGATGGTGTTAAAGATAAAGTAGTGAAAATCTTGGGTTTAGAATGGGATTTAAAGAAGGATACTCTGCACCTAAGATTCAAGATAAATACAGAAGCGAATTCTAAGCGTGAAGTTTTAAAAGTAATAGCGTCGGTATACGATCCTTGTGGATTAGCAGTACCGCAACTTTTGTCAGCAAAACTATTTCTCCAAAAGCTTTGGCAGACCAAAGTCAAATGGGATACAACACTTTCAAAAGAAAACCAAGTTGAATGGTTGGAAATAAGGAAAGAATTGGAGACTATTAGAAAAATATCAATATCAAGATGCTATTTAAAAAATGTAAGAAGCGAAGAGTATCATTTGCATTGTTTTACAGACGCATCCCTCAAAGCATATGCTGCTGTCGTATATGTAACATATGGTTCAAAAAGAAGTTTTGTTATCGGCAAAACACGATTAGTCCCTATAAAGGATCAACAACACTTAAAAATTCCACGATTAGAGTTATTAGGAGTTCTTATCGGTTGCAGGCTTATTAAAACCGTTTTAAAAGCATTTTACATGAAAATAGGATTTCAAACGTTATGGACCGACAGCCAAATCGTCATAGAGTGGTGTCAATCTAACAAACTACTACCACCGTTCGTGGCTAGAAGAGTTGAGGAAATAAAAAGTAATAAAGAACTCGTGATTAAGTATGTTCCCTCAGAATTAAACCCGGCGGATGTTGCGACCAAACCAACGAGTTCCAACGAAGACAAAGAAAGGTGGCTTAAAGGTCCTCAGTTCTTATCGGAATCCAGCAATCGGACGTTCTCTATGAAAGATAAGACGCAATCTTTTTTTCTCTCGGCGCGGGAGGTTCTACCGAATACTTCCAGAAGAAGCGATAGTAATCGGGAAGCAGAGGACAATTTAGCAGAAGTTAACAGTAATAGTCACAATGAACCGCTTTGTATTACGGAAAAAATAAAGAAGCTCCAAGCAGAACATTTTGCCCATGAAGTAGCTGGGAAAGAAACTGATTTAAGTCGCAATCTCAAGTTATTTAAAGACGTGGATGGACTGCTACGTTGCAAAGGACGTCTTCAGAATGCAGATCTGTCATTTGACAAACGATATCCAATACTGATTCCTAAGGAATGTGATTTTACAAATAACTTAATAAAGAAGGTCCACAGTGATAATTACCATGTAGGGGTAAATCACACACTTAGTCTCATCAGACAGTCGTACTGGATACCGCGAGGCAAATCACAAGTGCAGAAAGTATTGAAAAAATGTCCAAGGTGTGTTAAACACGGAGGTGGTCCGTTTAAGTTGCCAATTACCCCACCGCTACCTGCAGAAAGAGTAGGCTACAGCAAACCGTTTACTTTTATCGGGATAGACTATATGGGTCCAGTGCTCGTCAAGAATGGCCAAAAAAGATGGATTTGTCTATTTACTTGTTTAGCGGTGAGAGCTGTTCATTTGGAACTAGTGCAAGATCTTACAGCCGAGGAAGGGTTATTAGCATTGAGAAGGATGATAGCAAGTAGAAAGATTCCAAAACTCATTACATCAGATAATGCGACACATTTCAAACTTATAGCAGAGATTCTCGCAAAACGATATTGTATTGACAACAAAATTCAATGGAAATTTATTCCGCAATTGGCGCCATGGTTTGGCGGATTCTACGAACGACTTATGGGAATAATTAAAAATTGTATGAAGCGTACGTTAGCAAAACACATGCTCTCCGATAGCCAGTTAGCTACGGTCATCAAAGAAATTGAAGCAGTGCTGAATTCGCGACCACTCACATGTGTAGATTCGGAATTGGACATAATTCTGAAACCAGTTGATTTTCTTACTCCTGGAAGTTGCATTACTATAGAAGAGTCAGTGGAAAATTGCCTAGAAAGGGGTACGTCGATTAAAGTTGATCTTATAAAAAGTTGGAAAAGAGGTCTTAGTATCTTAAAAGAGTTCAAAGAAATGTTCGTAAACAGATATTTGCTTAGTCTTCGAGAAAGGTATAACCACTCGCATAAAGAACCACGCGTCACCTCAAAACTATCTCCAGCAGTAGGACAAATAGTTCAGATAAAAGGGGAAAATAAAAATAGAGAAACCTGGAGAGTCGGTAAAATCGTTTCGTTGAAAAGGGGAGGTGATGGCTTATGTAGAGTGGCCATAGTGAAAGTTGGAGGCAAGGAATTTACGAGGTCAATAGCTCATTTATACCCGCTTGAAGCCCAAGAATCAGAGGTAGAGGTTGAAGAGAGATTCATGGGAGGAAAGAAGTCTAGCGAACGGGCTCCTGTAACTGGAAGCGAATCTTTGAAGGAAAATGGAAATAAGCTCACGGTTGTCTTAGACGAGTTGGATCAGGAAGAGAATTTACCATCCATGCATACAGAGGAACCCGTTCAAGACGACGTAGAGGTCGAAGTAGTGGATCAGGGAATCAGAGAGTCTGCAGAAAATGTTGTTGGTACAGAGAGAGCAGAGTTAGAAGGGAACCATGGAAAGGAGGATGAATGTCCGCGAACTAGGTCGAGGAGAGTTGCTGCCACGAAGGCTCTTGAGAAGATCAAAGAGTGGACGAGTAACTTACTATGCCTGTCATAAATTTTTGTTCCGGCCGGGTGTGTCGCGAAGCGCGTATGCGTTCGCGAAATGCACAAGAGCAAAGTTAGCCGTACTGCTCTAAGGTCAGTGTTTAGTTTATGAATGTAATGTTATCTGTGATTTAGCAGAGTTCGCTCGAAGTTCGCTCTATGCTCTATAGTCTGTGGCTATTACGAATCAGTCATTTTTCATTCGCTATAGTACATTTGAATTGGGGCGCGACAAGGTGGCTGAACGGTATTCCCATTTTGAACGTGTATCGATGTAATCCGCTCGGATCCCGTACCGTGCGCGCGTATTTAAATGTTAGTATATCGTGGTTTGCTTAAATGGAATTTATAAAGTCACATCAAGTCTTATTTCCGTTATTCACGAGTGGTATTTAAATAGCGCTGCCAACGCACGACCATCTCTTCCCGAGAACAACATGCAAGCAGAGGCGAAGTCTGGCAGACTCATCTCTTCGAGCACCGAGCGGATGGCGAATAACTTAAGCTAAGTATCTAGACGTTAAGTGCCTGGACGCTGAGTATCTAGATCAGTGATAGGGAATTTATTCTCGATGTGGTTGGCCAACCAAAGTTTAAACGGAGGTCCTCCTCACCATGCCTTTGACCTGGCGGGCGTATTAGATCAGCTAGGAAGTGGTCAAGGACTAAGTACTGGCTGCAACGAGGGATCTTCTACCCTTAGTAGGGCTCATAAGTGTTTGAGCGCTGCAAAGGAGGTTACCGGAAGGTGCGCCGGGGGTCGTATATCGTAATCCCTCCGGGTACCCCTACGGGTTTCCCAGGGAAACATGGCTCGGGGTCATTGGGATGGTGTGGGATGGCCTACCGCACGTTTAAGAAATATAACATAATCACTCTCTCTAGAACTAGGGGCATCATACAGTGATGTCATAGTTAACTTACCCATGCAGGTCGCCGAGGAGCTAGAGCAAGATGGAGAAGGGGGAGCGGAAGACGCGAGGAGACCGGCTGGAGTCAGACTCGCGTCGCAGCATATTACGAAGGTATGACTCCATCAGATATAAATTAACTCGGGGGGCATTCCTTTCCACTCGTTATCACTTACTCATTATTGTAAACCCTCTAAGGGCCCATAGGGGCTCTCAACGACTTAATAACGCGAAGCAGAATTAGGGAAAGGAAGGGCCTTCCCGACAATTATGTCAAAAATGTTATGTTGTCAAGTATAAAGCATAAGCATAAGCTTATCAAAATTTTCATAAGTGTGTAAGAACACACTTATGAAAATTTTGATAAGCTTGAGCTATTTTCCGATCCACTATTTTCTATGGGACATTAGGGCAACTCTATATTATTATTATCTCTATGTGTTCTCCATACAAATAACTCACCTGTAAATGACAATGACAGCTGTCAGAATTCCACGGAATTAGTAATTCGGGTATAGTGATCTGTTCTGTGGTGTTGTCTGTGTTTCTGTGTTTATTTCATTTCCATTCCAAGATTTTTCAAGTTTTCCATTAAGTGCAGTTTATTTATATTTTAAAATACCTAAATTATATATGTATTGTCTTTATTTTATTGTTATTGTAATATTAGCATGGTGAACTCATTCCGATTTCTTTAACAGTACGATTTCCATTTTAACTGTAAGTAGGTAACTATGTCGCGCCAAGTCGACTTAAATATTACTAAACTTTTGGATGGATCAGGACTCGATGGGGAGGAAAATGACTTCTGTGATTTCACTATAGCAGATCAAAACTCCGTTACCGAATCTCAAGGTATAACTCCGACTACGCCATCTAATTTCAAACCGGTACTCGGTGCCAACGTAACTTATGTTGTTGCGTGTGTTATTTTAAACGAAAGGGATGAGTTACTGATGATGCAAGAAGCGAAAGAGAGTTGTGCTGGTAAATGGTACCTTCCAGCTGGACGAATGGAAAAAGGAGAAACGATAGTGGAAGCAGCAACCAGAGAAGTTCTAGAGGAAACAGGTCTGCACTGTAAACTTGACACTTTGTTAGTAGTTGAAACAGCTGGAGGCACTTGGTTCCGGTTCGTCTTAACCGGAACTGTCACTGGCGGTGACCTCAAAACTCCAGCCAGAGCCGATAAAGAATCTCTACAAGCTAAATGGATAAATAATTTACAAGAAATAACGTTGAGGTCGAATGATATATTGCATCTCATTGAAAAAGCGAAACAGTACAAGCAGAGTCGGCCGGGAGAATCGTGGCACAACAACATCCTGCCAGCGCCTATTGCACATGTCAAAGATCTGATGAGACTGGTTATTTTAATTAAAAAAAGAAGTACAAACAGGTTGCACGTATTGCTGAGTGAGAAAACAATGTTACATTTTCCAACGTGTGAAATTAATCCAGCTAAGAGTGTGCATTCAACACTGAGAAGATTCATGGTGGAAATGTTTGGTGCTGACGTAGCACAACACAGGCCTTTGGGATTGCTCAACGTAGAGGCTGAGCCCTCGGCAGACGGGTGCTGTTTAACTTTGCTTGTTGTGTTCAGACCACCTATGGAAGAAGTACCATTGATCGGCAAATGTGCATGGCATGAATTATCACAAGATGTGGAAAGAAAACTGGTCCCACTTGTTTCATCAAAAAATTCAACAGTGGAGTTACATGTTGTGCGCTAATAAGTCTTGATAACAATTTATGGTAACTCAACATATATTTAAATACTTATCTTGTACTAACTTAATTTAACTTTAGACTTAGCTCTCTTGTTATATTTTGTGACAAGGAAATAACCGTCCATCGTCATATAATCTCTTAGCTGGTAACAATATTGTTATTCTTATTTTATACAACTAACAATTTATACAATTAAAGTTCGGCCGTTCAGAGAATGCGTTTCTGACACCTATCAGTTAGTCACGACTAGTGATGGGCACAACATAACACTGAGTTCGTTACCGTTCCTCCAAAATGAACCGGCGCATTATTTTAAGATTATTTTCGTTTTAAATTGGCGGAATCATTTAAAATTTATATTTTAGTTATTTAAGTAGAAACCAAAAAAAGGTAATATTCATATAATAAAATTGTTTTATTCAACCTAAATATAAAAATGCTACTTTCTTTCGCGCGTTCGGTTTGGTCATAGTTTTATTTTTATATTTCATAAAAGTTATCTTATAGTCCATTATTTTCAAATTCTTAAAAATAAAAACAAAGCGTATTATTTTATATTATAAGTATAACTGTATAAGAACAGATTACGATACTTGCCTGTTATTTTTAGCACAGCACTATTGTACAAATATAAGGCGCTGACATAACCTTGTAATAGCGCAGTATAGATTTAGAATAATATTGTTTACCAAGTTATTTGACACTCAGTTTGGCACAAAATTATAACATTCATTGATTATTGATATAATAATGTTGTTTTAATGCTCATCAATTGTTAAAACGGTAAACAACCAGCAAAAATATTTTTATCGTAACTACAACGCCATTACAAAGCTACGTCGTCAGTTCAATCGCGACGTGTCAGGAACGCATTCTCTGAACGGCCGAATTATAATAAATAAATTAACATTCCTGTTATAATAATAGACAACCATAAAATGTGTATATCTGGTGATGGTGTATATAGATTAAAAGATCTGATGAGGTATTTATAATTGGCTTGCCAAATAAGGTTATATTGTATGTTAGCTATTGATCTGTTTTTGTCATTTTTGTCAATACATACTATTGTAAAATGTTATTGAAATTGATAAACTGTATGTTAAAATATAATGCCAAATATACTGTCACAATTTTTTTAGTTCTGCTAGTTGAAATATTATTTAATATTTTACAAATTGTTTAAGTAAATATTTTTTTTATATCCACATAATTATAACATTGTACCTTGAATTTATAATAGTTTAAAATATTATGTACTTATATTTATAAATTAGATTTAATGTAATAAATTAGGTAGCTATTACCTAAATAATTGTTATAATGTTTGTACTTTTATTGCCAATTCGCTTGCCCTATTAACCTATGCTACCTACTTAGTCTACTTACATCAATGATAAACTGTTCGAATTTAGATATAATAGATACCACTAGCGGACTGGGTAGGCATAATTATTTTGACCTGCCAAGTGCCACTGATCTCACTAGCAAAATCTCTTATTTGGTTGGAAAATTAAAAATATTAATTTCTGGATGTCGGCAACAGCGCCACCTACTGGCTACTGCGCTAACTATCGCTAAGAACTACCCAGGTTACCCAATATGTACAATAAAATAATGTGATCAAAAACGGTCAATCTTCTCCTTAATGAATTATGATGAATACACGCTCATCGGAATTGTATGTAATATTATTAGCCCACAACTTCGTCTGCGTGGGTTTAGGTTAGGTTTAGGTTTTTTGAAAATCCCGTGAGAACACTGGGGAACGTGGGATTTTGCGGTAGATAGGTATATAAAGTAGCTTGTGTTCGTCTCCAGGATGCAAGCTATCTCTGTGCCATATTTCGTCAAAATCCGTTCAGTGGTTGAGCTCTGAAAAGGTAGCAGACGGAAAAACTACTTTCGCACACAAAGTTTCACCCTCTGCCCGCAAGCCTTTTTTCGTGACAAAAGCTTATGTAGGTACTTCTCCAACGTCTAATATATCCATGTACCAAATTTCATCAAAATCGGTTCAGCGGTTTAGGTATGGAATCGTAACAGACAGAGTTACTTTATGGATAAAGATTGGGTAGGTAGGTAAGTTATACATATTACGCTTATTGAAGCTTTGCAAATTGCTAATGCACTTGGTTTAGCAAATAAACACGCCTTTCAACCTGCCAAGGCCGCATACCACACGAATGACGTCGTTGGCCCATAGGCCATAACTCGTTTCCTACAGTAAATATCCTATCAACCTTCCTATAATAATCTACTAACACTAACAGATAATCTAATGGATCTGTAATACTTTTTAACCCCGCCCCGACGCAAAACGACGGGGTGTTATAAGTTTGACGTGTCTGTGCGTGTCTGTCTGTTCCCCTGTAGCGATCAAACGGGTGGATCGATTTGAATGCAGTTTTTTTTGTTTGAAAGGTGAATTAGTCGGAGAGTGTTTTTTGCTATGTTTGATGAAAATCAATCCAAGATGGCCGCCGCTACAAAATGGCGGATTACATATTTTTCACAACTCCCTTAATATGGGTATCAAATGAAAGGGCTTGACTAGTAGATTATCATTATGCAAATCCAAGATGACCGCCGCCACAAAATGGCGAATGTCGGGGGTTTTTTAAATTTTTAATTTATACTTGTTAAGATTCTTTGTTTTTAAGACAACGTACTTCGTAGGTAGGTACGGTACCCATTTATTTTGATTGATATATTAACCCATTTAGATATTGCTATAATAGATAGCATAGATGAACCACGTTGTAATTTGTTGGAATAGGTATCAAGTTGGGGCTTGAGCCTTGAGCTCGACTGAACTTACGGTCAGTGGCCCCGTCGCTCACAGTCACGTCCGCAGAAAGTACCCCATCTCCATGCACGTGTTCCACGAATAGTGAAACACGAGCGATGTTTCAAAAATTACGTCGATACGTCTATTGCGGCGTGATTGAAGGACAAACCGACAAAAACACTTTCGCGTTTGTAATATTAGTAGGGATATATTTTATGTACGAAACTTAAGAATGTTAGAATTTTGTTACTACAAACCATCTCAATATTCGGTTTAGTGATTTTTGGGTGATAAAATAAATTAAACCAAGAAAGATTTATAATTTTAAATAGTATTTTAAAGACAAGAGACGTCTGAGAATATGATTAAAAAAAAAAAACAATTTATTTTTTCGTTGATTTAATTAAGCGATAAAAAATTGCACTGACTAGAAAATCAAAAGCCTATCTATTAAAACTCCCGAAACATTTATTGCATCAAATTATAATATGCTTAGGCAAAGTTCTTTTACATCGTTTCAGTACGATAAAATTTGCTACATTAATTCACTAAACTTAACTCTGATGAGTATAAAAACTTAATATTAGATACTTAATTACATTCGAATTACAAACCTAAACTTTTGCATGTACATAGGTATATAATCAAATTGTATCAATCAATGGTAAACCATAAAACCATAAACGCATTTATTACTTGATTGCCTACCCACAATTTCTCGCAACATGTGCGGCATTTATTTATTTTGCGTATATTCCATCTAATCATTTATTTGACTTTTCACACCTCGAGTTAGTGATGTCCTAATGATATATCGATTCGATTTCAACAATGGACTTTATTTATGAAGAAGTTATAAACGATATAACAAATGATATTTTATTTTTGCTCTCCAATATTTATTGTTTTATAAACATACCCAGGCTTTAAATAACTATACATATTTTATATAAGTATTAAAGTAGTACGTTAAATATATTTATTATTTGGCATCATCAACCAGGCAGGTCAGAGACAACAAAATATCGGAGCTAAACAGCACGTCGATTCAAGCACACACGCTTACTTACTAAGAGAAAATGACTTTTATTAATAACTAGCGGTCCGCCCCGGCTTCACCCGTGGTACATATATATAGGCTATAGCACTCAAGGATCACGTACATATCCAACGGTGAAAGAATTTTTGAAATCGGTCCAGTAGTTCCTGAGATTAGCGCGTTCAAACAAAAAAACTCTTCCGCTTTATTATACTATACTAGTATAGACTAGTATAGATAATTAATTAGTCATTTATTATTTATTTGATAGCCATGTATGTTGTAAAAATTTACATGCATATTTTTTATTCTTATTAATTAAGTACATTATACATTTGTAATTAAGCAAAAATTTTTTTGTCAAAAGACATTGGATTAGGTATTAATTTATTTTTTAACGAAGATAAAAGAAAAAATTACCTCTTGTTTTATTTTGTATGTGACTTGTCGATAGTATTGACACATGAAAAAACCGCCATTTTCTGTTTGCACCTTGATCAGTGCTAAATACAAATGAGCAAGAACAAACTATAAAATGACGGGCTATCATTTTGTTCTATGTATATCTCTTGCGCATTATACATTATTAGTCCAGCGCTAAGCTCAAACGTTTTATTTCCGCACATGCTGCGATAAATTGTGAATAGTTCGTAGAAAGTAGGACAAAACAATTTTATTTATTTATTAAGCAAAAGGTATATAAACTTCGCATAAAAATATACAAAATGGTTCTCTGTCGCTCGCATTACATGGTTTGGTAGGAAGTAAAGACACAAAATCGGTCCGAGCTGGATCTCTGAGCGGGAAGATTGAGGTTTTTTATTATCTTCTGAAATCGGATTAACAATTTGCATAAAGATTTATAAATAGCCCTAACTATAACAGATGGTTTATAAATCCATCCCATATAGTTAAAATATCTGTAAAACTGGAAATTATCCAATAATTAGCCATTTGATGCCCATCACACTGAACAGGAATGTAACAAAATAGGAACTAGCCGAACCATAAATAATAATATTAATACATTATTCATGAATTTTAGATGTTTCAATTGTTAATATAGGTACTAAATAATATACTGAAATATTCCAATGAAAGAAAAGAAATCCTGAACAGCTCATACTAACATTTCTATTTCATAATAATATTTCATTAAAACCAGATTTTAAATAATTGAGGTTCGACGTATTTATTTTAGGGATGTATATAATATGTTCGTTACCTGTTACCATTGATTTTATTTGTCTACCCAATTATTTATCGCGAAAAATATCTACGTTCAATTTCAACATTAAATCAATGTCTGTAACCAAAAAAGTTACCGATTGAGTACATAGGTAGGTAGGAAGTAACATTTTAATATACAAACTACTTATCAGTGGCTATTATTCATTGATATACAATACAAATTTATTGTAAAAAAATAATAAAAAAAAATCCTAGAATCTTCCTGGAATATGACAAATCTTACTAAACCTATTTTAATACTGCTAATCTAAAAAATGCATTTGTGTGAAAGACTTTAATGTGGTAACACATTTTAATTTATAAAACAATTTTATATATACAATTTATACAAAGCAATAATAATTATGTTATGATTTATGAGTTCAGTAAATATCTTGTGCCTAATGAAACTCATTGCTATGATAACACGAAAAAATTGTTAATGAAAATTAATAATGAACTCAAATAACTATTTCATTTTCAAACAATTCATAAATGTGAATAACAATTTATTGATGAAAAATTAAACAAAGTACATAATAAGTATATGCATGATTATGAAAAAAAAAAATACTTTTTCATCTCACTGGCTCGGAAAGGCTTTCTTCATTCTTTAAAATCTGCGTGCAAAAGCTCACTTTATCCGCTTGCGTGGAAAGTAATTCGTATGAACTTCATTGAAATTTCAACCTTATCACCTAAATAATACAATATCAGTTTACATAACAGCGAATCTACGAAATTGTCAAACGGAATTGAACCTAATTGTAAAAAATTTAAGTTCATATTTCAATAGCCGTTTTATTACCCAATAGGTGATATACGATATTCGAAAGTGGTGACCTCTGATCGTAGATAGAGTCTTTGATGTATCTTTATAACATTTTTGTTTCTATTTTATACTTTTTAAAACCACTTATTGACATGTTCAGAAACGAGGTCCGTCCTTAGAGTCTTTATAATATCATCATCATCATCATCATGATCAACCCATTACCGGCTCACTACAGAGCACGGGTCTCCTCTCAGAGTGAGAAGGGTTTTGGCCATAGTCTACCACGCTGGCCAAGCGGATTGGCAGACTTCACACACCTTTGAGAACGTTATGGAGAACCAACGACGACATACCCCATAGACGGATGATAACAGGCACGCGGTGTGAGGTAACAGTTGAGTTTTTTTAGTCTTATATAAGTGGCTGCTCGAAAATTCCGAATTAGTATCGACCAGTTCTGAGCGCCGTAAACACGTCCGCTTTGGCGAATGAAATATAGTGACAAAAAATACAAGGATGCCTTGCTGATTTGTAAAATGGTGTGGTAAAATCTCTCAAACATCGAGGTAAAGAAAGGTAGCATAACATTTCATCGATAAGTCAGTAAAACTAATTTTACCAAAATAATCATAAATAAAATAATTTATAGCGGGGTTCATCTTATGTTGGTCATGTTCAGAGTAGGAGGAGCTTGAAATCTACTCGCGTTATCGCCGCATCTCTTTTATTCATACTCGCCGCGTAAGTATTTATCTCGTTGCATTAGTTATAGTTCGGCCGTTCAGAGAATGCGTTCCTGACACCTATCAGTTAGTCACGACTAGTGATGGGCATAACATAACTCTGAGTTCGTTACCGTTCCTCCAAAATGAACCGGCGCATTATTTTAAGATTATTTTCGTTTTAAATTGGCGGAATCATTTAACATTTATATTTTAGTTATTTAAGTAGAAACCAAAAAAAGGTATTCATTCATATAATAAAATTGTTTTATTTATTCTTTGTTACAAAGTTTGGTCGTAGTTTTATTTTTATCTATACTAATAAATAAAATTGAAGTGTCTGTCTGTAATATCGAAATAACTACCTCATATTAAGCTCATATGGTTATTTGAACGATACCATAACCGAATCACACGTTTTTAAAATTTTTGTCTGTCTGTCTGTTTGAACGGGCTAATCTTCGGAACGGCTGAACCGATTTTGACGGGACTTTCACATACAAGTAGAGAATTAATCAGGGAGTAACATAGACTACTTTTTTAACCGACTTTCAAAAAAGGAGGAGTTGTGTTTTTCTACCTATGTACACCGATATCTCCGAGATTTCTGAACCAATTTGCGTAATTTTTTTTTTAATCGATAGAGAAACATTGCGACACTGTCCTTCAAAAAATTTGGATTCCAACTCCTCAATCCTGATGCTGTAGGGGGGGAACCCCAAAACTAATGGGATTTAGGCACTGTCGGTTATTTAAATTGATATTGGGGATACTAATTAAAGACTTTATTGTTGAATGAACTCTGAGTAGGTACAGCTACTGAGTAGGTACATGTCCAACTCCTCAACCCTGATGCTGTAAGGAATTGCATTCCGAAATCGTGGGGATCCCACGGAATTTTTCCGTTTTGGGGACGGGTTACTACAGATAGGCTACTTTTTGTTCTGAAAAATCAAAAGTTCCCATGGGATTTTTAAAAACCTAAATCCACACGGGCGAAGCCGTGGGCATCATCTAGTATTTCATAAAAGTTATCTTATAGTCCATTATTTTCAAATTCTTAAAAGAAAAACAAAGCGTATTATTTTATATTATAAGTATAACTGTATAAGAACAGATTACGATGCTTGCCTGTTATTTTTAGCACAGCACTATTATACAAATATAAAGCGCTGACATAACCTTGTAATAGCGCAGTATAGATTTAGAAAAATATTGTTTACCAAGTTATTTGACACTCAGTTTGGCACAAAATTATAACATTCATTGATTATTGATATAATAATGTTGTTTTAATGCTCATCAATTGTTAAAACGGTAAACAACCAGCAAAAATATTTTTATCGTAACTGCAACGCCATTACAAAGCTACGTCGTCAGTTCAATCGCGACGTGTCAGGAACGCATTCTCTGAACGGCCGAACTTTAACGATAGTGATGTTCAACATCAATTCTATTCTATTGTCGATAGTATGAACATAATAAAGCCGTAGACCGAATTGTTTTTCTCTTGTCCTAATACAACGCGAATGCGCGATCATCGCAAGTTCGCGCGAATTTTACTCGTACGAACTCGCGATCAAACATACTGATCTCGAATAGGTGTCCTAATAGGCATTCGCGCGACAATCGCGTCACGTCGTTGGGCAGTGACTGACTGACTGACAGAATGACTGACTGTGACTGACTGACTGACTGACTGACTGACTGACTGACTGACTGACTGACTGACTGACTGACTGACTGACTGACTGACTGACTGACAGTGACTGACTGACTGACAGTGACTGACTGACTGACTGGTTGACTGACAGTGACTGACAGTGACTGACAATGACTGACAGTGACTGATTGACTGACAGTGACTGAAAATGACTGACAGTGAGTGACTGACTGACAGTGACTGACAGTGACAGACAGTGACTGACGGTGACTGACAGTAACTGACAATGACTGACATGACTGACTGACAATGACTGACAGTGACTGACTGGCTGACAGTGACTGACTGGCTGACAGTGACTGACAATGACTGACAGTGACTGACTGACAGTGACTGGCAATGACTGACAGTGACTGACAGTGACTGACAGTGACTGACAATGACTGACAGTGACTGACTGACAGTGACTGAAAATGACTGACAGTGAGTGACTGACTGACAGTGAGTGAGTGACTGACAGTGACTGACAATGACTGTCAGTGACTGACAATGACTGACTGAATGACTGACAGTTACTGACAGTGACTGACAATGACTGACTGTGACTGACAGTGACTGACAGTAACTGACAATGACTGACAGTGACTGACTGACAATGACTGACAGTGACTGACTGGCTGACAATGACTGACAGTGATTGACGGTGACTGACTGACAGTGACTGACAGTAACTGATTGACTGACAGTGACTGAAAATGACTGACAGTGAGTGACTGACTGACAGTGACTGACAGTGACAGACAGTGACTGACGGTAACTGACAATGACTGACAGTGACTGACTGGCTGACAGTGACTGACTGGCTGACAGTGACTGACAGTGACTGACAATGACTGACTGTGACTGACAGTGACTGACAATGACTGTCAGTGACTGACAATGACTGTCAGTGACTGACAATGACTGACAGTGACTGACTGACAATGACTGAGTGACTGACTGACTGACAGTGACTGACTGACAATGAAAGACAGTGACTGACTGACTGACTGACAGTGACTGACTGACTGACTGACAGTGACTGACTGACTGACAGTGACTGACTGTGACTGACTGAATGACTGACAGTGACTGACTGACAACCCTCTCCTCTCTACCTCTACCCCTACCTCTAGGTAGGTAGGTAGAGGTAGGTAGATGTAGAGGTAGGGGCAATATAGCAATCTGTAATACAAAATATAAAATAACATTCATACAATATGTTTGGTAGGTAAGTATCTACTTATCGTGTTTTAATCAAACGTGTCCCATCCCTAGTCCGTGTACTTTTCGCAACCTAGGTAAGTACTGACCTTGGTCGGGCCAATCAGAACGCGATTCCCCGCGCCTTCATACTTCAGCTAGTTGCCAGAATTGTTTCAGTAGAATTAAAATAAACATGAGGTGTCTATGGGATGTATCGTCGATGTGGAGAACTCTCAGGCATGCAGGTTTCCTCACGATGTTTTCCTTCACCGTTAAAGCAAGTGATATTTAAATACTTAAAACGCACATAACTCCGAAAAGTTAGAGGTGCGCGCCCCGGGATCGAACCCACGACCTCCGATTAGAAGTCGGTCGTCCTAACCACTAGGCTATCACAGCTTAGTAAGCTTTATAATATCACTTTTTAACCTTTGGTAGACTTTTTATTATTTTTTAATACTATTTAATTCAAAATAATATTCCGATTCTGTTTTATTAAACTGATAATATAATTAAGTTCGTTAAATTCTGAAAATAAAACAAGACCAAGTTAATTCAAAATATAATTATTGTTGTAAATAATAATTGTTCTAATTTAGAACGCACAAGAATAAATTCTTTTTTTTAATTTTCTTCTATTCTTATCTTATTTTTCGTAGTCTGTGACTCATCATTTTGGTTTGAAAGTTTTGTACTTAATAAATTTTAAGGAAATTAGAAAATATATGTGATTTTATAACTATTATTTATAGGTAGGTTTTTATTGTTAAAGCTTAATGCTAAATTCTAGTTTACAAAAAAATATTATTTTTTTGTTCATGAAATGAAACATATATTTTTTATGTTGGCTATGGATGGTAATTGAAAAAATATTTTTTTATTTTTCGTAGCACGTCACAATAGGGTATTCTACTGTGTTTGAAAAAGCACTTCAAAATGTTGTTTTTGTTAATAAAAAGCCACAAAAAATATATTTCGGCAAAATAAACACGCGTTCATGCCATAAAATTAAATTAAATTTTAAACTTTTTTTAATCCCGCGAAAACGCTGTCAGCCAATAAGTCAGCCATTTCATGACGTAACAATGATATACAAGAAGGTTATAAATGTATTCTATAAAACACTGGAGTTTGCGCCTTAAATATTGTAGTGAAGATAAAGTCATTCACCTGGGCTACTTTTTCTTTATTACTAATATTTTTTGGACGATATATCGATAGTTTGATATCGAAATGTAGATACAAAAAGCTGTGATAAAGCTGTGATAGCCTAATGGTTAGGACGACCGACTTCTAATCGGAGGTCGTGGGTTCGATCCCGGGCACGCACCTCTAACTTTTCGGAGTTATGTGCGTTTTAAGAATTTAAATATCACTTGCTTTAACGGTGAAGGAAAACATTGTGAGGAAACCTGCATGCCTGAGAGTTCTCCATAACGTTCTCAAAGGTGTGTGAAGTCTACCAATCCGCTTGGCCAGCGTGGTAGACTATGGCCAAGGCCCTCTCACTCTGAGAGGAGATCCGTGCTCTGTAGTGAGCCGGTAATGGGTTGATCATGATGATGATGATGATACCTCTGTGGTAAAAAATAGGTACATTCGCTAGTGAAAAATAAATTAAGAAAGATAAAAATAAAAATTTATGTTGAAATATACTTAAATATTCTGATTTAATTTGTTTAATAAAGATACTGGACTATAATATAACTGTGTAATCATTTTTGAAGTGACTTACGATTTTATAAATAAAGCCGATATAACGAAATATCGATATTTTTTTCGGTATATCGAACTCCGATATCGATATATTTAAAAATATAGATATATCGAAAATATTTATTTATATAATATATTAAAAAATATCAACAGTCCTTTTTTGTTTGGAGTTTAGATTCCATAGGTTCTATCTTTCTTATATGACCACAGGTTAATATTAGTTTTTGCTTATATGACCACAGATTAATATTAGTATTTTCTATCATAACAAGGCGGCTCGTGTTTTAGGTCACGTGATATACAGATGGGAAATTACGACTTTTAATTTTAATTTAATAAAATAATCACGTGCTTTTATGACTCAAAATCAGAATATTTAAGTATATTTCTACATAAATTTTTATTTTTATCAAATTTCATAATTTATTTTTCACTAACGAAAGTACCCTATTCTGAGATATAGAGGTCTTTATTTTTTACCTACCCGCAATTGTTTAAATACGTTTATCGTTCTATTTTGTAAACAACTGTGTGATTCAAAAGTCTTATTTTTATACAAAATGTCACCTAGAGTGTGTAAACTACATCCAAATAGATTTTGTTATGTTTGTGGGAAAAATTTTCAGTTAAATCGTGGTTTCCCTATAGCAAAACCATTGCAGGAAACCTATTTACATTATTTTAGATTTCTGGTGTCAAATCAAAATAAAAATTGGGTTCCTCATATGATTTGCACTAATTGCAGATTGGTCCTTAGCTCCTGGTATTCAGGTAAAAAGAGATCACTGAAATTTGATAAATCAATGACATGGAGAGAGCCAATTAACCACGTAACCGATTGTTACTTTTGTTTAACAAAAACTTTTGGTTTTAACTCAAAAAATAAAGATAGTATAAAATATACAGACGTTCCATCAGTGACTAAGCTGGTCCTTCAGTCAGAGGATTTACCAGTTCCCACCCCACCCGGCAGAAGTGACCAAACCCAGTATTACAATGCACGAGCATAAAGCTTTGGATAAGTTCAAGTCATTTCAATACATCTGCTCTGTATTACCGAATCTTTCTGCAACTAAATTAAAGGAAGGAATATTTGTGGTTCCTCAAATCAAGAAAATATTGAACGATACAAAATTCGAGAACCTTTTAACCGAGGTAGAAAAAGCAGCCTGGAACTCTTTTAAATGTGTCGTTAAAAATTTTTTAGGCAATAAAAAAAGTGATAGTTACAAAGAGATTGTTGAATATCTATTACAAAATTTTGAGCGTATGGGTGTAAATATGTTACTGAAAATCCATTTTTGCATTCCCATTTGGAATTTTTTCCAGAAAATCTTGGTAGTGTGAGTGATGAATATGGTGAGCGATTTCACCGAGATTTAAAATCATTTGAACAAAATTATCAAAGTTTTTGGGAGCAAAATATGCTAGGTGACTATTGTTGGTCTGTTGTGAGGGATATAGATGAAAATATTTATAAAAAAAGAGCAAAAATTACCCATTTTTAACTGTCTATTGTTTATTTAGTTGTAGTTTTTTGTAAAAATCTTCTTAGTAAATATTTCAAAAAACTGACGTGCTGGATTTTTTAAAATATTTTTTCCGAGATGTAGATACCCAAAGTAACGTAACCGTATATATTCCATTTCATGAACAAAAGTCATGTAAACATAATTAACCGCTGATTAGTTATACTTTAATTGTTTTTCGTGCATCTATTCGTTAATCTAGGTATTTTCCTCGCTGTAGTGAGATGAAAAATTGTGTGTTTCGCACGGCTGCAAAATTGTTTGCCTCTCGTGCCTTGAATCCCTCGCCACACTCAGGATTCTTTTTTTGAATCAAATCAATTCAATCTTAGAATCCTTCGCTTGCTCGGTATTCAATACAAGCACTCGTGTCACACAACAACTTTGCAACCTTGCATAACAAATAACTATTATGATGCAGATGATACTTTAGACAATTTTTTAAATACTTGATCAATAATTTCCACAATTTTCGATATTAAATGCAGGTACTTATCTATTTAAAAAAAAATTTTAGAAATCTCCTTCAAGTGAAGTTAAACACTTTAAAATTATAAATAATAAATAAATAGTTTAGAAAAGTTATATTAAGTAGGTGAAAATTCTACTTTACCTTAGTACCTATTATATTAGGTTGCAGTAAATTATCTTGGACTTTATGTTCGTATTCTAAGGGTTTTTTACTACCGATCACCGCACGAGTCACGACATGTCAAAATGTGGTAAAGTTTTGCTCGTTACTATTGCAATGTTGTTCACTTTTTTGCAGCGACGATATCTTATACAACCATTTCATTAAACAATAATATAATATGAATTTGCGACAAAAATCGCAAGACTTACGACACGACACTCTTTTGACATTCGGTCGCGACTGCCGTATCATTGCTGGAATCGTTTCCATAAGTTCGTACGTTTTGCAATACGCCCCGCCAGCAAATTCATATTTGCTTCATAAAACTGATGTAACTCGTAAAAAAAAGTACGGACGACATATCGTGTAAAGTATGTCATGAACCATGATCGCAAATCTTGTCGAGTTTACGGAAAAAAACGCTCTAAAAACATCCCAACTAAATAAGCCTCTTTTTAATAAAATAACAGTTATAACATAGTAAATAACGAGCTACACTTGTAAATGTGACTAATCAAATTCATGTCTTTTTATAGGCAATGGCCTGTGTCATGTTAGCAATTATTATATATTATTTTGGATTACAAAATCACATACTTCGTTCCCTGTTAGCCGTCTAGCTGCACTCCTCGGATCCAGTTGCTCAGATCACTGGACTGAGGGCACTCCAGGGTGTTCTCGGCGGCGACATCCGGAGCGAGCAGGCGCCTGGCAGCCGCTTGACCGGAAAGGTAGGCACCGTGTACAGTGGAATAGAAGTTGCTGTGTGTATGCTCTCCCGCAAAGAGCAGTACAGGCTGAAATCATTATATTTTTCTGTTATTTTTGTAAATCTTATTTTTAAGTGCACAGAATTACCAGCCCCGTGTTAAATAGTTGTATGGATTGGGGTGATGTTATAAATGTTATAAGATAGTTATAGTATATAGTAGATACATTTTCACCTCACCAGCTAAAAAGCACGCCTTCACTACTTAAAACCAGTGCAAAGTCGATTTTGCTCACTGAGTTCCTGAGTAAAATCGACTTTCGCTTCGTTTCAAAATTTTAATGGGTTCGAATTTTTTGTTTTCTTTTCCTACCACATATTTACAATGGTAGTTTACTAACGAATAAAAGTTAAATACATTAAGTCTGTCCGCAAATGCGTAATGTAACAGCGTGGCGGGCGGCGAGCGTGGCGACGCTCGAAATAAAATAAAATAAACAAAATCTACATAATATATCTCTCGTTCCTATAAGGCAGGTCTATGTTAGCAGTGGGACATTGACAGGGCTGTAGCAGATCGATTGTGAAGATCGACAACAGTCAACGTGATACAGGTAGGTACTGCAAGCATTTAGCAATCTGTGTACAGATTGATCAAATCATTCTCTCTGCGATAGACAAATTCGAGTCCCGCCAATTGCTAAACGTTTATGTTCTATTTATTTAGTGTTTAGACATTTAAATAAATTGATATCCAAAATATAGTTTATGGCACATGTAACTGAATTTAATCAGAATAATAATTTACCTTTTTGTCATGGACATTTCTAAATAATGGTTGTGCTAAACTTTCTATATCAGTTTGACTAGCTCCAACTGCAATTGCTGTATATGCACCCCTAGTATACGGCTGCTTTTTCCAACTGGTACTGAAAAATATAAATGCTTATGTAACTCTAAATTATATTAGCACAAAAAAATGACAAACTGAGACTTAAGACTGTTTTAAAAAAAATTGGCACAATGCCCCTATATTCAGAATAGCAGTTGTTAAGAAAATTTTGCAATTTTAACTTTAACTACTCTGGACAAATGTACAATTTAACTGACAGCTCCGATAGACTGGCCAAAGAATTAATTCGGCCATCCAAAGGGGCAATTCATTTTGGGTACTATACCTTGCAGGGGTGGAATCTTAAATCTAAGTTTTAGATTTAATTTAGCTTAATTTATTTTCTGATTTTGTATTAATTACAATTTACTTTAATATCTAGATCAAATTATATTTTTGAGATTTTATTTTTTATAAATAAATATTTATTTAAAGGAATATTATTTAAAATTGTTATATATTCTTTAAACTTATCCACTATCACACCAAAATTAATATCAACCTCATTACAATTACATACTTGTTAATAATAATCAGGAATCCAATTTTATCAGCAATCTATACCTATCTGATAGTACTGTGACATATGGACTGACCGACAGACAACACAACAGACAGACATACAACTTAAACTGGTGGACAGATTTGAAAGAAATAGGAAGTATTCTTTGAGTATCCTAGAGGTGAACTAAGGAAGGATTTCTAAATTCCATCTCTAAAGGAGAGATAATAATTGTATAAAGAAAGATTTATTTAAAACCTAAATCCATACAAAGTTATAGACATCAGCTAGTGTTATAATATTTGAGATTAAATTATTCAAGTATATATGTACGTGTCCTGAGATAATTAACAAAATTCTTGAAGGGATCATGATTAGATTATTATTTTTCACAGGTATGTAGTTTACCTATCTGAGTTCTTAAGAATCGTTTGTTATGGATTCTACATTTATGTTATAGAAATACAATATGAGACAATGAGATTTCTAAAAATAAAACTGTCAAGGTCTACTAGTACTTATAACATTTTACTAACCACACACATGTTTGAGGTTCTGGGACAAATGGATCATTTAAAAATTTACGTAATATCTTTGTGCAAGTGGAGCCAACTTCATCCATTGACAATGTTTCCATGTACTCTGCTTCCTTCCCAGACACCCAGCCTAACAACAATGTTTCTGTGACCTTAACAAATGAATAAATCTTTTTAAACCATGATTTAGAAATATCTTCCGGTGCCTGAGGACTGTCCCAAAGCAACATGATTTCAGTTATGTCAGGATTTAAAAATGGCCTTTCATATTCTAAAAAAATTTTATCAACTACACCGAACAAAAGTCGCTCAACTGATTCTAATTTATACTGTGGCAATGTGGGCTCGAACAAAGTGGCAACTTTATCTTTCAAAACACCCAGGGGAATAGTACATATCACATGATTAG
Organism: Melanargia galathea; assembly: GCA_920104075.1. NCBI lineage: Eukaryota > Metazoa > Arthropoda > Insecta > Lepidoptera > Nymphalidae > Melanargia > Melanargia galathea. The sequence continues at coordinate 12,815,946 of OV049870.1, forward strand.
CATAAAAACGTTGACCATCTTCACACACAACTTCCACACAATGCGACCACTTTTTATTTGATTTTTCTGTACTATTTATATGGCTTTCACTGGAATCCCCAGCCTTCTCAGGGGCTGGTTTTGAAATATCTTCTATCACAGTCTGGTCTGAGTCTTCAGATTCCTCACTGACCTCATCCAACCTTTTCGAGCTATTGTGTTGCTCTGAGTCCCATATGATTTTTGTAACAGGATGGTTTCTTAATATCTTGTCCTGGGATATATTTTTTGTCACCGGTTCCAAAATAGAACTGAATCCTGACGGTATCACAATATTACCACCCTGTAGTTCAGTATAGCTGCCTAATTCCAAAAGATCAATATCATCCATAGTATTACAGCCAGATATACAAGTTTCACGTTTTAGTAGGCAATCAAATATCAATCGTCTCAGTTTCTTCTCCTCAGAATTCGGTAACCGTTCCAGATATATAGCAGCTTCCAGGTTAATATGTTCACCAACACTATGAATATCAGGAGGTGGCAGGTATTGGCATAAAAAATACTCTTCGCACCGCCTGAGGAAACAGACATACGCTTCATGTATCTCGTGTAAAACTCCAAAAGGCACTTGCTTACCGTCTTCAGTGGCTGCAATAACCTTGTGAGGCTTGGGTATATTTATTATATTTACGAGTCCACTCCCTGTCGCCAATTCAAATATTGGGTTGCCTAGGACGCCATGTATATAATTGGCTCCTAATTCCACACTATGATTTTTCAACGGTATCGAAATTATTCTTCCGCCGATACGTTTTCTAGCTTCTAATATTATGAAGTCTTCCATACCATTTTTCACTAAGTGGTTGGCGGCGGCTAGTCCAGCTATACCACCACCAATAATTATTACGTCATATTTATTTGTTTCACATTTTTTACGAGAATTTATGCTTTCGTCACCCATAATATTTAAAAGTAGAAATTATAGCTGTAAATTTTTTGTCACAGCCTTTGAGTTTTGAAATTTGAGTTTTGACGTTTTGTTTGTCAGCTGTTATTTGACATTTTTAATCAAAGAGTAGGTAGGTACCATAGAAATAATAATAATAAATAGAGTTGGCATAATGTCCTATAGAAATTAGTGGATCGGAAAATAGCTCAAGCTTATCAAAATTTTCATAAGTGTGAAAGAGACAACATTACATTTTTGACATAATAATAAAACAGTTTGCGGCAGACTCGTGACTTAAGATGGCCTCCCTAAAATGTATACATGAACACTCACACACGCACAACTTGAGACATCACAATGAACACGCGCCATTTTGTCTTCGGTTTGTGCGTGTGTGAGTGTATTTTTGGCACGTTTTTAAGGTAGGTATGCCAACTCTATTTATTATTATTATCTCTATGGTAGGTACCTACCATAGAGATAATATAATAATAATAAAGAGGTGCCATAATGTCCTATAGAAAATAGTGGATCGGAAAATAGCTCAAGCTTATCAAAATTTTCATAAGTGTGTAAGAGACAACATTACATTTTTGTAATGTACGTCAAAACTCAAAACTCAAACGCTGTGACACTTTCCGAACTACATACCTACTATTTTCTATCGGACATTAGGGCGCCTCTACTATTAATTTCTCAATGGTGATTACTAAATTCACAGGTTAACCTTTAAGTACCGACGTGTGGTCTGACAGACACCTCGAGAGGTCGAAAAGTCTGATTACCTATGTTAATCAGACATAGGTATCCTCCTGTGCTTCTCTGTACCCCTCGGAAAGTCGCTCAGCAGCGTTCCTGCAGAGTGGCAGTGTTGGCGCGTATGATTTCGGTAAGTTTTGATTTTTATAAGATGACGAATGGTCTGTCAGACCACTCGTCGGTACTTATGTAACTTTTTTTGGATGCGACTTTTTTCAGATTATATTGTTTTCTCTTTTATTTTCAGTCAGTTATAACAATGGATTAGCTACGTTCTTCAGGCATGAAACGGTCAGCCATAAATAAAAATAAATGTGTCCCTATAGGTAAAAAAAGATATCAAACACTGCTTCAATATAAAGACCACCAAGAACTTTTAGTGGAATGGCTAAATGAGAGCTCAGAGTCCAAATCTGAGGTTATCTACCCAAATTTTACTGCTGGAGAGTGACCATAATTCAGCACCTGAACAGACTGTGATACTTGTATGAAACACGTGTGCCTACAATGCAGTAAGCCTATGCAAACACTGTTTGTAAACTTTGATAGTTCCTGCAATTTGATACTTTGTGATTTTTGAGAAAACGGTTGATTATTAAGGTTTTTTATTTTTTATTATTTATCTAGCTATTAATCTTTAAGAAAAAATTGTTTTTAAGAAAAAATAATAGTATTACTGATACATATGAATTATTAAGATAAAAGTTAATTTTTTCCAACGAAGAATCTATGATTTCTATATTAATGCTTATAATTAGTAATAAATGTGAAAACTTCTACATTTTGTTTAATTTATACAATAATTAGATATTTAACAATACATAGAAACATTTTTTTAGGAGAATAATAAGAAACACAAAAGTTTTCGATTGGAAAACTATGGTGGTCTGGCAGACCTCACGTCGGTACTTATGTAACTAAAATAGTATGTCGGTACTTAAAGGTTAAAATACCTTAATACTATGTTGCCAGTAATAAAAAATACAACATTTAAGGCTAACATACACGTCCCAATTTATCAAATTGAAGCTTGTCTTTGGCCCTTAGTTTAAATTAGACCCGAGTTTCAGGATTCAATTAAAAAGCATTAAAAAGCATGAAATTAATCCTTAGTCTAATGTACATAATCCATATCCCTAATACAAAAATACTGCAAGCTGTTGTAAACGAACTAGTTTCATTTCCAGCAAAAAGTAAAAAAAATCTGATTTCTGCTAAACCCCACTACGTCATTGTGATATTTTAGCGAATAATGCTATCTCGCTCTACTATACTATCTTTTCCTATGGCTATCACTATCTAATGACCTTTGAATATGCTGAATAATAATAATCATAAAATCTTTGTTTACTTCTCAACTCGTGTCTTGCGCGAGTGTTTTTGATTTTTGTTATTGTGACTATAAATATTATCAATACAAGTTTCTTGCGCGTAATCTGTTATTGATAATCTGAATTATCGAAAATACAAAGACATTGAACAATAAGAAATGTTGTGAAAGTGGGTGAAATTAATAGTTTGCTCTTTTAATATTTAATAGTCATTGTGTATATTCAACTGCTTACGAATTCTATTTAGTGTTGTGCTCGTGCTCGTCTCGTGTATTGTATTATGTAATGTGAGAATGAAATCGATTAATCTCGCGCGTAATACAACAATCACTTAGACACGCACCCAATATTCTATCGCATAAATCAGCGAGACAAAATAAACATTGTAAGTTTCGACACGTGGGTCTCCGTGAATAAAAATCGATAAAGACGTAAGCACTAAGCGTGCGCCAGTCTATCAACGAGACGATTCTACGTCAAGGTCATTTCACATAAACACGTGCAATGTCGGATTCTATTTACAATCATGACTTTCTATTAGAACCGAGTTTAGAAATCAAACAGGAGTCTCCCTTCGAATTGGGGACGATGTCAGCATCCGTCCCGATTCCACAGAGGCGCACCGACATTTGTGACTTCAGCTCCGACATAGACCTGTGTTTACAAGACTCTCAAGTTGGCTCTTTTCACAGCGTCCCCACACTGTCCTACAGTAAACTTTGCTACGATACTGAATCTCCAAAAATGGAACCGTTTAAAATGGAAGACGATGATATATTCCAAGTGGACAAAGCAGACTTGATATTGGGACCGACTCTGGCCGAGTTAAATGCAAACCCAGATACCTCACTCGATGATCTAAATTTTGATGACTTGCTTTTGCCAGAAGAGAGTGGGTATTATATACAAATAGGTGGCGCTATGAGTGGTTCAAGGCGCACCACAGACACACTACAGACTACTAACACTTTGATGACAGAGAGCCCTTGCAGCCCATATGGACATGCTCAACTGGCATTTTCTCCATCCAGCCAACACAGCTCTGCATCCTCAAGTTTTGTCCCTCCCATCAACCAGTTGCCAGAGCTGCTTTTGCGCATGGATGGGTATAGTGGTGAAATAGCTTTGGGACAGTCTGTACCTGCATCCTCAGTCTTGCCACCATTTCCCAGCAGTGTTAAGACACAACAAACACAACTGTCATCCTCTGCCCCAACACATTTGACCATGGAGCAGGTAAAACTTTAGTACAGTAACACCACAAATATGAGTAGCATTGACAATATTCATTATTTATATTTTTATTAGAGTTTATCTACACTTCAGTGGAATTTACACATCTGATCTTTCGAATTTTAACAGGCTCCATAAACTGTTTAGCTAATAGTGGTAATTTGGTTGCACATAATCTCTAAACTAAATTGACAGCTCTAAACACAAGTATAAATTGAAAATTTAAAAAACCCCCGACAATCGCCATTTTGTGGCGGCGGCCATCTTGAATTTGCAATAGTGCTATTCTGCTAGTCAAGCCCTTTCATTTGATACCCATATTGAGGGCGTTGTGATAAAATATGTAATCCGCCATTTTGTAGCGGCGGCCATCTTGGATCGATTTTCATCAAACATAGCTAACAACACTCTCGACTAATTCACCTTTCAAACAAAAAAAACCGCATTCAAATCGGTCCACGCGTTTGAGCGCCACAGGGGAACAGACAGACACACACACACACACACACACACACACACACACAGACACGTGAAACTTATAACACCCCGTCGTTTTTTCGTCGGGGGTTAAAAATGAGGAGCTGGCTAACAAAATGGCATAATTACATAAAATAAAGTTTTACAGGAGGAGCAAAAAACATTCAAGGCTGTTTGTTTTTGCAAGGTTTGTTTATTTCAAACAAGTCTTTAGACTTGTTTGAAATAAACAAACCTTGCAATTTGTAATTGCATGCAATGCAATTTAATGCAGTTTTAGGCTGCTTAATTATAATTAAATAATTTAATGCTGTTTTCAATAGAAATAAGTTGAGATTCTTGTTCAGCAGGTTTGTTCTGGTCATAAGTATTTTGACCAGAAGTGGAATTATGCCGTTTTGTTCAACCAGCTCCTCAAATGCTATCCTTTTCTCAAACTCACAATTGCCTACTTTAGACATAATGTACAACTAAATAAGCACCTATATACTATATTATTTTTTTAATATTTACCCACACTTGAAGGAAATTTCCGAATTGATTTTAAATAAAAAAATTGCAAAAGCAATGGGAATCAAACCCAGTTCCAGGACAATAGCAACAACCATTTCCAAACTACAATTTTGCTGTTGGTGGTTTACATTTGAAATAGCTGGGTTACAGTCCCAGTCCCAATAAGTTCTACACAAGAGTGTAGAGCTTATTTTATTCTCTTAGGGATCCAAACAGCATATATTTAAAAAAATGTTGACTACTAATTTAGGGAGCTCTCCTCTGTGATCCAATTTATGTGATCAATCTGATGCTACTGCTTTTATGTCTGATTACACTGGCCCGTAAAGCATCCACTATTACTATAATTACATATTTTTGTATATGTGCGGAAGTTGTAAAACTTGGCATGAACTGTTCCATGATCACAAGATATGGCAACGACGGGAGCCGCGCAAGCACTTGTTATCCACCAGCTCGTTGGCTGAAGCAGGGTCGGTGTCCTCCCTCTCTGGTGGCCTGCTCAGCCCTGGCACTGGGGATTTCTCGCAGGATGAAGATGACAGGGACATAGAGTCAGATGAAGACAGTGACAGATATGAGGATCTCTCTTCAGATGGTAATAATTATAGATTATAGTGTTTGTCTCCCAACTTCTTCTGCATATAATTAGGTTTTAAATTCATAGGAACCCATAGACTGGCAATCTGCCAATAATGAAACTATACTCCAGATTCCAACTCTTCTACTTATGTTGCAAGTTGAAAAAATGTCTTGCCTTCTTATTGAAACATGAGGAATGTATATAAGGATATTTTAATTATCTTAGATATTATGTTTTAAAACTTGGGTTTTTTTAATTTTATGTCCTGTCATTATTATGTTTTATTAAGGAAGTGACATCTTTACCCAATATTACATAACAATAATTTTAATTCATTGTATTCAGCTCTTATTAGTTGATATGACTAATAATTTATTTATTACATTATTATGAATTTCAGATTCCAATGATGATTGTCCAGAGAGGAAAGAGGCCAGACAAAATGCAAAACGGGAAAGGTACTTTTGGCAGTACAACGTCCAAGCTAAAGGACCTAAAGGACAAAGACTGATTGTAAAGAAAAAATCCGAGGACCCACATGTGTTAAACTCTGTTACAGACCCGGTGTTTAGCCCAAACTGTAATGTAAAGGGCATTAAACACAGGTAAATTGCTTTGCCTCTGACTGAGCAATTTTCAAACTAAAACAGTTATTTCAACTGCAATTACATCCTGTACACTAAAAAGTACAGTTTACTTTTTTTAATTTTGAAGTGTTATATAAATAAATAAAAACATTTCACATTTTCAGTGGAAAAGCACGCAAGGGGGATGGAAACGACCTTACGCCTAATCCTAGAAAACTATATTTAATCGGTTTAGAACTGGATAAATTGGGCAAAGTAATAAATGATATGACTCCTGTCAGTGAGTTACCCTTCAATGTGAGGCCGAAGACAAGGAAAGAAAAAAACAAACTTGCCTCGAGAGCTTGCAGGTTGAAGAAAAAGGCACAGCACGAAGCTAACAAGTTGAAATTGTACGGCTTACAACAGGAACACAGTAAGTCCTTTAGTTACTTATGCTCATGCTAGGACAACCAATAGATGTCCACTGCTGGACCTGTCTGTGTAGACGTACAGCAGATTTGGTCTGCTGTTGTGCAGAATCTCCTCGTGTGGACAATTATAATTATTCAAATGATTACTAATAATAATTGTACATTGTGATACCCATTGGAGGTGGTTTGCTCAGTACAAGATCCAACTGCAGAATGGTTACCAACAAACAAACCTTCATTACTTTTGGGAGTTTTCACTGCAGTCAGTTGCTTCATCTGGTGACAGAAGTGCTGACTCACTCTTTACACAGAGAATCAGCCCGGTAGAAACCAAAAACAATTGAAAATGTACCAATATAATCTGTGACACAGGTCTGGTCTGATCATCTGAATCGACAAGCAAACTTGGTCAACTTCTTTTAGTGCTTTTCTCATAGTAAACATATCTATTGCCCAATACAAGTGTTACTTGCAATAATTTAAAGATAAGTGGTGAGCAATTGAAAACTGAGAACACAACTGTGTTCTTGGGAATAACCCTAGATGCAAAGCTTCAGTGGGGCACCCATATAGCAACACTTGCTGGCAAGCTTAGCTCGGCTGCTTACGCTGTTAGGAAGATTCGACAGTTAACAGATGTAGAAACTGCAAAAATTGTTTACTTTGCATATTTCCATAGTATTATGTCGTATGGAATCTTACTATGGGGTAAAGCAGCTGATATTGAAAAAAAAATCGTTTTACAAAAAAGGACAATTCGCGCAATTTATAATTTAAAACCGCGGGATTCCCTTCGAGAGAAAAAAGAAATAGGTATTCTTACAGTAGCTTCTCAATATATCTATAACAATATAATTTTTGTTAGGCAAAACATTCACAGTTACAATAAAAAGTGTGAATTACACGATAGGCAATTAAGAAATAGAAATAGACTCGTGATTCCTCAATTACGCCTCAAAAAGGTCCGAAAGTCGTTTGTGGGAATGGGCGTAATAAAATTCCACAAGAAATCTTAGACTTGCCTTTACACAAGTTTAAGAATTCTATTAAAAGTATGCTCATAAAAAAAGCATATTATACAATTATAAATGATAAAAAAGCATGGATTTAACTTGTTCCAGCAATGCACGAGACGGCATTTCAATCATGTACTTACATAAATCGTTATATTTGTTATTTTTAAAAAGAGCAACCACCGAGTTTCTTACTGGTTCTTCTCGGTTGGAACGGCATTCCGAACCAATGGTAGATTCAATTGACGATTCAAAAGTACTTGTAAAAGATTATTTGAATAAAAAACTTTTCTATTCTATTCTATTATATAAAACAAAGTTAGGTTTGTTCAAACACTTATAAAGTTATAACTCGAAAACAGCTTGACCGATTTTCAAAGTTTTTAATTTGTTGTATTTGTCTCCATCCCAAATAGCAGAATAACTATTAAAAACATTTGAAAATTGACGAAAAAATAAAATAAAAGAAAAAAATATTTTCCCATACAAAATATGGTTTCGTAACTGTCAAACATTTAGTTCATTCCGTTGATAAGAAACTCTCTCACCTGTACCTATATAATTCTTCTGTACGTAACTCCTAAACGGCTGGATCGATTTGGATGAAATTTTGTGTGTAATATACATACAAATTTAACACATTTTTTTTTAATATACAATACACATAATATTCAATGGGTTACTGGATGGTTTGAAAACACAATTACCGGGTAGGTACAGGTAACCTATCGGGACTCGGTAAGTAGCGCTGATGTCGGTATATCACTGGGCAAGACGAGGTCTGCCGGGTCCGCTAGTTATTTATATAGATTAGATATTAGGCAATGTACATCTCTTCTGAATAAAGACTATTTGTTCTTATTATATTCTTTTTCTAGGACGTCTGATGAACGGAATCAGCCAGTTAAAGCAAATTGCCAGCAGTCGAGTCACCAATCCTGAAAACAATGTTAATTGGTCAACACACATCAATGATGTAATTAATACAGCAACAGGTATGCCGTGTTTATTTATTTGTAATATATACATAATTTGTAATACTTGGATGAAGCACATAGCTTGAAGAATCTATGAACTTTGTGGTCTCAAGATTCCTAAATGATCACCCCGCTCTGGAAAACTTAGCTTTGCACTAGTTGGACATATATGTGTATATATTCGACTGTATATATACATATATATATTATGTTGCGCCGCACTCTACACTCCCTTTCCCTTGACTCGCCAAGTCGCTTGATAGAGATTGCTATGGTAGCAATAAGACTGCCTTTATAACATAATCGTTAACTAAATATCTGTATTTTTTATCTTTCTTGTGTATAATACAATAGGTATATCTATTGTTTCAGAGGTCAAAATAGCTGGCAAAACTTCAGAATTTGTTAATCAAATATTGGATAATGTGAAATCGGGACAAAATAATGGCGGTCTGACCGATATATAAAGGTAACATTTACGAATATTTTAAACGAAAGGCTGTTTTATGTACCTCCAAAGTTATTTAGAGAAAAATCATGTAACTATGTGTCTTTCATATGAAAGCTTGATTGTCAAAGACAATATTATTTTTGTATGAAACAAAAATAGATAATATATAGATAAATAGATATAACAAGGCAACTAATATAAATGGTGAAAATAATTCTCATGAAATCGTTAGCTATTATTTTTAATTGTATAGTAAACTTGTGTAGTGTTTCTTTATATTTAGAGAACCTAGCTTTCTAGATACATAACAAAAAATATAAGCCAAACAGATTATATTAGTAGTGGTACCTTGATAAAATAAGTTCTAGATATAAGGTAAATCATATATGTTTCACAGTATTGAAGTTTCATTAAAGTTCAAAACTTCAATATTTGAACCCAAATATATGTAAAATATTACTCGTATTTTCTACTGACAGATCGAATTTCAAGTTTTATTGAACTTTATTGGTTGTACCTAATAAAAAAAGTGAAAAAACACGTAAACTATGTGTGCCTAATTTGTTTTCAATAAATACGAAACTAATTAAAATTAAACACATATTTTTATAATGTGCCATCTTGAAGTCATTTTCTACATAAAATATGCTTAGCATATTACGTGTAGTCATCAAATTCGAACTAGTCAGTATGACGTGTAGTATGTCATTCGATTTTTTATTTATTTTATACCTAATATTCATATAATTTTTTAATGAAGAATAACAAAATTTATAATTATTATATCATGTCTTTGAAAAATATAGATATAGATATAAAATATTTCGAAAAATGCATGCTTTAGTCATTTTAGGAATAAAGATTTTACCTAAAAGGCTTTTGAGCTCAACTTTATTTTATCTATACATTTGAGAGGGTAAATACGTATACGTATTTATTGGGTATATATATATATGTATGTACATGTTACACTGTAACATTGTAACACTAAAGGGTATCTTTAATAGAAAAAACTGACAGTTAAAAAAAGTTAAATATTTTAGAAAACATAATTCTAAAAACTAACCAATAGTTTACCGAACTGTTATTGGTGCTAATTTTGTTGTACACAATCTCTAAACACAACGAAAACAACTTTAAATCCTATCTATCCATTTCCGCAAGGACCATTATGAAAACTTTAGCATTATTTATAGCCCTGTCAATTTAGTTTAAAAATTGTGTGCAACAGAATTATTATTTATTAGTATATATGTACGTACTAAATGTGCGTGGTCTGTTGGTCAATTAAAATAAAGACGTTGCATAGAAAAATGATATTTTGTTGTTTCAATGTTAAGAAGTTATACAACAACATACATTGCAATATTTTAAGTATGTTTTTAATAAAATAATATGCATGATTATTATAATTTACCTACTTATTAAAAATAATATGATTATGATTATCATGAAAAATAATAATAATTTATAATACAGATTTATACCATATCAATTCATACAATAATTATATTATTATTGATAATATTAAATATTCTATTTAAAACGTTTTAATATTATGTATAATTGTACATACCTAACTATATTTATTTTCATACCTATAATATATAAATTGCTATCTCATGTCATACACAACTAGCTTGATCTAGCCGCGATCTAGCTTATCTTATTATTATGTTATATTATTAATTTATGGTGGAAACAACAATTTACTATGTTAAGTTATTCATATTATAATATAATATGATAGGTTATTCATTTATGGTGGTTTGCAACATCTCATTAATTTCCGGGCATTCGTCAGTTTCCGTGGATTATTATTGTTGTTACTTTACGAAATTTTTAACCGTTATTTATATTTAATTTACATTAGGTAACTCTATAAATTTATAGCATTTAAAATAATAGGTACCTATAATATGTTTAAAAATATATATAATTAATATGTTTAACACGTCAAAATCAATGTAACATTCAAATTATACATAATATAATCTATAAAAGTATAGGTAAGGTAACCTATTTTCATATTTTGTATTTTTAGTTTCACTTCATAAAATGTATAAAAATATGATATTATGAGTAGGTATGTAATTTAAAAAAGCAGGGCTTTAAAAAAAACTTGTTGTTAATCTGTTAAGCCTCCGATACTTTCTGTCTATACTTTTGTGACCTTTGTAAGATAATCGTTTATAGTAGATGTTAATTAGTATTATGTATTTTCATGTCAGTGGTTTATCATTGCCACTTTATTATAAAGAATGACTATTAATTAGCATTTGTCAATATTATAATACATATTACAAAGCCCCCTTAGCGTAAGAATTCACGGAGCGGTTTGCACTCGCGCCCGCCGCGGTTGCGGGAAAACTATTTTCTTTCTATACTCACGAGACCGCTTGTGTGTGCGGGAACCGCAGCCGCCGCGGTCGCGGCCCGCCGGTGCAGCGGGACCCGCAAGAATCCGCGCACTCCGCGTGTATAAATCGCGTCGTGAGTTTTGCTCCCTACATTTCCATGTATTTCAAGATCGTACGAGTACGATCGTACGAGTACGGCGCGGGGGAAAACCGCTCCGTGAGTTCCTACTCTTACTAAACGTTGTACAGCGGTTGTGTACTTACATTGTGTAAAGCTGCTCTTCACCAATCGTCACGACCATCGTGCAAGCATCCACACGATCGTCCGTGATCATTTATTGGCGCGGCGCGAATTTCTATATCGCTATATCTATACGAATCAAAGATGCATGCCCGAAAACCGACAAGTCGTCGATCGCCACGATTGCTGACGATTGTGACGGCGACTACAGGCGACAAGCCCTCCACACGATCGTGCACGCATGTAATCGTCTATAATCGCCGATTATGAAGAGGAGGCTTAAGTTTTTTAACTTCTTTCGAATATTAGGCTAAGCGTATGCTGAAACGCAGGTCCACGCAGCGCAGAGCAGAGCAGATTTTGTAAAGCATGGAACGTCATTGAACTACGTACGCTGCGGCGCAGGCACGTGCGACGCAGACATGTGTCTGTCCTGCTGTGCGTCTCGTTGTACTGCCGGCACAGAATTATGCGCGACGCGTGCACGTCGAGACGTATTTATTAACAATATTTTTTTTTGCAATGACAGAACATTTAATTGAATTAGTTCGTTGTGAACCTTGTTTCTTCTTCTTCTTATGGTGCCATCTCCTACCGGAGGTTGGCTATCATTCTGGCAATTTTGATTTTAGAGACAGCCGCACGAAACAAGGATCTGGTACTCAATTTGAACCACGTCCTGAGATTTTTAAGCCATGAGGTTCGTCTTCTTCCAGGGGGTCTTCTTCCTTGTATCTTCCCCTGCATTATAAGCTGGAGCAGTTGGTACTTATTGCTGCGCATTATATGGCCCAGATATTCTAATTTGCGTTTCTTTATGATGTTTAATATTTCCACTTTTTTATTGATCATCTGCAAAATCCTTTCGTTAGAGACTCTATCCGTCCATGATATTTTCAAAATTCTTCTGTACACCCACATTTCAAAAGCCTCTAAGCGATTGCTCGTATTTTGGGTTAAGGTCCATGACTCAACGCCATACAGAAGAACCGAAAACACGTAGCACCGTGCCAGACGCACCCTAGTAGAGATCTTAAGAGATCGGTTGCAGAGTAAGTGGCGCAACTTCATAAACGCATTGCGGGCTTGTTCTATTCGGCATTTGATTTCCACGCCGCCGAACCTTGTTTGTATGATACAAATCATCAAAAAGACATTGAAAGAGTTATTATGGGTGAGAACTAGCTAGGATGCGAATGTCAGCTGCGTCGCAGCATACGGAGGGGGCACATGTCTGCGTCAACTGCCCTGCCCTGCACTGTGCTGTACTGTGCTGTGCTGCGTCGCCTGCTTTTCAGCATACGCCTAGCCTTAAACTTGATGACAGAGAGAAATTAGTAACTATTGACGCGCTATGCAACGTTTGTAAGCAAGGCCGATATGATATATAATATTAATTAGTTATACATAAAGAAAATAAAACCGAAAACATGAATAAAACCTAAAACTTAGTTGTTAATAGAGTATATTAATATAAGATTTGTATGACTAATGACTATTTAAATTTTATTATACTCCTTACTGTTTATAATATATATATAATATACAGGGTGCCAGGGGAACGCTCTCGGTAACGAAGACAGGTTATAATACTGATGATTACTGATAAGATATCATTAAAAAAACGTGAAAAAAAATCATTTTTACAAAAAAAATTGCACTTTTTATGCAATACCCGTTTTGGGGTGGTTAAACAGTACTGTAATTGCAAAAAACTGATTTGCTGTGTTTTTAAAAGTTTGATACGTTATTCTTGCGTAATTAAAATAAAATCAGCTGAGGCTAGAGGTCAACGAACTTTGTGTGATCTATTTACGTATCGTTATTTACCTACAAAACCGCGCACGCGCCAACCCCGATACCTACCTTATAAGATTGTGCTTATAATAATAGCGCTAAGTTTTCGGAAGCAGTCTCCTTATACCCTGTATACACACTGTATATATCCTTACTGTTTATGTACATAACACTTTTAATGTTTTGTTTCGCTCTAATTTTATGTGGTTATCCATAAAATTGTTGATTTCTGTTTTGTTTATGTAAACTACATTATTATATACAAAACATTTTGATTTTGAGTGGAAATTTTAAAGTAATCGTTTTTAATAACAGGATTCCGGTGTGATTTACATTAGCCAAAATAAAAATAGCTAAAGCTAAAATAGCTAGAAATTATAGCGAAAAATTTACCTAAGTAGGTATTAGCCCCGCAAATTGGTATTGCGCCTGGCCGCCATTTTAGTGACGTCAGCACTAGATAGACGTCGGTACCGTTGACAAAACTGTTGTCTGTTAGCAGAGTACGCGTGTCGAGTTTTGAACAAATATTACTAAATTCACAAATTATGCTGTTATTGTTGTTTGTTTTATTGTTAACTAGCGGACCCGGCAGACGTCGTCCTGCCCGCTATTAGCGCCACCTACCGGGTCCAATTTTTCTACTTATAAACCTTCCTCTTGAATCACTCTATCTATTAAAAAAAAACGCATGTAAATCCGTTGCGTAGTTTAAAGATTTAAGCATACATAGGGACATAGGGATATAGAGACAGAGAAAGCGACTTTGTTTTATACTATGTAGTGATAAGTTTCTTGTTAATTTTTTATTAGTTTTTAGACGAGTTCTTTTATTATTAACACAGAAAATGATAGTTATTCAGATATAACAGACTGAAAAAAAATCCGAGTGATTACATGAGTGGAATTGAAGAAATATGATAATTTCTCCATGTAGGTATAAGGTTTGAAAGTTGAAAATTATTTGTTCATTCAGTTAATTTATTTCCAAAAAAATGTTTGTTGCTGACGGTATATCATTTTCGTGTCATCTGACGTCACGCTAATGTTAATGTGACAAGGTTCCAGCGCAATAGCAATCTACGGGGGTTATACTTGAAAGTTAGGTACACACTTAGCTAAGCAGCTGGTTGTTTTACGTACTACATGTAGTAAACCAACCAGTTGCTCGATAGTGACTGACTTTATTACTTGAAATTATGAACTACCTACATGATACAATATTTTATAATAAGTACGTATTTAAGTATACAATCGTAACCGAGAACCCCAACCACAGAGTACCTACAGAGGGGAAGCTTCTAGTAAGCGGCCCGCTGTAGGTACACTCACACATATGCGCATGTTTGTCACCAACTGTACCGGTTAGTGGAACGAGCGCGCGTCCGTGAACCGTTGGTGAGTGTGTTTGTGTGAGTATACCTACAGCGGGCCGCTTGTGGAAGCTTCCCCTCTGTAGATTTACTACTCGTGTGCCCCAACTTAGAAGCAGTACCTAAGTAATGACTTACTGCTTCTAAGCGGCCTCTCGCTACGACCAAATTTTGGCGTAAATACAACAAAACGGCCATCTAAACAACAGGGTCCAATTGACGATAGGTCTTGCTGTCGCTTTTTCAGTCATTGCTGCGAGTGAGTCAAACCATGGATTTATATAAAAATACAATGGACAAGTTTCCAATATATTTTTTTTTAATTTATTATAAAAATTTAAGTTACATAAAACAAAAATCTGAAAGAATTATTAAATTATCTCAAAAACTGAAAAAGTTACTGAACTTTAAAGTTTGTAATTTTGTTTCACACGGCGCTCTAGTGTGTAACGTCATACAACCCGCTCAGAGGTATTTTTTCCATGTAAATTTTCTTGTTTTGCCAATTTCTCCGAGATTTCTGAACCGATTGGCATGATTCTTTTTTTAATCGATAGCTGACGATGTTTGCAAAATGGTCCCATAGATTTTTTCGAAAATTTTTTTTTTTTTTCAAAAAACTCACGCAATACGGTTCAGTAATCTAGGTGAAATTGGTAAAACAAGTAAATTTACATGGAAAAACTACCTCCGAATAGACGCGGTGACGTCATACTCGAGTGAGAAATTTTGCGTTAAAATACATGAACTTAAATAATTAATTTCTCCGTCATTTATTGATGGATTTCAAATTTTATTTTTCAGTGATTTATTAGTTTTAATCTATATTTTAATACCATTGTGTTCAATATGATATTTTCAACTTCAGGAAACTTCCTCATTCCATGGTGTTTGATGGTACGAATAATATTATGTACGTACTAGGAAAACATAAATCTAAACAGTCTAAAGCGATGCGATGCGATGTTTGCACGACAATATGGAGAAATATCTCTACTCCATGAGTACTTAGTTACAAGTCACGGCAAATAAGTCTAGCGTTGACCTTCAATGCGCAGAATTCGAAAATGAGGTATCTCGGGTGGTGAGAGGTCGCGGGGAGGGCGTGGGGAATGGGGATCGTTCGTAAGCACTCTCTCACTCGTACGACGCCATTACTACTCGTCTCGCTCACTCGTACGACGCCATACGAGTAGTAAATCTACAGAGAGGAAGCTTACACAAGCGGCCCGCTGTAGGTATACTCACACAAACACACTCTCCAACGGTTCACGGACGCCCGCTCGTTCCACTAACCGGTAAAGTTGGTGACAAACGTGCGCATATGTGTGAGTGTACCTACAGCGGGCCGCTTGTAGAAGCTTCCCCTCTGTAGGTACTCTGTGACGACGCTGCGCGCACTTGAAGGTCAGCGCACGACTTACGTGCCGGGGGTTATAGTTTATTACTTACATACCTACTTACTATTAACGGAATCGACTGATGCAGAATCTATCGTTTAATGGACTGTCTCTCACTGGGATTGTTTCAGAAATAAAAGTAGATACTCGGATCATAATTTTGTACTAATTTCAATGTAATAATACGTTTAAATAAAAGAGTAACCTATGGCGCTCGTAAAGTACAAGTATGTAGGTAATAAGGTAAGGTTGAGGTTCTATATAGTGTAACTTTTCAAATTAATTTTAACTGATAAGTGTGCTAAATAAAATCTGTTTTGTATGCAGATGTCAATTTTCGCCATTTTCCAAGTTGCGGGCAATTTATTCGCGCGGTTTATTTTCCGTATTTTAATATGTTTTTTCGCGAATTTTAAATCGCAAGTGCGTGCAGATTCATACATTTCCATATGTCACAGATTTCTGCGAAATAAATCGCGCGAATCTTCGCAGTGCGGCCTAGGCCTAAATTTTCATACTAAATGACATATTAATATTATTTACTCACTGTCATTAACTTGAAAAGTAACGCTAAAGCCTCGGAAAAATAATTAGTTTTAAGTTTTAATAATATATTACATAAATTAAGGAATTTCATGTTTTCTATAAAATATATATACATAATATTATGCGCTTTAATGTTGCGAATTGTATTTATATGTATTAAGTATAATTATATATTCAGACTTCATAAAGTTCATATTACTTAAGTAATAGGTACTTTTTCCCGAATCTCTGTATTTCCAAAAAAATAAAAATTGCGAATACTTCCGATTGTTTGTAAAAAGCAACTTGCATTACTACCAATGATTTTGAGCAGGTTTTCGCTTTTAATCACACATATCATATTGAGCAAATAATATTATTATTATATTATATAATTACTTACTCCTGAATATATAGTTATATGAATGCAATCATTATAGGGCATTTCTGTATTTTTAATTCGAGTTTGAGTGTAAAATGTCGTACCTATGTATACGGGATATAAGGGGACCACTATCGAAAACTTAGCGCTATTATTATACTACCTAAACATTGCAGTATTAGTGGTGTAAATAACAGAAAGCATTTTTCAAACCCGCAATGTCTCAAACTTTACGTTTGTTGACATCTAGCGTCAGCCGATTGCATCTTAGGAACTTTAAAAAAATACATGAAATATAAGTCGCGGCAAATAAGTCTCGTGCTGACCTTCAATGCGCAGAAGTCGAAAATAAGGTATCTTGGGGAGGTGAGAGGGTCACGGAGCGGGCATGCGGATCGTTCGTGAGAGCTGATTGGCTCTCCAATCGTACTGTGTCCCGCTCACTCATACGACGCTGTGCGCACTTCACTCGCTCTGCGCTAGACTTACGTGCCGGGACTTGTACTCGTAGTTTAATTTTTTTTTTTTTGGACATCTTATCAGTAATCATCACTACTGTTATGTCTTCGTTTCCGAGAGCGGTCCCTTTGCGCCCGTTATGAATCCGTTTATATTAAGTTACAAAATAACACAAATTGGACTAAACGAATGTTTTTGACGTGATAACGTCTTATAAATCGATGAACGCCGGCTGCACGCACGAAAAAACATGACTCATTGTCACGTTCCGCCTGAGCCGATCGTGCAAGCCAGGGAGAGGAACAAGCGACAGAGGCACGATCGGCCTAAGCGGTCGGTTTGTGACGCATGTATCACTTCGTTTTCTTATGACGTTATCACGTAAAATTATCGTCCGTAAACCGAGTTTACAGACAACCCATTTTTTTTAGAAGTAGCTAGGTACTTCATTGATTTCCTTGCCATGCTTTAGTTGCCTGTGTTCCTGTTTTCCCAGGAAACTATTATAAGAATAGGTACGGGAGGCGGATTTACATTTTTGGTAGTGATTCTATACCGATGACTCCTAGTTCTAGCTATTCGTTAAGTATCAAAAACAAGCGTTCTTCGTCGCATCCAGTGGGTGTAGCAGTTATTATTTTAATCTTTCTAGTTAGTAGTAGTAAATCTGAATTAAATGTTCGTAACACACAGACGAACGGACAGACGAGACAGACTGGACGAAAATATGAACAAGAATAAACCAAAATAAATAATATCAGGTGAAGTTTCTAAAAATCCATTTTTAATGCGGTTTTACAATAAAGACTAAATCTCAAGTTTCAAGACCCAAAGATTTGTTGTGATGAGTCAATTTCTCCTTTTATATATTTTATTATAATTAAGCCTTGTAACTGATATTTTGCTTATTGTATATCATATCATACCACCTAAACCACGTTTGGGCAGTATGTAATAACTACGATTTATTTATTATTTACACGTTCGATACTAATTACTACATCCACTACTGCTACTGGCGTAGAGGATTGTCGAGTTTCCCACGACGGGAATTAATTGCGCTGGGATGGTTGTTCGCTGGTATGGAATAACTAATAATTTGCAACAAAGTATAGCATATCTTGGAAAAAGCATTCTGTTGCGCTAATAATATAATAGTGTTCTAATTATCATGTAAATATGTATTAAAAAATAGGCTTTTAATTGAAAACTTTATGTACCCAAGGTAGTTGCTAACTGCAAAGGGACCACAAATAAATGACGTTTTTCAAGAATTTTGGCCCTGGTTTAGAATACAAAGAGATGTTTTTATTACCTTAAAAATATTCCATAATATGTTGAGTAGATATGAAAGTAATAAAAACTATTGCTGATCGCGACAATTTAAAGTGAGAATCATGAATTTTGATTTAATGTGTTAGGAAATAATGGTTGACATCTGTCAATATATTGAAAAATACATGTATGTTCCTTGCGACTCGCAGTATGCGAGTATTGGGATGAGTTTAAAGAAACATACTATATTATGTATATTATGTTTTGAGAGCTTTTTGTTTTTCATTAATTTTGCTTAATTAGAAACCAAACTGAACTGTTCTGCGATCCAACAGGCTGTGCTTATTTGTAAAAACTCTTAAGTTTTGTTGTTTTCATAAAAAGTTTTGTTGTTTTCATAAATGAAGTTTAATATTTTTAATAATAAATTTATGTTATATGTGTATTGTAAATGTTATTTTTTTAATTAATCAGATTGTTTATGAATTTAATTAAATAAACTGAAATGCATATAAATTGTTTTATGAATTTAAATAAAGTGAAATTGCATATAAAATTGTTTTATTTATCAAATGTACATGTTGGAATTGAGTATGCTATTGATTTTGGTATTGCAAATACTGTCAATAATTTTAAGATTTGCTAATATTTTTTGAATTTCATCTGTTTGATACTCTTCAGTGTGATCAATATAACACACCAGTGCAGTGGCTGGGAGCTCCAAATGTTCTCTTAGACATGTTACTGAAACAATAAAAATGTTGGTAAAAATATTTATTAGGTACTTATTTGAATTGAGATTAATACCAAATATTAGATTGAAAAGCAAAACAAAAATATTGTGTTTTAAAATTTCCTTTTGTGCCAACTCTTAACGAAAGATTTGATGAAGAAATTATGAATTCTGAAGAACAGTTTAGATTAAGATTATTCTACCTATTATTATATGAGGAGCTGGAGAACAAAACGGCATAATTACACTTCTGGTCAAAATACTTTTTTAAATCTGGTGGTTTTTAGCCTGCTGAACAAGAATCTCAACTTATTTCTATTGAAAACAACCTAAAACTGCATTAAAATTGCATCCAAAATTTGTTGGATCTAAGACCTAAGCTAAGACCAAAGCTGCTAAGACTTGTGAACAAGTCTTGAATACATTTTTTTACTGCTGTAAAATTTTATTTTATGTAATTATGTTGTTTTGTTCACCAGCTCATCATATTATAGCATGTAGGAGCAAATTTTATACAGCATTACTGGATAGTTCGGCATTTGAACAATGGACATGTTCACACTATAATATTCTCTATACATATGAGTTATGACTAGCATAGTCTGAACTGTACTGCATATCTAATTTTATTGCTCATATAAAATGTTAATGTTGTACAGAATCTCAATATTTTTGTCTATAACACTATTAATATTGAATAAGTATAACATTTTTACCTCCTGCAATAACTCCCGATACAATATTTGGCTGTTCTAGTTTTTCAAATTTAAAATCCCATGGCTTTAGTGCTTTTACAGAAGTAGTTAACTTTCTGATGATCAAGGGTGAATATACAGGATTTCCAGTTTGATATTCCAATAGTGGCTTGGTCTGAATTGTTATGACATCATTACTTTTACTTAGAAGTGGTCGTAACAGCTCAACAATCTCACTGCTCTGAAGCAGGTTGTAATCCTTGATTGTACAAACATATTTATCTGATGCTAATTCAAATAGATTCAAGTTTACATCTAGTACACAGTTCTTCAATTGTAAACGAGATTGAGGATGAATTTTTACACATTCTGATATGAACTTCCCTTCTAGAATGAACAGCGTGTCAATTTTTTGTGCTACATTTAAGGGACTTTGCCATTGCAACCTGTAAAAGAACACACAATATAAAATTTAATTCTAAATTGATTCCTTCATCATCGTATTTTCCCGGAAGCAACAATGAAGTACTTACGCTGGAGTATTATCAATGTATTCGTCGTCCCAATCTTCCCAGGTAGACCTACTGATAGGTTCAACGATTTCTCCAAATGTGCCCATTCTAGATTTGAGTTTTGACACTGTTTTAATGAGATTAATAATATAATTGGCACTTCAAGATAATTAAAGAACGTTTTATTTACTGGTAACTACTTATTTATTTACATTTTTATTCTTTGAACTGTTCACAAACGGTTGCAATATAATTGCAATAAACCCACAATAAATCACAACGCCCGCAGCCCAATGGAGACAGAAGGAAATTAGAACTCTTTTACTGAAATCACAGCCCACGAAAAATATGACTGAAATGAAATAATAACAGTGAAAATCTCAGGTGAAATTTTGAAAATGATGCTGCAAATTTTCCGTTTTTACGTGGTTTTTACTTTTTATTCAGTAGGTAGGTACATAAACCCTAATTTCTAATTCCGTGGAATTCTGACAGCTGTCATTGTCATTTATGAGTATGAACCATAGAGATAATAATAATAAGTAGAGTAGGCATACCTACCTTAAAAACGTGCCAAAATACACTCACACACGCACAATCCTGTAACATAAAATGGCGCGTGTTCATTGTGATGTCTCAAGTTGTGCGTGTGTGAGTGTTCATGTATACATTTTAGGGAGGCCATCTTAAGGGAAGTTGCAATAAAATTTCTGCCACGATCTGTTTTATTGTTATGTTTAAAAATGTAGTGTTGTCTCTTACACACTTATGAAAATTTTGATAAGCTTAAGCTATTTTCCGATCCACTATTTTCTATAGGACATTATGCCAAGTCCTCTTCTATAGGTTCACCATGATGAACTCTTCTATGGTTCATACATAGGACTCTATGTATGAACCATAGAGATAATAATAATAAATAGAGTTGGCATACCTACCTTAAAAACGTGCCAAAAATACACTCACACACGCACAATCCGAAGACATAAAATGGCGCGTGTTCATTGTGATGTCTCAAGTTGTGCGTGTGTGAATGTTCATGTATACATTTTAGGGAGGCCATCTTAAGTCACGAGTCTGCCGCAAACTGTTTTATTATTATGTCAAAAATATAATGTTGTCTCTTTCACACTTATGAAAATTTTAATAAGCTTGAGCTATTTTCCGATCCACTAATTTCTATAGTACATTATGCCAACTCTATTTATTATTATTATCTCTATGTAGCGTACCTACTCTGTGGGTGGTGGGTAATCTGTGGTGGTGGGAAAAAAAAAACAATATGGCATACCAAGATAAAGATAATACCACCGAGTTTGTCTTGTTAGAAATGAAATAATGAGAAGTAAATAGATTCTAATAATTCTAAACATTATTATAATGAAATAAGTGTTTCGTTTTCAGTAAATGAGTATTTGTAATTATAAATAGGCAATCATGTTAAAGGTGTGTACTAATTTGATTAGAATTACCTAATAAATCTTTTGCAAGTCAATACTATGTAAAAAATCTTCTTTTTTTTAGGATAAAGGACAAGTCACCTTTGAAGATAAATGGCCATCAATGCGCCCTATAGTCTTAAAGTTGTTAAAACAAGAAACCGTTACCCAAATCGAATGGCAAGATCTTTTTGGGGCTGTGCATTCAGTTTGCCTGTGGGATGAAAGAGGACCGTACAAAGTCAGAGATGCTCTTCAGCAGGACATAATGATGTACATCAAGCAGGCACAGGCTCGGGTGCTCGCGCAGCGTGAAGACCAGGCACTGCTCAAAGCGTACATTGCTGAGTGGGGAAAGTTCTTCACTCAGTGCAATTATTTGCCTACACCATTCCGCCAGTTAGAAAGTTCCATTAATAATATTAGCAAAGTGACGAGTTCCAATGCATCAAATTCTCAAAAAAAGAATAACAACAATAATATAGAAGAAAGTTTGGTGAGAAAGTTGATGTTAGATTCATGGAACCAAAGCATTTTTATGGATATCAAGCAAAGGTTACAAGACTCTGCTATGAAGCTTGTTCAAGCAGAGCGCAATGGCGAATCATTTGACTCCCAGCTGGTCATAGGTGTTCGAGAGTCATATGGTAACAATTAACTTTTTTTTTATTCAACTACAAGTTAGCCCTTGACTGCAATTTCACCTGATGGTAAGTGATGATACAGTCTAAGATGGAAGCAGTTTTACTTGGAAGAGGTATGTATACCCCTTGATCGGTTTCTACACGGCATCATACCAGAACACTAAATCACTTGGTGGCACACCTTTACTGGTAGGGTGGTAACCAGCCACGGCTTAAGCCTCCCACCAGACCAGACCAGGGACAATTTAAAACTTGTTTTTTTGTATTAATTTTATTGCATTTTATAACAAGTAATTCAAATGTTTTTTTTTTATTTCCAGTTAATTTATGCTCAAATTCTGTTGATAAGCTTCAAATATACAGAACGAATTTCGAGGCTGCTTATATGCAAGCAACTGAGGAGTTCTATAAATTGAAAGCTAATGAGCATTTGCTGTCGAACGGTGTTCAATCGTACATGAAATATGCTGATCAACGTCTAAAGGAGGAGGAAGCTCGGGCCCATCGCTACCTGGAACCAGGCAGCGGAAGCGTGGCTGCCCTGACTCAGTGCTGTGAGAGAGTTCTGATAGGCGAGCATCTGTCTACATTGCTAGCAGAAAGTGCTCCTTTGATCAAAGCTGGAGAAACAGAGAAGCTCCAGCTGATGTTCCGTCTTCTAGATAGAGTTCCTGAAGGTGTCACCCCAATTTTAAGAGATTTAGAAGCTCATATAGTGTCTGCGGGACTGGCGGATATGGTTGCTTCGGCTGATATAATTACATCAGACTCTGAAAAGTATGTCGAGCGACTATTAGATCTGTTTAAAAAATTCAGCACCCTTGCAAAGGATGCTTTCTTGGAAGATCCTAGATTTTTGACTGCCAGAGATAAGGCGTACAAGTATGTTGTGAATGATACTACTGTTTTCAAACTAGAATTGCCATCTTCAGCCCTTCTACGAGGCACAAAAGGCACAGCGCCTGAAAGCAAATGTCCTGAACTACTTGCTAACTACTGTGATATGTTGTTACGTAAAACCCCTTTGAGTAAAAGATTGACTAGCGAGCAAATAGAGTCTAGGCTTAGAGATGTACTACTAGTACTGAAATACATAGAAAACAAGGACGTTTTCATGAGATACCACAAAGCACACCTCACTAGAAGATTAATATTGGACTCTAGTGCAGATTCTGAGAAAGAAGAAGACATGGTTGAGTGGCTGCGTGAGGTTGGCATGCCGGCTGATTATGTTAACAAGTTAGCTCGAATGTTCCAGGATATCAAGGTCAGCGAAGATCTTAACACTCAGTTCAGAGGCGAAACTACAAGGCACGATGCTATTAATATAAAAATACTCAATGCTGGTGCGTGGGCCCGGGGCTCCGAGAGAGTCACTGTTAGTCTTCCACTAGAACTAGAAGACTATATTCCAGAAGTAGAAGACTTTTATAAGAAGAAACACTCGGGCAGAAAATTGCAATGGTATCATCATATGAGTAATGGAACCATTACGTTTGCCAATTCTGTTGGCAGATTTGATTTAGATGTTACAACCTTCCAAATGGCTGTATTGTTTGCTTGGAATCAGAGACCTATGGACAAAGTCACATATGAAAATTTGAGACTCGCCACCGAACTGCCTGATCCAGAGTTAAGAAGAACATTATGGTCACTGGTGGCTTTCCCTAAACTTAAACGTCAGTTGTTATGTTATGAACCTATTGTGCAAAATCCCAAAGATTTTTCAGAAAACACAACATTTTGGGTGAATCAGGAGTTTGCTCTCATTAAGAATGGAAAGCCGCAGCGACGGGGAAAGATTAATTTAATTGGAAGGCTCCAACTTAGTACGGAGCGCTCTCAGTTAGAAGATAATCATTCCATTGTTCAGCTTAGAATTCTACGAACCCAAGAAGCTATTATAAAGATCTTGAAGATGCGAAAGCGAATCTCAAATACTGCTCTACAGGTAATTGTGCTTGTTACTTAATTTTGAAAGATAATATATTATTTTAAACATTGATCTCACTATAGCTGATACTGATTACAGTACATTATGATACATGTGACTTAAGTAGTCCATTGCATGGAATCAATCAATTTATTTATGATTTAATTTATTTGTGAGTATCATAAGAGGGCATACTACTTACTTAAATCAGACAGTAGAACTGCACTTAAGTAATACTTATCACTGTAAAAAATATAGATGTCGCCTGATCATGCTCATTTTGAGCCCTGGATGACTTTGATATAGACAGGCCACCCACACACTCCACTTAAGTAAAGGATGAGCGTTTCTTGAGTAGGGTTGTCCCACAGTGCTATTTTTTTTTTCAAAGTTTTATATTATATTATATTTTCATTTTCTCATCTTTATTGCAGAGCGAACTTGTGGAAATTCTCAAGAATATGTTCCTGCCGTCGAAAAAAATGATAAAAGAACAATTGGAATGGCTCATTGAACACAAGTACATGCGGCG
This sequence comes from Melanargia galathea, assembly GCA_920104075.1. Classification (NCBI taxonomy): domain Eukaryota; kingdom Metazoa; phylum Arthropoda; class Insecta; order Lepidoptera; family Nymphalidae; genus Melanargia; species Melanargia galathea. The sequence continues at coordinate 12,841,514 of OV049870.1, forward strand.
CGACGATGAGGATATCAACACTTTTATATACATGGCCTAACAATCTCACGTGTACATTGAAATGAAATAAATTATTATTTACTCAGATCAGAAAATGTTGTTTTTACATTGCCATTATGTTTAGTACCTTATTAAAGGGATACATAAAAAATTTCGCGCTCACTATGCTGGCACTTCTTATGTCTGGCTTGCTAATTTAAAATTGAAATCATTCTGAATGTGTTTGCTACGGTAATTTTGTACCAACTTATACTTAGTACGATTTTGCACGTTGACACTTTGAGTATCAAAACACTATAGTGTCAGCATGAAGTGGACTTAAAAACCCTTATTTTATGACCAGTTTCACGATAAGTGTCGGATAGTTTATTCACAATTTTTATCTTTGTCACTAAAGAAAGTGACAAAACTTACATTTTAGGCTATCCAACACTTATCAGGTGGTGAAACAGGCTATTTTTATATCGCTAATTTAAATAATAGTATATTCCGCTGTAGTAAAAAAAGCTGTGATAGCCTAGTGGTTAGGACGACCGACTTCTAATCGGAGGTCGTGGGTTCGATCCCGGGCACGCACCTCTAACTTTTCGGAGTTATGTGCGTTTTAAGTATTTAAATATCACTTGCTTTAACGGTGAAGGAAAACATCGTGATAAAACCTGCATGCCTGAGAGTTCTCCATAACGTTCTCAAAGGTGTGTGAAGTCTGCCAATCCGCTTGGCCAGCGTGGTAGACTATGGCCAAAACCCTTCTCACTCTGAAAGGAGACCCGTGCTCTGTAGTGAGCCGGTAATGGGTTGATCGTGATGATATTCCGCTTGGGAAGCTGTCTGTAGATATATGGATGAACTCGGGCCTCGAAAGAAAGCAGTTAAAATCCAATACTTTGACGTTATAATAAAGTGTATCACTAAGATAAAGTATAAGTACCTCCTCTTCTTCGTGTATCAATACTCCCAGACATAAGAACGGCACTCGTAGCAACAAAGTTTTACTTATTTGCCGATAGATGGCGTTGTTTTAATTACATTTTTCCGGGATAAAAGTAGCCTATGTGTTAATCACAGGTGTTAATCCAGGGTTATAATCTATTTGTTCCAAAGAGCCAAATCCGTTCATAGTTTTTGCGTGAAAAAGTAACAAACATCCAATACATCCATGTTTACAAACTTTCGCGTTTATAATATTAGTAAGGATTATTATTTATCATACAACACAATATTGGCGCGGGCACTGTCTCATAAGTAATCCATGGGAGGGTATTGTGTGACATCAAATCACTACGCTACAAATTGCTACTTTTGTACTTATAAACCGTGTCCTATGTATGAATTTCATATGAAAAATAACGATTTTTATTTTTACAATAGGTTTTTATTTAAATATACATACATATAAGACGATACAATATAAAAAGTAATATGAATAATAATAAATTTAATTTTTGCCGGGTTCAATAGTTTCACCACCTTGAATCTGACCCCAACCGATCAACCTGTAACAAGGGTAGGAAGTGGCTTAAATATTCAGTATCGCTTTGTGAAATGTTCAAACATAGGTAATGCAATGGCTGAAAAAAAAAATATCGGTCAATGGCGGGTGTTAGACTATCAGTATTATCACGCGATCCAATTATTGATGGTTTTGCGTTAATATTGATGGATTTCCGGATGTTCTTAAAATCCGCGATCCGTGGATCGCGATATGGTATTGATAGCGTAACAGGCCCCAATGTAAACCGCAGATGAATAATTTGCTTTTGAAAATTATCTCTGTCCCTTTTTCGCAAAACGGTTTTATATGAAGTTGCTAGCTTGTGACGTCATCATGTTATCATGCCGTCCTTGTCTAAAACTTGTATAACTTCGACATTCTTAAAGATACTTGAACTCTGTATTGTTCATTATATTTTTTCGAACAGGTTTAGCTTTAAATTAAAAAAAAAAGTTACACTAATAGAACCCTATTGTGAAAAGAGGCCTATTTAAACCATTTAAATAGGCCTCTTTTCACAATAGGGTTGTGGGTATTAACGAGTATAAATGAAAAAATTTAAAATCCCGACATTCGCCGTTTTGCGGTGGCGCCCATCTTGGATTTGCATAGTGCAATTGTACTAGTCAAGACATACGCACAGGCATGGAGGTTAAAAATAACGTACCGCCAATGGTTTTCTACTCTTCTGCTGAGCGCTACTTTCTCTCCGATCTCGGTGCACACGGGACTGGTGAGGGCTATCTTTGCCAAATCAGCCTTTGTGGCTATCACCTTGCCGCCGGTGCTGAGCGAGCCGATGTTTACTAGCAAGGCCTGAAAAAAATTATACAAATAAAACTGTAGAAGCGATATATAACCTCTATCTTCTACATCAAACTCGAGTCGCTGATGGAACAATATTCAAATGTGGAACACATTCAAAAACTCGCTGTTTCTCTGAGTCCTGACTCCTGAGACGTCGTCGAAAGTTATTTTTAAAACTGGCTTCACACGTCATGGAGTTTTTTTTTATAAGTGGCTTCACACGTCATGGAGTTTTTTTTTATAAGTGGCTTCACACGTCATGGAGTTTTTTTATAACTGGCTTCACACGTCATAGAAAGATTTTTTTATAACTGGCTTCACACGTCATAGAAAGATTTTTTATAACTGGCTTCACACGTCATCAAGCTGCATTTTCGTTCCAAGAGAATATAAATCACTACAAATTCACGTCCTAGCTTCCGAAATAATCGGATCTCAAGATGATCATATTATGATTAGCATAATATTCTGAGCCAGTTGTATACAAATATAAGATAATATAATTTATTGTATGTATGTTAGCGAGTTCTTAGTAGTGTGTATTTTTTAGCCTTTGTTCCTTAATAATTTAGACTATGTTATCTTGTAAGAAAGACCTTATGTGACGTGTGAGTTTATTTGGAGTCGATCACCGTTACAAAAACGATCTGTAGAATATTCTAGAAAAATAAATAAAATTGTAGCGCCTTGTGACCGCAAAGGTGTACCCCTATCGTGTCAGCCATGTATGCAAATAAGCTCTGCATAGATCTGCAATCTGCATACCTAGATATGTTAGTCATTTATTAATCTATAGTTATTAATAATTAATCTAGTAATAATATATTATTATTTTATTATTAGATTATTATACCGTGCTTAGGTATTGCATACCCTGGCTTTGAATGGAACCTTGTGTACGCCACTGCTACATGCTACATGTATACAATACCTCGTTCCTGGTCAGCTTCTGCACTTTGGCCGCCTTCTTGTCGCCCTCGGTGCGCACGCCCAGCAGCCGCTTGAGCAGGTAGTACGACACCTCCAGCTTCACGAAGATGCCCGGCAGAGCTCCCACGGCGCCCAACACCTGCGCACGTGCTATTTTATTACTTTAACGAGAAAAAAGAACGCACCGATTTGGTCGATAAAGTCGGTCAAAAATATGTATACCCGAATTACTAATTCCGTGGAATTCTGACCGCTTTCCTTGTCATTTACAGATTAGTTATTTGTATGGAGAACAGGGTTAACATCTACGAAGTACGATTTTACCCCAAACTACTTTAATTCCCTGTCATCATAAAAAGCCATATGCCGAATAGTAATATTAGTCGTTTCGCCCTAAAATAGAAAAAATCAAGAGTGGAAACTAGAAAGTACACACTAACAGCAATAGAAAACAAAAGAAGCACATTGAAAAAATTTATACAAAAATGGAAGTCGAATGACATTATCACCATGAAGTGTCTGTCAGGCATTTGTCATATCTACATGCGGCAGTTGATTTTTATTTACATGAGGTTTGAACTTTTTATCTTTTTTGTGGGAAATGTTTTATCTCTGGTAACATTACGAAACGTCAGAAATCCACGGAATTAGTAATTCGGATATAAGGTGAGTTTTATACAGCCGATCGTTTATCTAAAAATGATCGCTACAACCGGCCAACACTCTCTCGCTATTGGGTAAAATTGCATTATTGTATTTTTACTCAATACTTAATTTATTATTCTTTTATTATTTATTTATTTATTATTTGCACAATTTTTATTGTGTAAAGAATAACCATAAATTCAGCCAATCACCACAATAGAGATTGTAGCAGTGATTTAGATATTAATCATTAATCTGTGCAGTGATTGATAGTGATTGATACAGTTCATAGACAAACGGAATAGTATAGGATCCCGCTATACAACGACCTTCACCGAGATGTTTATTTGATGAAACGTATTTTATATTTAATTTAATATGTCAATAAATATATTGCATATGGGTTGCCTAACTTTCAGTCCAGGATATGATTAATTAATAATTTAAAAAAAAAACAAAAATTTTGAAATTTCACTGGTTTGATTATTAGACAAATTCATAATGAAATAATCTTTATTTTCATTTAACTTTAATTCAATAATCAGACTGATGCAAAATGCTAATATCGATTTACCTGTTTACACCTGGCTACCCGAGAGTTGTGACCGGAAAAGAATAGGCAACCTAACGTTTGCATATTCTATGGGCTTCATACTTTCGATTGGTATAGAATTTATCTAATTTTTACGTTCCCTCAAATATGGTTGAGCGAAGCAATGGCTGGATCATGCGTCATGCTCGTGAACGGGTGCCGCCGTCGGAAATGGGGCTACTTTTGTCTGCCCTTCTTAAGAGGCCGTATTCCGAGCCGAGCTAACGAGTTTCGGCCCGAGTTTTAAATGTGTGCGTGTACCTCACAATGGCACCGTAAGCTGCACTCACACAAAGACATGGTATACTTAAAAGCGGTCGGACTAACCTATATTGATACTTTGCGTTCCAAATTCAACGCGCTAATAAAATAAAATTTTAGATCTTAGTATATTTTATATTTGCTTTTTTTTTAATGTTCGATTTAGGTAAGTATATAATTATTATCAAGATGTTGTGTAATCGTTTATACTTACACATAACATCTGTAAGAATTAAATACAGCTATATCACTACCCATATTATAATGCGAAAGTGTGTTTGTTTATTAGTTTATTGGTTTGCTGGTTTCTCCTTCAATCACGCTGCAACGAAACAAAAGACTATACGATCAATGCTTATTATATTGGTCAATAGATTAATCTGGTTATTTCAGGTATACAGGTTGTTTTGATAAAGAAGTTCTCTCAGGTGTGCAATTATCTACTATGCAGTTGCTAATCTTAGGTCATAAATAAAATTTGCACGTGCTCAATTCTTGCAGGAACACTTGTTGTATTCGTATTTGCTTCTTGTAACCGAATTTTTATTTATTGTCAAGAATGGCCCGAGTACCCATAATATTTTATTACCAAAGACTTGATGAGTAGGTGCTAAACTAATATTTGTTCGTGTTCAAACCGTGATGTTTTTATTATATTCTTTTTTTTTGTACTAGTTGACTCGCCCAGGATTTACACATTTTCGTTTAGCCAATTTTGATGCAATTTAGTACACATATGGCTTACATCCCGAAGGTGGACAAAGGCTATTTTTTATCCTGGAAAATAATTTATTTTTCATAGAACACTATTTTATGTGTTTATTATTAAAGACATTACTATCTAAAATTTAGGTATGTAAGGGCCTGTTTCATCACCTTCTGATAAGTGTCGAATAGACTAAACGTAAGTTTTGTCACTTTCTTACTTTATGTCAAGTGACTAAGACAAAACTTGTGAATAAGCTATCTGACACTTATCCGAAGGTGGTGAAACAGGCCCTAACTGTTTTCACTTAATTAAATTTAGTTGTGAGATAACTTATCTCCCTCTATTTAGTCCGATTAAAATAGACATTCAAGATTAAAAAAAATATTCAATATTATATAATATACTAGCTTTTGCCCGCGGCTTCGCCCGCGTGAATTTCGATTTTTCACAAATCCTGAGGGAATCGTGGATTCCCGGTTCCCGTTCCCCGCTCCCTTTTCCAACCTTTATACCTACTTTCAAGAAACTTTGCTATAGTAATCTACCTATAGCTATAGATATAGTTTTCGGGTTTAGAGAAATGTGTTCAATATGGTAATTATGATGAGATTTTGCATCTCTAGGGATCCTCAGATATTGATTTTGAACGAAATCGGTACAATCACAAAAAATTTCAAAATGGCGCCGACTTTTTTAAGTTTTGGTAACAGTTTCCTGTTTTGTGATCCCAGGGAGCTCTAAATATCGATTTTGAATGAAATCGGTAAATTAACAAAGAATTTCAAAATGGCGTTGACTTTTTAAGTTTTGGTAACAGTTTCCTGTTTTCTGATCCTAGGGATCCTCAGATATTGATTTTGAACGAAATCGGTCAATTAACAAAGAATTTCAAAATGGCGCCGACTTTTTTAAATTTTGGTAACAGTTTCCTGTTTTGTGATCCCAGGGAGCTCTAAATATCGATTTTGAATGAAATCGGTCAATTAACAAAGAATTTCAAAATGGCGTCGACTTTTTTAAGTTTTGGTAACAGTTTCCTGTTTTGTGATCCCAGGGAGCTCTAAATATCGATTTTGAATGAAATTGGTCAATTAACAAAGAATTTCAAAATGGCGTCGACTTTTTAAGTTTTGGTAACAGTTTCCTGTTTTGTGATCCTAGGGATCCTCAGATATTGATTTTGAACGAAATCGGTCTATTAACAAAGAATTTCAAAATGGTGCCGACTTTTTTAAATTTTGGTAACAGTTTCCTGTTTTGTGATCCCAGGGAGCTCTAAATATCGATTTTGAATGAAATCGGTCAATTAACAAAGAATTTCAAAATGGCGTCGACTTTTTTAAGTTTTGGTAACAGTTTGTTCTAAAAAACTGTTCCTATTCACCCATAAGTCGTTCCTATTCACCTCATTCTCATCCCTATTAACCCCTCTTTCGTCCCAAAAGAACTTCGAGTATGAGATTTTAACATTATGTCATACAAAAAATATTTCATTTCAATATATACATATATCAACACATACTTATACCAAAACATAGCATTAGCTATGTATTAGCTCAGCATTGATCAGATCGGACCACTAATGAAATAAAACCTATGCACAAATCATCAAACTGAGTCGGTTGCGCTATAACTTTTACGTAACTTTTACGACAAGTCATTACACAGCTTTGCATGTGTGCGTGAGCTGCGTCGGGCAACAACACGTCCTCCCTCGAAGAGCGCTAAGCTCGGTATGGCATTCGTACTGTCTGCTGTGCCATTTTATTTGTAAATTTTAGGATACTTTGACAATTTTTTGTGGTCATATAAATAGTTTCTGGATTATTTTTTTTTACAATTATAGCTAAATGAATCCTAAACTTTCGTGCTATATATTTTTTTTATTAGTGAAATTGCGATAAATCAAAGAAATTGGGGTTAATCTAATGCTTAAATTTTCATAAATCGTACGTGCGGTTTTTATTTTTTATTTACTAATTTTGTATAAAACATAGAAAAACTAATTCCAACATTCCAATTTTGAGGGTGTGTTCATAATATTAGTATTTTTTTTCAGTCGCTTTCTACAATTTTTAGTACTTATATTTGTGACGAAAGTTTCACTCAAAAGCGTAAAATCAGTAAACGTCTTCCGCAAGAATTAAGATTTGAATAATATTTTTTAATAAAATTAATATTTTATTCCCAACATTCCATTAAAAAAAGATTGATCTTTAATATTTGATAATTTTTTTTTAAAATAATCATTATATCTAAAGCACTATGGTGTTCAAAAGTTCGTAAAAAATTACGAATCCGGGTACCGGCCTCTTAACATGTGTAGAATTAATTGTAAGCACCATTCCGAACCAGTGGTAGTTTCATTTGTCGATTCAAAAGCACTTGTAAAAGTTTATCTGAATAAAAAATATGTCTTAGACTTGCCTTTACACAAGTTTAAGAACTCTATTAAAAGTATGCTCATAAAAAAAAAGCTTATTATACAATTGAAGATTATATAAACGATAAAAAAGCTTGGATTTAACTCGTTCCAGCAATGCGCGAGACGGCATTTCAATCATGTACAATGTACATTAATAATAATAATTGTTATAATGTTATTTTTAAAAAAGAGCAACCGCCGAGTTTCTTGCAGGTTCTTCTCGGCTGGAACTGCATTCCGAACCTGTAGTAGATTCACTTGACGATTCAAAAGTACTTGTAAAAGTTTATTTGAATAAAAAACTTTTCTATTCTATTCTAATAATCAAACCGGTGAAATGTTTAAAAAAGTTTTTTTTTAATTATTAATTAATCATATCCTGGACTGAAATTTGTTAGGCAACCCATATGCAATATATTTATTGACATAAAATTAAATATAAAATACGTTTCATCAAATAAATATCTCGGTGAAGGTCGTTGTATAGCGGGATCTTAGACCAGAAGGCAGAATCCTAGTGGCCGTCGCACACTATAACGTACTAAGTGGGAAACCCTAGAAACATAGAACCTATGGAATTTGCGCTCCAAACAAAACGTCGAAGCAAAGAAATTTGGCCTTGAACAGGTCTGAAGTTGATTTGTCTCGTTCTCACCAACTTAAATTGTGTGTGAGGTATAGAAAAAAAAATAGCCCAGGTGAATGACCTTGTCTTTGCTACAAAGTTTTAGGCGCAGTCTCCAGTGTCTACATAGAATTAATACTTATCACCTTCTTGGGGAAACTTTATATTTTGTAGCCCTTATTTTAAAGAACGTGACGAATGATTTTTTTTTGGTCCTTGTCAACATTGGTTTTTTGTTTGGCAAAACGTATTTTGTTAGACGTGAGATTGCTACGAGATTGACAGAAGACTGAGAACTGCAGCTCGTTCTGCTCCGCGAACAGCGCCACTACACACTACGCACCTGTCCGACGAGCCGGTCGGCGCGGCACAGCGTGGGCTCGATCTTGGTGCCGACGCCGATGAGGCCGCCCGGCACCGCGAACTGCAGCTCGTTCTGCTCCGCGAACAGCGCCACTACACACTACGCACCTGTCCGACGAGCCGGTCGGCGCGGCACAGCGTGGGCTCGATCTTGGTGCCGACGCCGATGAGGCCGCCCGGCACCGCGAACAGCGCCACTACACACTACGCACCTGTCCGACGAGCCGGTCGGCGCGGCACAGCGTGGGCTCGATCTTGGTGCCGACGCCGATGAGGCCGCCCGGCACCGCGAACAGCGCCACTACACACTACGCACCTGTCCGACGAGCCGGTCGGCGCGGCACAGCGTGGGCTCGATCTTGGTGCCGACGCCGATGAGGCCGCCCGGCACCGCGAACTGCAGCTCGTTCTGCTCCGCGAACAGCGCCACTACACACTACGCACCTGTTCGACGAGCCGGTCGGCGCGGCACAGCGTGGGCTCGATCTTGGTGCCGACGCCGATGAGGCCGCCCGGCACCGCGAACAGCGCCACTACACACTACGCACCTGTCCGACGAGCCGGTCGGCGCGGCACAGCGTGGGCTCGATCTTGGTGCCGACGCCGATGAGGCCGCCCGGCACCGCGAACAGCACCACTACACACTACGCACCTGTCCGACGAGCCGGTCGGCGCGGCACAGCGTGGGCTCGATCTTGGTGCCGTCGCCGATGAGGCCGCCCGGCACCGCGAACAGCGCCACTACACACTACGCACCTGTCCGACGAGCCGGTCGGCGCGGCACAGCGTGGGCTCGATCTTGGTGCCGACGCCGATGAGGCCGCCCGGCACCGCGAACAGCGCCACTACACACTACGCACCTGTCCGACGAGCCGGTCGGCGCGGCACAGCGTGGGCTCGATCTTGGTGCCGACGCCGATGAGGCCGCCCGGCACCGCGAACAGCACCACTACACACTACGCACCTGTCCGACGAGCCGGTCGGCGCGGCACAGCGTGGGCTCGATCTTGGTGCCGACGCCGATGAGGCCGCCCGGCACCGCGAACAGCGCCACTACACACTACGCACCTGTCCGACAAGCCGGTCGGCGCGGCAAAGCGTGGGCTCGATCTTGGTGCCGACGCCGATGAGGCCGCCCGGCACCGCGAACTGCAGCTCGTTCTGCTCCGCGAACAGCGCCACTACACACTACGCACCTGTCCGACGAGCCGGTCGGCGCGGCACAGCGTGTGCTCGATCTTGGTGCCAACGCCGATGAGGCCGCCCGGCACCGCGAACTGCAGCTCGTTCTGCTCCGCGAACAGCGACACTATACACTACGCACCTGTCCGACGAGCCGGTCGGCGCGGCACAGCGTGGGCTCGATCTTGGTGCCGACGCCGATGAGGCCGCCCGGCACCGCGAACTGCAGCTCGTTCTGCTCCGCGAACAGCGCCACTACACACTACGCACCTGTCCGACGAGCCGGTCGGCGCGGCACAGCGTGTGCTCGATCTTGGTGCCAACGCCGATGAGGCCGCCCGGCACCGCGAACTGCAGCTCGTTCTGCTCCGCGAACAGCGACACTATACACTACGCACCTGTCCGACGAGCCGGTCGGCGCGGCACAGCGTGGGCTCGATCTTGGTGCCGACGCCGATGAGGCCGCCCGGCACCGCGAACAGCACCACTACACACTACGCACCTGTCCGACGAGCCGGTCGGCGCGGCACAGCGTGGGCTCGATCTTGGTGCCGACGCCGATGAGGCCGCCCGGCACCGCGAACTGCAGCTCGTTCTGCTCCGCGAACAGCGCCACTACACACTACGCACCTGTCCGACGAGCCGGTCGGCGCGGCACAGCGTGGGCTCGATCTTGGTGCCGACGCCGATGAGGCCGCCCGGCACCGCGAACTGCAGCTCGTTCTGCTCCGCGAACAGCGCCACTACACACTACGCACCTGTCCGACGAGCCGGTCGGCGCGGCACAGCGTGGGCTCGATCTTGGTGCCGACGCCGATGAGGCCGCCCGGCACCGCGAACAGCGCCACTACACACTACGCACCTGTCCGACGAGCCGGTCGGCGCGGCACAGCGTGGGCTCGATCTTGGTGCCGACGCCGATGAGGCCGCCCGGCACCGCGAACTGCAGCTCGTTCTGCTCCGCGAACAGCGCCACTACACACTACGCACCTGTCCGACGAGCCGGTCGGCGCGGCACAGCGTGGGCTCGATCTTGGTGCCGACGCCGATGAGGCCGCCCGGCACCGCGAACAGCGCCACTACACACTACGCACCTGTCCGACGAGCCGGTCGGCGCGGCACAGCGTGGGCTCGATCTTGGTGCCGACGCCGATGAGGCCGCCCGGCACCGCGAACAGCGCCACTACACACTACGCACCTGTCCGACGAGCCGGTCGGCGCGGCACAGCGTGGGCTCGATCTTGGTGCCGACGCCGATGAGGCCGCCCGGCACCGCGAACTGCAGCTCGTTCTGCTCCGCGAACAGCGCCACTACACACTACGCACCTGTCCGACGAGCCGGTCGGCGCGGCACAGCGTGGGCTCGATCTTGGTGCCGACGCCGATGAGGCCGCCCGGCACCGCGAACTGCAGCTCGTTCTGCTCCGCGAACAGCGCCACTACACACTACGCACCTGTCCGACGAGCCGGTCGGCGCGGCACAGCGTGGGCTCGATCTTGGTGCCGACGCCGATGAGGCCGCCCGGCACCGCGAACTGCAGCTCGTTCTGCTCCGCGAACAGCGCCACTACACACTACGCACCTGTCCGACGAGCCGGTCGGCGCGGCACAGCGTGGGCTCGATCTTGGTGCCGACGCCGATGAGGCCGCCCGGCACCGCGAACTGCAGCTCGTTCTGCTCCGCGAACAGCGCCACTACACACTACGCACCTGTCCGACGAGCCGGTCGGCGCGGCACAGCGTGGGCTCGATCTTGGTGCCGACGCCGATGAGACCGCTCGGCACCGCGAACTGCAGCTCGTTCTGCTCCGCGAACAGCGCCACTACACACTACGCACCTGTCCGACGAGCCGGTCGGCGCGGCACAGCGTGGGCTCGATCTTGGTGCCGACGCCGATGAGGCCGCCCGGCACCGCGAACAGCGCCACTACACACTACGCACCTGTCCGACGAGCCGGTCGGCGCGGCACAGCGTGGGCTCGATCTTGGTGCCGACGCCGATGAGGCCGCCCGGCACCGCGAACAGCGCCACTACACACTACGCACCTGTCCGACGAGCCGGTCGGCGCGGCACAGCGTGGGCTCGATCTTGGTGCCGACGCCGATGAGGCCGCCCGGCACCGCGAACTGCAGCTCGTTCTGCTCCGCGAACAGCGCCACTACACACTACGCACCTGTCCGACGAGCCGGTCGGCGCGGCACAGCGTGGGCTCGATCTTGGTGCCGACGCCGATGAGGCCGCCCGGCACCGCGAACAGCGCCACTACACACTACGCACCTGTCCGACGAGCCGGTCGGCGCGGCACAGCGTGGGCTCGATCTTGGTGCCGACGCCGATGAGGCCGCCCGGCACCGCGAACAGCGCCACTACACACTACGCACCTGTCCGACGAGCCGGTCGGCGCGGCACAGCGTGGGCTCGATCTTGGTGCCGACGCCGATGAGGCCGCCCGGCACCGCGAACTGCAGCTCGTTCTGCTCCGCGAACAGCGCCACTACACACTACGCACCTGTCCGACGAGCCGGTCGGCGCGGCACAGCGTGGGCTCGATCTTGGTGCCGACGCCGATGAGGCCGCCCGGCACCGCGAACTGCAGCTCGTTCTGCTCCGCGAACAGCGCCACTACACACTACGCACCTGTCCGACGAGCCGGTCGGCGCGGCACAGCGTGGGCTCGATCTTGGTGCCGACGCCGATGAGGCCGCCCGGCACCGCGAACTGCAGCTCGTTCTGCTCCGCGAACAGCGCCACTACACACTACGCACCTGTCCGACGAGCCGGTCGGCGCGGCACAGCGTGGGCTCGATCTTGGTGCCGACGCCGATGAGGCCGCCCGGCACCGCGAACTGCAGCTCGTTCTGCTCCGCGAACAGCGCCACTACACACTACGCACCTGTCCGACGAGCCGGTCGGCGCGGCACAGCGTGGGCTCGATCTTGGTGCCGACGCCGATGAGACCGCTCGGCACCGCGAACTGCAGCTCGTTCTGCTCCGCGAACAGCGCCACTACACACTACGCACCTGTCCGACGAGCCGGTCGGCGCGGCACAGCGTGGGCTCGATCTTGGTGCCGACGCCGATGAGGCCGCCCGGCACCGCGAACTGCAGCTCGTTCTGCTCCGCGAACAGCGACACGATGCGCGAGAAGATCGGCCGACACGTCAGCTTGCCGTCCGCGTCCTTGCTCACCAGCCCCGGCCGCACCTGCACCACACAACACCGTTCATTTATTTATTTGAAAAAGGACAATCAACAGGTTACAAAAAATCATTACTAAATTGAAAACATTGAAAGAATAATAATGTAGATCCACTTAGCAGTTAGCACGTGGTGCTCACCTCGATCTCCATGCCCACGGTGAGCACGCCCTGCAGGATAGAGCCGCCGGCGACGCCGCCGCGCAGGTCGTCCACCTCGCAGCCCGGCTTGTTCACGTCGAACGAGCGGATCACGATCATGCGCGGCGGCGACGTGAAGTCCCTCATCGGCACGGGAATTTTCTTCGTTATGTACTCGCACAGAACCTGCCGAATAATTTTCCACTTTATTATATACTAGCGGTCCGCCCCGGCTTCGCCCGTGGTACATAATATATAGCCTATAGCACTCAGAGATCACGTACATATCAAACGGTGAAAGAATTTTTGAAATCGGTCCAGTAGTTCCTGAGATTAGCGCGTTCAAACAAACAAACTCTTCCGCTTTATTATATTAGTATAGATAATAACTAATAAGTATAGATTGAAACCAACCTCAATATTATATTTAAGCTGAACGAAAACGTGTATAACTCAAACCAATCTCAATGTTATATTAAACAACCTCAATGTTATATTTAAACTGAACGAAAACATGTATAACTCAAACCAATCTCAATGTTATATTAACCAACCTCAATGTTATATTTAAACTAAACGAAAACGTGTATAACTCGAACCAATTTCAATGTTATATTAACCAACCTCAATGTTATATTTAAACTGAACGAAAATGTGTATAACTCAAACCAATCTCAATGTTATATTAACCAACCTCAATGTTATATTTAAACTGAACGAAAACGTGTATAACTAAAACCAATTTCAATGTTATATTAACCAACCTCAATGTTATATTTAAGCTGAACGAAAACATGTATAACTCATACAATCTCAAATGTATGACCAACCTCAATGTTATATTTAAGCCGAACGAAAACGTGTATAACTCAAACCAATCTCAATGTTATATTAACCAACCTCAATGTTATATTTAAGCTGAGCGGAGATGGGTATGATCGGCGCTCCCTCCGCCACCGTCCCTTTGACGAACATAGTGATCTGTTCGTGTTGCTCCTTGGCTTGGCCCTCCTTCACCAAGTCTATTTTGTTCTGCAGGATCAGGATGTGCTTCAGCTTCATGATCTCTATGGCGGCCAAGTGTTCACTCGTTTGGGGCTGAGGGCACGACTCGTTGCCTGAGGAACATAATGTTTAATCGTTTAACCACTTTGGAATTATTAAAATGATACTTGAGATTCGGAATAAAAATGTTTAGAAAACTCTCACTATTTCAAGATTTAAACTGTCGCGAGTGAGATCCGTTCACGCTATGTGGCGTCTCACTCACTCGACCACCAGTGATGCTACTATAGTTCGGACATTACAAACCGCACGTTTGTAATATCCCAACTATATAGTAAGTAACTATACTGAGCCATAAAACATTACGATCATAGGGTTGTAAGGAGTCTACCTCGCTCTTGATAACCTACATATGTGATCGAATATCTTGCCAGCGAGGTTCTCAGTACCTCTTCGTCTTACCAGCAATGAGCAGCAAGGCGGCGTCCATGACGGCGGCTCCGTTGAGCATGGTGGCCATGAGGATGTCGTGGCCGGGACAGTCCACGAAGCTGACGTGGCGCACCAGCTGGAAGCGGCCGGTGCACGCGGGCCGCAGGCACGGGAAGTTGTCGTCCTTGGACGAACCGCCCGAGATGAAACTGGTGGGTCGAGGGCATTTCGGGTTGTCGCATTTGTAGATTTTGGCGTTCGCGTAACCTTCAATGGAAAACATACGTCGTCTGTTTAGGGCAGGCGGCACACTACAGGCAGGACATTTATTCCACCGTAACGTCGGATTCGATGAATCAACGAGAACGATGACGAAAATTTAAAGTACTGGTACACAGTACCTACCGTCATCATCACCTATCATTGGCGCTACAGCCTTTTGTGGACCCGAGCCTGCTCAATAAGATTTCTCCACCGATCTCTATCTTTAGCGTTCGTTTTCTAGTACTTTAAACCAATCCGCTTGGTGTCTTGGTTTACTCCATCTGTCCATCGAAGCTTTGGCCGACCAATGCTTCTGCGCAGTACATACTGTCCCTAATACCTACTGTACTGTACTGTCCCTGTACCTAATACCGAGTCTACACACCTCAACTCTATCACACACCTAACAATTTTTCACGGCGTGTGAACAAGAGGCCTTACGACCACTGTGAATCGTCTTAATTATAATAATAAGTCTCACATCGCGCATCATAACGCGGCTATGTCTAGAGCGCTTATAAAGATTTTATCCAGGATCTGATCTCTCGTCTCTATCTACATTGCATCATTGCATTCAACTGACCTGAAGAGCATATTCTCTATCATTGCAAACATTCAACTGACTTGAAGAGCATATTCTATATCATTTTAAACATTCAACTGACCTGAAGAGCATATTCTCTATCATTGCAAACATTCAACTAACCTGAAGAGCATATTCTCTATCATTGTAAATATTCAACTGACCTGAAGAGCATATTGTCTATCATTGCAAACATTCAACTGACCTGAAGAGCATATTCTCTATCATTGCAAACATTCAACTGACCTGAAGAGCATATTCTCTATCATTGCAAACATTCAACTGACTTGAAGAGCATATTCTCTTTCATTGTAAACATTCAACTGACCTGAAGAGCATATTCTCTATCATTGCAAACATATTTTAACTGACTTGAAGAGCATATTCTCTTTCATTGTAAACATTTAACTGACCTGAAGAGCATATTCTCTATCATTGCAATCATTCAACTGATCTGAAGAGTATATTGGTTTGATAACAGATGCTATTTGTGCCTGGACTGTAGTCTGTACAAATTACTAGTCCAGCATGCAATGTTGAATTATTATATTGTATTATAGTGTTCTATATTATAAAATTTTAATTTTGTCAACAATCACTCTACTCGTGCATATTATGACACAAATAAAAACATTTTTATTTTATTATAATACTATTATTTATTATTTTATTTCATCCTATAGTATAAAATTACTATAGAATGGGTGTAGCCCTTGCTACAAGCACAACAGACATTCCAATTATAGTCTAAATAGGAAAACAATTATTTTATAATGCTTTCAAAACAAAATAGTAAAACTATATATTTTAAAACTCGTTAATAACTAATTAATATAATTCTTAAAACTAATTGTAGGTCAACTACTAAAATTATAACTCAATATTGAAATACTTGTGCATGCAGTTTTTAACATTTCCTCTATAAATACATAAAATATCACTTACAATAGTTTAAATGCAACCTATGAACATAATATCTCGTGCAAAAAAAAAATTGACAAAAATACATATTAATATAAATCTATGTATAATAATGCAATGCAAAGGCACATAATACATTTGTATATATTATAGTACAATAGGTATTTATATAATCAGAAAATAAATTTTCTTCTTCCAAAAAGCACCTTTATACTTAACATGAAACGTGTATATTAATTGTATATAAGGTATCATCTATTAATAAGAACTGTATAATTCATAATACAATGCGAAGGTATATAGAACTTTAGTACTATGTATACTAATATAGATATTTATATGATCATCATGAACTAAATTTTCTTCTAAAATAATTCTAAATTATGTAGCTCTGTTCACCATACAAAGAATTATTTTTATTTTCCATGATAATTTATCTTACAACTTTAAATTATGTTCAGTCTTAAAAACATTTGATTCTATCAAAAGCACACATTCAAGAAGAATTTGGAATAATTGAAGTAGATAAATTATATACCTGCTCCAAATGTAAACTTTTATAAGCCAAAACTGGAAGAGTTTTGAGGGCTACATAATTTTTCGTACTTCTGATATGTATTTTAAAGTTATTATTTGGTGATGTGTGATAGTTATTTATGCTATAAGTGTGGGTAAGTTGTAAAGTACAATCCAGGTGCAAATTTTAAAATTAGATTCGACATTAAAATAAATATTTTCTGCATTTAATAGCTCCACATTTACATTCAGTACGGTTTCTAAGTGAAGCAATATTTTGTTGTCGTATCTCAAAGCGAGATTTTATGGGTGATACTGAAGATGTGGCTGTATTTGCTTCGGAAGTACTCGGAACACAGGTATTGTCATCCTCAGGAGTGTCCTTAAATGTAGCGGGACTTTTCAGGTCTTCATCACTGTCGCACTTTTGTAAGTAATCAAAACATATTTCCTCCCCTGCTTCAATATCCCTCGTAGCAAACAAAGCTAGCATCGGTAGGTTTGGATCGAGACAATCAGCCCACACTGCCCACACGCCTAAGTTTGGGTCACACGAATGATTTATAAAATGAGACACATTTCCCAAATTGCACGCATCAACCACATACGGATTCTCACAAGAATTGAAATCTAGATCAAATAAATAGGTCAATCCATTGGCGTCATACTCTCTTCCTCGTTTTTCTGCCTCCTCGAAGGTAATCACTTCGCCCACATACTGGCATATAAATTGTCCCTGTTTGATTTTTTGTTCAGCTCTGACTCCCCATCCACAGCCGTTGGGTGTTCTAAATATGGTAAGTTTCACATTTCTGCCTGTTTGTACAACACGGTTGTTGCATTCTGAGGAACATTTGCAAGCCTTATTACATTCATATATTGGCGTTCCTGAAGCTACACGGAGTCTTTTTTGAACTGTATATGCAAACAGACCTGCTTGCATACCACAACATGATTTGGCTCTGCAATTACAAGCGACACATTCGCAACCTATTGGTGGTTCATTTGGGATAGTAACACCTGCGCCGGGTATTGATTCGTTTATGTAAGTAAAGTTTTCTGGCGGGCCAGTAAGGTCAACATTATTTTCCACGGACAGCTTATTAGACTTATCTACTTGGTTCAAACGCCCTTCCCAGACTCTGAGAGCCATCATTTGCCGGCACCGTCTGCGAGTTGAAACATATAGTTGTAGGATATCCCTGGTCTCCTGAATAAGGTCAGATACATGGAGCTCCTCATATTCTGGCAAACGTATCATAGTTAGCAGTTTCAGCACGAGATTAACTTTTAATTTTGCAAGATCAGATTCTTCAACCTCATATATTCTATTAACAAGATTTTTTTCACTGAGCAACCCATCGAAAGAAATTTCCTCTTTCAACTTTTCCATTTCAACGTGGTGTTTGAGCTCTACATTTCTTACAAATTCTTGAAGTACATCAGGACAGTTATCGAGATTTTCAATTGGTTCCCATGTATTTTCACTGTCATCCCAGCCTTTCCATTTAATATAAAAAATTTCTTTGCCCGATTCAAATGTGAAATCCATAATTTTCTCTATAATGTACTCTTCTGGTTCTTGTTTTTTTTGTTTTTTGCTTGGAGGTGTTGCTTCCATTTCAAGAAACAATGATCTCTTATTGGCTTTTTTCATTTTTTCTAAAAATGCACTTTCTTCTCTTTCATCTGCTCTTTGACAGTACATTCTTACCACTGAGTCGGGCAGGCGCTCTGCAACATACCATGTGTTTTAAAATATTAATCACATCAATTTTAAAATTCACTTTACATAAATATAATATGATAATCATCAATCAAGCGATTGATGTCACATTCCAATTAAACCCACATGGTACATTGCAAAGCTGATCCAGTTATACATTGAATAATTCTGGTCTAGTTTCAATAAATCCATTTTTAAATCATTTTTGTGATTTATTATTTGAATATAACCACACAATTAAATTAAGAATTTGATTTGAAAGTGAGTTTTTTACTCACTTTATACAAGTTTACTTTGAATTCCAGCATGGCCAAAATTCAAATTCTATCAAAGAATAGAATTTAAATTGTATCTTAGCTAAACTGCAAGACTAAGTAACTATGTCATTATAAACATATTGTACGACAGAAAAACTCTCTTGCAAAATAAATATTACCTTTACAATGCACTGTTTTATGTCTATTGCCTAAAACACAATAATATCCATAGAAAATACTCTATAATATTATGTTTTAATTAAAATTAAAATATTAGCTGTGCCAATAAAGAAACAAATTTAAATGGATGAAAGATTAAATTGTGCTGTGTTCAACAGATTTAGAAATCCAATCAATGATATGAGATCTATGCACTCACCCAATTTAATAGTAATATTTCTTTCCAATTCATTCTTGAATCTAACAGTCTGTACTCCAGATATTGCTTTGACTACTGTAGATTTTCCATGAGCTACATGGCCTATGGTGCCAATGTTAATAGTAGCCTGTCTGGATATAACTTCAGGAGACAAGGCAGATAATTTTGTGACATCCTATAAGAAAAGTGTCGATAAAAATAAACAAGATTCTCCTTTTATCAATATTTTAATGTTATACAGTACAAACTGATGCCCGCGTGAATTTAGGTTCTATAAAAATCCCTTAGGAACTCTATGATTTTCCGTAACAAAAAGTAACCTATGTCCTTCTCCAAGGTCTAGTGCATCTCTTTACCAAATTTCCACAAAATAGATTCAGCAGTTTAAGCGTAACAGACAGAGTTACTTTCGCATTTATAATATTATATTAAAATAGTATGGAAGTATGGATTAAGGCCAATACACTTTCTGCAAATTGTTAGTGTTTATTATGTTATTTAACCATCGTAAAGTATTTTTTGACCTATCGATTTAATTTTAGCTTATCACTTCAAGGAATATGAATCCGCCTTTAGACCTACAGTTCCATTCCAATTATAGGTTATAATATGCTGAACACATATGCAAATATAACTGATAAATGATGCAATCCTCCAAATCAGGTTTCATGATTACGTTACAAATTACATGTAAGTATCTACTTTATTAATTAAAAATGCATGTGTAATGCTAGACTTACCAATTTAGATAAATCTTGCTGATGCAAATTCGACCGAGCTTGGCCCTCGTTAGAAGTCATGGTTACGGAATTAACTTTATGAAGTATATGTACAGCAATTTATAATACAAAGTAGTAATCGTTTTATTGTAAAATGTAAACGTATCACACGCTTTTAAAACAGCTATATATTTTGTTGTAGGTTTGCTTTTGCGTGGCTGTGTATCACCTCTGTATTGATAATTGACAGATAATTGATATGTATTTTCTAGCGCGAACAGGAATGAGGAAAGACCACAGAATCTGTGCACTGAGAATACAATAATTAGGTATAGATCGACCAGAATCTCATGAAAAATAGGGAAATTAAATTTTGTAGTAAGCAACACTAGGTTAACTCGGCTGCCCTAGTAATAAACAAAGTAATTACATTCAGAACACCTTACCTGGGATCGTTTCACATAACGAAAAATCCAGCAACTGCATTTTAAATACAAAAACAAAGTAATCAACATCCAATTACTTTGTTTTTGTGTTGTGCTTGTTGTTTACTTGGTTTTTGCATTTATATTCCGGGTTAGTGAGTGCAGTTACTTTGTTTGGGCAATTTAAATTTCAGTAAACGGTTCAAGTTATTTGAAATATTAAACTGTGGTAAAAAACTACTCGACATAAAACTTTTGTTAATGCAAAAAGTCAATTTCACAAAAAATGACAGTTACTTTGCTTATCGCTAGGGCAGCCGTAGTGTTGTTAACCTTGGAATTTCATTTCCCTATTTTTCATGAGATTCTGGTCAATCTATACCTACCTAATTGAGTAGGTAGGTAGAGATCGACCAGAATCTCATGAAAAATAGGGAAATGAAATTAAAATATAATTATTAGTGTAACATTTGTCTTGTACAGCAGTGCAATGCCACAAACAGGTAAGTCACTCAGCTTGTGTTGGAACACAGGGCCTCTCAGACTGGAGACCGGTTTGGAAACGCATCTGAGATTCCAGGTGTCCCAACGCTGATTTTCAGTGACTGCCTATACGAACGTCAATGGCATAAACTGTAATGAGTTTTTAGCAAACTATTAAAAAGAAAGTGCAAAGCATAAATGGAAGAAAAATAAAAGTAAAATGTGGTAAATATACATGTATAAAATTGTATTTACTTAATATTATGGTTGTAAAAGGATGGATAAAAAGATGGGTGGTAAAAGGATAAATTAGTAAATATTAAATAATAATAATAGGCTCTCGAGGTCAGTCTAAATTAAATTAAATTGAAAAATAATCAACCAAATTAAAACTTAATTTTTTACAATTAAAATAAAAAACAAAATAAAAGTTATTTTTTAAAATTAAAATAAGTTAAATCATTAAAAATTATTTAAAAATTAAATTAAATTTGGTAATGTTATTCTAGTTTTTGTATGTTTAAGAGAAACTTTTTATAATTATGCTTAAAACAGTTGATAGTTAAAAGGTTTCTGCAGGGCGGAGGGAGGTTGTTCCAACATTTGGTGGCATTGTACTTGAAACTACCCTCGAATGCAGCAGATTTATGACGTGGCATGAGAATCAGATATGCAGCTGCCCTGGTGTGGTGAGTGGTATGCACGTCACTCGTCCAGCGGAGTTTATGGAAGAGATACTGCGGAACTTTATACTTTATGACTCCAAATAATAAAGTAGCAAAATGTAATTGCCTTCGGTATTCCATTTTCATAATTCCAGCTTTATTTAAGAATGGAGTTACATGGGTACGAGGTGGAATTTCAAAACAGTAGCGAGCACAGGCATTTTGTACTCTTTGTATGAGGTTCTTAGTGCGAGCTAACAATCTGGGTCCGATGACGACATCTGCATAATTGAGTTTGGACAAGACTAAAGATTCGCATAATCTAATGCGTACTTCTGTTTTTATAAATGGTCTGATACGGTACATAACTTTGAGGCGAAAAAAACAATTCCTAACTGTATTTAAAATATGCTTTTCAAATCGGAGATTTTCATCCATCAATACACCAAGATTACGTGCTTCTGTTACACGGTTAATTTCTTCACCTTCTACTCTAATTATAGGTCTTTTATTAAAGATTTTATGAATTTGTCTTTTAGTGCCTAATATCATATATTTAGTTTTAGAGGGATTTAAAACTAAACAGTTTGAGTCTGACCATTTAGCTATGTTACTTAAGTCTTCGTTCAGCTTTTCCACAGCTTCATGGGTTTTGCTTGGGGGAAATGATATATAAATTTGTATGTCATCGGCATACATATGGTAGCGGCAATGACCGATCGTTTTAATAACGTCAGCACAATACAAAATGAATAAAAGAGGTCCTAAAATTGAACCCTGAGGTACACCTCTATTAACCGACCTATATTCTGACTTAGAAGTTGAACCATTATCATACTTTAATTCAACTGCTTGGGCTCTGTTGCTCAAATAACTGGCAAACCAATTAACGGCTTCGTTACCTAAACCGTAGTACTTTAATTTGGCTAATAGAAGCGGCACATTTATTGTATCGAAAGCACGCGAGTAATCTAGCAAGACAAGTATTGTACCCTGTCCAGCGTCTTGTGCACTTAAAATCTCATCAACAACGTCAACTAAAGCAGTAGTAGTACTGCGATTTTTCCTAAAACCTGATTGCATTAAAGGTAGCACGTTGTTACTTTCAAGGAAATCCGAGAGTTGGTTATGGACTATCTTTTCAAGTATTTTAGACAGGCAAGGCAGGATACTTATCGGGCGGAGGTCCTTTAATTCTAAAGGATTGTCTTTTTTAGGTATAGGCCTAACTAGAGCCTTCTTCCAAGCAGAAGGAAATATGCTTGTTGAAATAGAATTATTTATTATATTTGTTATAACTTCGTGCGTGTAAGGAAATATATTTAATATCATATCAAGTGAAATACCATCTGTTCCAATAGCATTTGATTTAAGATTACGTAGTATTGAAGAAACTTTTGTACAGTCAACTATTTTTAATGAGAAAGTATGTGTCCCAAATTGATTTGAACAGTAGAAAGCAATATCTGAGGCAAAAGCTTGACATCTACCTGGAGTATTAAGGAAATGGCTATTTATTTTCTCAGGATCGTTGAAAGTAACAGGTAATGCTTGATCGTTTTTACTTTTTATGTTGATATGACGTTTAAGGTGCTTCCATAAATACAATGAATTTTTAACATTATTATTTATAAATATTGTAAAATATACAGTTTTTTCTCTGTATATCGCATTTTCAACTGAGTACTTCAGATCCTTATATGACTCAATATAAACATCTTTTTTAGTTTTTCGTGATTTGACATGCCCCTCATCGCGTCGCCTCATCATAAGCTTAATATTATACGTCACCCAGGGGTAATATGCGTCTTTGATATAACAAGGTTTTAGGGGAGATAAGACATCAATAATTTTTTTCAAAGAAAAATGAACCGACTTCAAACGAATCGAACTAAAAAGTTTAAAATAATTTTTTATTCATTTAGATTGACGATTAAACTACCTAACTCAAATGATATATAATTTTTTGAAGTCGGCGCCAAATGACTTCAAGTTCACTTCAAGTCGAAAATGTGCCCCCTGGGTCCCAGACTCACCCTCCGCGACTAGGTTCACCGCGCTCGCATTCAAAAGTGGATATTCTGATTTTACTTACACGAATTTAATGTGGTTTGGCGCCGACTTCAAAAAATTATATATCATTTGAGTTAGGTAGTTTAATCGTCAATCTAAATGAATAAAAAATTATTTTAAACTTTTTAGTTCGATTCGTTTGAAGTCGGTTCATTTTTCTTTGAAAAAAATTATTTTATGCTTTTTAGTGATTTGTTTTCTTTATATTAGTTAATAATAATAATAATATAAATGAGAACTATGTAAAATAGATTATGACCTATATATTATTAACTAGATGATGCCCACGGCTTCGCCCGTGTGGTTCTTAAAAATCCCGTGGGAACTTTTGATTTTCCAGAACAAAAAGTAGCTTATCTGTAGAAACCCGTCCCCAAAACGGAAAAATCCCGTGGGATCCCCACGATTTCGGAATACAATTCCTTACAGCATCAGGGTTGAGGCGTTGGATATGTACCTACTCGAGTTCATTCAACGATAAAGTCTTTAATTCGTACCCCCAATATCAATTTAAATAACCGAAAGTTTCTAAAACCCATTAGTTTTGGGGATTAGGTCCCCTACAGCATCAGGATTGAAGAGTTGGCATCCAAATTTTTTATAGAACAGGGTCGCAATGTTTCTCTATCGATTAAAAAAAAATTTACGCAAATCGGTTCAGAAATCTCGGAGATATCGGTGTACATAGGTAGAAAAACACAACTCCTCCTTTTTTGAAAGTCGGTTAAAAAAGTAGCCTATGTTACTCCCTGGTTAATTCTCTACTTGTATGTGAAAGTCCGGTCAAAATCGGTTCAGCCGTTCCGAAGATTAGCCCGTTCAAACAGACAGACAGACAGACAGACAGACAGACAGACAGACAGACAGACAGACAGACAGACAGACAGACAAAAATTTTAAAAACGTGTGATTCGGTTATGGTAGCGTTCAAATTACCGTATGAGCTTAATATGAGGTAGTTATTTCGATATTACAGACAGACACTTCAATTTTATTTATTAGTATAGATTATTATTAAATATCCTGTGACATATACATTTTATGTGTCATACTATAGGTGAGTGGTTTTACTATGTTCTAACCCAACCTAACCTAACTTCTGATCTATACAAGATTAGATTTTTATGCGTACAACTCTTGTATAATTTGGATAGACCGTAATTTAGAATCTATACGCGACTAGTTTCACACCCTTGTGGTTTGGCTTTGTATAGAATGGAAATACACGTAACCATGCACAAACTCCAAGGAATCACTCTATATGCAACTGTACTGACTTCGACCCAAAACTTTTTGCAAAAGGTCAATGTTACGTAGGCGTAGCAGAGTGAAGTCTTTGGACAGAATAGCTATATCAGACTTTAGCAATAGGTCTGGTAATCTCAGAGAACATATTAGTGACATATGTGTACATTTATGCTTATAACTTCGTACGTAAGAATGATAACTCGATGTGTTATATACTAAAACCTTCTTGAAAGTATGTAGATAACGATAGTGAAACAATCATCAAAATCGGTTCATTAGTTGCGGAGATAATCGCGAACATACTTACATACATACATACATACATACATACATACATACATACATGCATACATACATACATACATACATACGGGTCGAATACAGAACCTCCTTTTTTTGAAGTCGGTTAAAAATCCATAAAACACAATTATTAAATGTATCCACCATGTCATTTACACTTTCAATAGACTTGACCTCATCCCAATTAATTAAAATTACAAACTTTTTTAAATCTTCAGTATCAATGTCCTTAATATGACGAATGTAAGTTCGTCGCGTCAAAGATTTTTCTTTAGGAATGTTCAATTCGCACGATATAAATGCATGTTTACTAATGCTTTACTTATGCTGTGTTTGCTGTACTTTACTAATGCTGCTTCTAACTAAGCTGTTTAAACTATTGATTAACATTAAACAAACAGTTTTACACACACGTAAATTAAAGATAAATAATTAATAAAAACAAAATTTTATCCTACACCATACTTGATTTATCTATAAAAATTGTGCAATTGTGCAAATACCTGGTATCCCCTATTTTTCATGAGATTCTGGTCGATCTTTACCTACTCAAAAGCTGTGCTCAAAAGAAAAGACTTGATGAGAATCATGAGAATTGAGACTGCAGACTGAAATGGACATGAACCTATAGAAGTGGACTTGGCATAATGTCCTATAGAAAATAGTGGATCGGAAAATAGCTTAAGCTTATCAAAATTTTCATAAGTGTGTAAGAGACAACACTACATTTTTAAACATAACAATAAAACAGATCGTGGCAGAAATTTTATTGCACTTCCCTTAAGATGGCCTCCCTAAAATGTATACATGAACACTCACACACGCACAACTTGAGACATCACAATGAACACGCGCCATTTTAGTTGTAGGATTGTGCGTGTGTGAGTGTATTTTTGGCACGTTTTTAAGGTAGGTATGCCTACTCTACTTATTATTATTATCTCTATGGAAATGGATGAGACCCGTCGTCAGTGTGACCATCTCAAAAATGGTGAATCTGCCTGACACAGGCAAACAAATCTGCCAAAATCTGCCAACTCGATTCCGGAAAATACCGAAAATATGCCATCATATTAATATTTCTTATAGGCTTATGGCACTTATGAGAACTGGGAATGAATAAATAAAATAATAGTTCATTGAAATATTACAATTTAAGGACCGAATATTGCATTTATTAGAGGACGCAATTTTATTTTTGGGACATGTGTGGGGGGTCAATAGAAGCTTAACCTCAAGTTTGTGGGGTCGCTACCCTTGTCCCCCGGCCGCCATCTTGGAAAACACTTTTTTCGTGATATCTCGGAAACTATGCGTCTTACAAAAAATTCGTAAAGACATAATTTGTAGCAAATTGTTTTGCCTACAAATATATTTATATAACTTTTTGCACTAAATTAAAAATTAAAGAAGTTATAAGCAAAAAAGTGAAAAATTTTTTATAAAATCTTTTTTGCTCTATAACTTTTTTTTATACATTTTACAAAAAAAACTTCAGATCAATCTTGTACTGTTTTATAGGCCTACTCCACGGACATCTTGCTTATAAGGTAGTCTTCAACATCATAATATTTTCAATCACTTATTAGCTAGCTACTCTAATCTACTTTTCTTCAATGGTCCAGGCTGTGGCTGTGGCTGAAACATTTCGTTTTGACCGGATTCTCATGAGCATTGACGAACCCGGTCAACATTGGAGCGCTGTAACAGCGTTTTAAATGAATGAAATAAAAAAAATTGATTGGTCCGAGGTATTTTTTTGTAAAATGTATAAAAAAAAGTTATAGAGCAAAAAAATTTTATAAAAATTTTCTCACTTTTTTGCTTATAACTTCTTTAATTTTTAATTTAGGGCAAAAAATTATATAAACATATTTGTAGGCAAAAGAATTTGCTACAAATTATGTCTTTACGAATTTTTTGTAAGACGCATAGTTTCCGAGATATCGCGAAAAACGTGTTTTCCAAGATGGCGGCCGGGGGACAAGGGTGGCGACCCCACAAACTTGAGGTTAAGCTTCTATTGACACATGTCCCAAAAATAAAATTGCGTCCTCAAATAAATGCAAAGCTCATGTAACATTTCAATGGACTATAAGTAGGTACTAAAAAAATCTTAAACCAACCTAAAATATACTATTTGTTTTTATTGTATTGTTTCGCTTAATATTATAATATTGCGTCAACATTTCTTTTTAATTCTTCATTTTGTTTATTTTCATTACCGCACAATGATTTTAATGACATCTTTTTAATCATTTCTTTCGTTGGAAAAAATCCGTGTTCTGAATCTATACTTCTATACTTATCTATACTAATATAATAAAGCGGAAGAGTTTGTTTGTTTGAACGCGCTAATCTCAGGAACTACTGGACCGATTTCAAAAATTCTTTCACCGTTGGATATGTACGTGATCCTTGAGTGCTATAGGCTATATATTATGTACCACGGGCGAAGCTGGGGCGGACCGCTAGTCTATAGTTACTAATAAACTAGATGATGCCCACGGCTTCGCCCGTGTGTATTTAGGTTTGTAAAAATCTCGTGGGAACTTTGATTTTCCAGAACAAAAAGTAGCCTATCTGTAGTAAGTAGTAACCCGTCCACAAAACTAAAAAATTCCGTGGGATCCTTACGATTTCGGAATGCAATTCCTTACAGCATCAGGGTTGAGGACTTGGACATGTACCTACTCGAGGTCATTCAACAATAGTCTTTAATTGGTATCCCCAATATCAATTTAAATAACCGACAGTGCCTAAAGCCCATTAGTTTTGGGGATCAGATCCCCTACAGCATCAGGATTGAGGAGTTGGAATCCAAATTTTTTGTCGGACAGTGTCGCAATGTTTCTCTATCGATTAAAAAAAAATTACGCAAATCGGTTCAGAAATCTCGGAGATATCGGTGTACATAGGTAGAAAAACACAACTCCTCCTTTTTTGAAAGTCGGTTAAAAAAGTAGCCTATGTTACTCCCTGGTTAATTCTCTACTTGTATGTGAAAGTCCCGTCAAAATCGGTTCAGCCGTTCCAAAGATTAGCCCGTTCAAACAGACAGACAGACAGACAGACAGACAAAAATTTTAAAAACGTGTGATTCGGTTATAGTATCGTTCAAATAACCATATGAGCTTAATATAAGGTAGTTATTTCGATATTACAGACAGACACTTCAATTTTATTTATTAGTATAGATAAAATTGAAGTCATCATCATCATCATCATGATCAACCCATTACCGGCTCACTACAGAGCACGGGTCTCCTCTCAGAGTGAGAAGGGTTTTGGCCATAGTCTACATAACTCCGAAAAGTTAGAGGTGCGTGCCCCGGGATCGAACCCACGACCTCCGATTAGAAGTCGGTCGTCCTAACCACTAGGCTATCACAGCTTTTTGCATCAGCAAAATTGAAGTGTCTGTCTGTAATTTCGAAATAACTACCTCATATTAAGCTCATACGGTTATTTGAACTGTACCATAACCGAATCACACGTTTTTAAAATTTTTGTCTGTCTGTCTGTCTGTCTGTCTGTTTGAACGGGCTAATCTTCGGAACGGCTGAACCGATTCTGACGGGACTTTCACATACAAATAGACAATTAACCAGGGAGTAACATAGGCTACTTTTTTAACCGACTTTCAAAAAAGGAGGAGTTGTGTTTTTCTACCTATGTACACCGATATCTCCGAGATTTCTGAACCGATTTTAGTAATTCTTTTTTTTAATCGATAGAAAAACTTTGCGACCCTGTTCTAGAAAAAATTTGGATTCCAACTCTTCAATCCTGATGCTGTAGAGGACCTGACCCCCAAAACTTATGGGATTTAGAAACTTTCAACTTTTGGGGCAGGTTATAGGCTATTTAATATCCCTAAAATCCTCCCCTAAGGGGGTATAATGGGGGTAGAAATTTTGTATGAAATGAAAGTACTATGTTTTTAAAGTCACAGACCTGAAAATCGGCATTTAGATTATTAGTTTTAAATAATAAAACTCTGTATAATTTATTTTGAAAAATCTTCCCTTAAGGGTGGTAAAATAGGGGATGAAAGTTTTAATGGGAAGTTTAAATTATAATTTTGCTATTATCAACTTGAAATTTGGAAGGTAGGTTAATTTTAGGGCTTAAATATCAGCCTAGAAAATATTTCATGAAAATCCTCCCCTAAGGGGGTAAAATGGGGGTAGGAAGGTTATGTTTTTGAAGTTACAGCTATATGAAAATAGGCATTTAGATTATAATTTTTAAATGATAAGAACCTGTATAAGTTATTCTGAAAAATCTCCCCTTAAGGGTGGGAAAATAGGGGATGAAAGTTTTCATGAAAGTCCTATGTTTTTAAAGTTACAGACCTGAAAATCGGCATTTAGATTATGAGTTTTAAATAATAAAACTGTATTTTTTCATGGGTGGTAAAATAGGGGACGAAAGTTTAAATGGGAACTAAAAACGTTCGCAGCGCCCCCTGGCGACTTAACTTGAAGCGATCACATCACCCTCTGGCGGCCAAAACTGGAAACTATTATAAAAAACGATCACAGCGCCCTCTAGCAGCCAAAACTGGAAACTAAAATAAACGATTGCAGCGTCCTCTAGCGGTCAAAACTGGAAACTAAAAACGTACGCAGCGCCCTCTGGCGGCCTAACTTGAAGCGATCACAGCGCACTCTGGCGGCCAAAACTGAAAACTAAAAAAACTATCAAAGCGCCCTCTGGCGTACTAAGCCGGAAACTTGAAGAAATAGCAGCGCCCTCTAGCAGCCAAAACTGGAAACTAAAAACGATCACAGCGCCCTCTTGCGGCCAAAACTGGAAACTAAAAAACGATAGCAGCGCCCTCTGGCGGCCTAAGCCGGAAACTTGAAGCAATATAGCAGCGCCCACTAGCAGGCAAAACTGGAAACTAAAAAAACAATTGAAGCGCCCTCTTGCGGCCAAAACTGGAAACTAAAAACGATCGCAGCGCCCTCTGGCGGCCTAACTTGAAGTGATCACAGCGCCCTCTGGCAGCTAAAACTGGAAACTAAGTAACGATCGCATCGCCCTCGCCTTTTTATCCTGGAAAAATCCACAGTTCCCACGGGATTTTGAAAAAACCAAATCTACAGCTATAGGTAGATCAATATAACAAACCTTGAAAGTAAGTATAAAGGTTGGAAAAGGAAGCGGGAACGGGAGCCAGAAATCCACGATTCCCTCAGGATTTGTGAAAAACCGAAATTCACGCGGGCGAAGCCGCGGGCAAAAGCTAGTTAATCTATAGGTACCTACTTAATGGTGGCGCGCGCCGGGGTCAAGAAGGTTATATGTATATATTCTATATACCACTGGAGTTTGCGCCTTAAATATTGTAGTGAAGACAAGTTCAAAAGAATAAAGTTGGAAACACGCCGAATCTCCGACCAACTCATTACTATTTGCAAAGTACTAACAGGAAAAGTGGACTATCCCAAACTCCACAACAAAGTATGCCGCTTATTTGCTCCAAAAAACTACTGCAATTTGCGTGATTGCCGCAGCTGCCAACTTTTTGCTGTCCCTCAATGTCGGACAGTGGCTCGCGCTAGATCTCCCATTCCACGCATATTGGCTGCACTAAATGAAATGTTGGTGGAATCACCTCATTGTGACATATTTGCAGGCTCATTGCACATTATTTTAAACCAATGCTTGCAGTTTTGTAAGAATTATAACTGCACCATGTCATAGTAATTTTATTACGACATGGTGCAGTTTTATTTCTCTATAATATAATTATAAAAAATAATTTTATTTTTTTATTTTTCTTGTTTCCTCTATTGCATTCCGTATTTAACTTTGTATTTAACTTTGTATTTAGCATATTTAATTACTTTTAATTTTGTATTTACCTATTTAATTAGTGTTACTGGATTATACATCCGTTCTAATTAAATAAAATAAAATAAATAATATGTAAGTTCATTCACATATTTTTTTTTTCTCTCTAGTTTTTCTATACCTCAAACACTAAGTAGGTAAGAACGAGACAAAGACAGGCCTTTCTTTGCTTCAACGTTTTTTTGGAGCGCAAACTGATAATTTTCTAGGCCGGGGTGAAGCCATAGAGATAATAATAATAAGTAGAGTAGGCATACCTACCTTAAAAACGTGCCAAAAATACACTCACACACGCACAATCCTAGAACTAAAATGGCGCGTGTTCATTGTGATGTCTCAAGTTGTGCGTGTGTGAGTGTTCATGTATACATTTTAGGGAGGCCATCTTAAGGGAAGTGCAATAAAATTTCTGCCACGATCTGTTTTATTGTTATGTTTAAAAATGTAGTGTTGTCTCTTACACACTTATGAAAATTTTGATAAGCTTAAGCTATTTTCCGATCCACTATTTTCTATAGGACATTATGCCAAGTCCTCTTCTATAGGTTCATGGGTGAAGCCATAGAGATAATATATAGGTTCATGGGTGAAGCTCATGAACCTATAGAAGTGGACTTGGCATAATGTCCTATAGAAAATAGTGGATCGGAAAATAGCTTAAGCTTATCAAAATTTTCATAAGTGTGTAAGAGACAACACTACATTTTTAAACATAACAATAAAACAGATCGTGGCAGAAATTTTATTGCACTTCCCTTAAGATGGCCTCCCTAAAATGTATACATGAACACTCACACACGCACAACTTGAGACATCACAATGAACACGCGCCATTTTAGTTGTAGGATTGTGCGTGTGTGAGTGTATTTTTGGCACGTTTTTAAGGTAGGTATGCCTACTCTACTTATTATTATTATCTCTATGGTGAAGCTGAAGACTGATTTGACAGTTGTGAGTTGACACAGATTGACATTTGACAGTTTTATACCATACCTACTGGGAAACCTAGAAAAAAGAAAATCAATCTTTATTCGATAATCGTTGGTTAAATTCGACCATTTTCTAGTCTAGTTATTTAATTGCCGAACAACAATAAAATAAAATACTGTTTAAAATGTCGATGATGAAGACAAATATTCTGGTAAGCTTCTATTTACGATTAATTACGAGTAAAATAATAAACTAAAATTACGTAATCGTTTATTCGTTTCAGGTGCGATCGCTAAGCACATCATCAGCTGCAGCTCAGCTTGTAAAACCTCCTGTACAAGTTTTTGGTTTGGAGGGTCGATACGCAGCAGCTCTATATTCGGCAGCCACTAAAAGCAAGAGCTTGGACGCCGTTGAGAAAGAACTGACACAATTCCAGCAGTCCGTTAAAACTGATGCCAAGCTGAAGGAATTCATCATTAACCCTACTCTTAAGAGAAGTTTGAAAGTAGATGCTTTAAAACATCTCTCTTCTAAGGTTAGTAGGTGTAGATGCGTGTTAGTGTTAGTCTTTAATGTTAGAACTCGTAGATATTTTAATGTTTAAATTTTTTTGTCATAATGAGTCACTTGCTAAGTATTCAACCGATTGTTTTTTAGCTATGGTGATTAGGTCCCTTTTTGTATTTTTAAGAACTTCTCTATCAACAATCTACATAGAGAAATATTATTATTTTTAATCAAATTCAAAACAGAGTGAAGGTTCTTAATTTGACACTTTATTACTGGCAGTCTTACTGATTCTGTTTTTGAACTGACATGGCTAAAAGCCACTATTCGGGAATCTTATTCGTAACTAATATTATTATTTTTTATAAACTTTACAGATAAGCCTTTCTGCTACTACAGGCAATTTGTTGGGATTGATGGCTGAAAATGGCCGCCTGGGTAAATTAGAGGCAGTGATCAATGCATTCAAAATAATGATGGCAGCTCACCGAGGAGAGGTCACATGTGAGGTCATCACAGCCAAACCCTTAGACCAGGCCCAGAAACAAAATCTGGAAGCAGCTCTCAAGGTATAAAAGTATTTATTACGCATTCTAAGCCAATAACATGTCATATAAAAAAATATCTCACATATCTCTTTACATAATCACTTTTTTCTACTGTTCCTTCTAAAATACATGCTCTTAAAAGGCTGTTGATGGATACATTAATTATTTTACACATTAATTTTTGTGTGTATAGCTTGTAAAATGTAGGTTTTAATGCTTGCCATGCATTTTTTTTTAAGTTTTCATATTTGAACTAATATTCCCTTTCAAAACTTTTGCTAGGAGTGGGTATGAAAATAGTGTAACGGGTGGGGTTTGAACCATCAACCCTACTGTCCCCGATCCGCGTCAGACAACTGTCGCGCTATTAAGACTTGAATGTGTTAAAACTAGGGTCGGTATGGGGGTTGTGAGGTGTTTTTGTATGGTATTTACATCAGACTTTTTTATTTTACATTTAAAAGAAATATACATATTTAGATTTTAATAGGCTGACTTATTAACTACTAGATTTGTAAAATTAAGACTGGATTTTTAGAAACTTCCAAACAAACGAAATTGTGGGCATCAGCTACTATATGAATAAAAAATTAATTAAACCTAAAAAATTGTATTAAATTTTCATTACTAAGATATACATAGTATTAATATCCCAAGGTTATTAAATAATTATTCTTGGTCCTCTATTAAGAAATTTTAATTTTAATTGATGTTCTTATTGATTGTAAAATAATTTTTTAAATACAAATAATATTTTTATTATTTTTAGAAATTCCTGAAAGGCAATGAGACCATACAACTTACTGCTAAGGTGGACCCAAGCTTAATGGGAGGCATGGTTGTTTCAATCGGTGACAAATATGTAGATATGAGTGTTGCCAGCAAAGTCAAGAAGTACACTGAACTCATCAGTGCTGCAGTTTAAACCAACAAATAATTCGTTATGAGATCATGTAGCAAATAATTATTTAATTGTAGTCATGTTCCATTCTTTTATGTGAATAAAGATCCTGTACAACATGGCCATTGGATATTTTATTTTGACCTTTTTATTGATAAAATAAATCTTTGAAACTCACTCAGTCCACACACAAAATTAATTAGTTCTTTAATGAAAAGCCCAGCAATCGAGATATTCAGAGTGGAACATAGCTATTATATTATGATGCACATATATGCACTGAAGGCACTGGGTATAGGTCGACCAGAATCTCATGAAAAATACGGAAATGAAATTCCAAAGTTAGCAACATTACGGCTGCCCTAGAGATAAACAAAGTAACTGACTAACTTTTTTGTGAAATTGACCTTTTTGCATTAACAAAAGTTTTATGTCGAGTAGTTTTTTACCACAGTTTAATACTTCAAATAACTTGAACCGTTTACTGAAATCTGAATTGCCCAAACAAAGTAACTGCACACACTAACCCGGAATATAAATGCAAAAAACCAAGTAAACAACAAGCACAACACAAAAACAAAGTAATTGGATGTTGATTATTTTGTTTTTGTATTTAAAATGCAGTTGCTTGATTTTTCGTTTCGTGAAACGATCGTAAGGTGTTCTGAATGTAATTACTTTGTTTATCACTAGGGCAGTCGAGTTAACCTAGTGTTGCTTACTACAAAATTTAATTTTCCTATTTTCCATGAGATTCTGGTCTACCTATACGAGTATAAATTAAAAAACCCCTACATTCGCCATTTTGTGGTCGCGGCCATCTTGAATTTGCATAGTGCTATTCTACTAGTCAAGTCCTTTCATTTGATATCCATACAGGTACAGAGTTGTGAAAAAAAAATATAATCTGCCATTTTGTAGCGGCGGCCATCTTGGATCGATTTTCATCAAACATAGCTAACAACACTCTCGAGTCTCGACCCTCAAACACCCTTCACCTTTCAAACAAAAAAACCGCGTTCAAATCGCTTCACCCGTTTGAGCGCTACAGGGGAACAGACAGAGACACACACACACACATACAGACACGTCAAACTTATAACACCCCGTCGTTTTTGCGTCGGGGGTTAATAAAACTGAATATAATGAAACATAGTATAATGGTATTAAATTGTTACTGAAGTCAACAAAAATACATGAACCTGCTTCTTTTAATAACATCGGCTTTGTGGAACAGGGTTACTTTAAAATAAAATAAAATTTTATAGCTTTGGGGGATAATGTTGCACTTAGTTGGTAGTCTTGTTGGTACTTTTGTTGGTAGTCCCTGCCAGGTCATGATATTCTTACTTTGCTGCTATCAACTAAAGGCCACTGAATTCTAGCATTGTATCTTGTACATTAGTTGAGGTGTCAGCGAGCTCTCGTAATATAATACCAAATGACTATCTCTTGCACTGTAGTGAGGTATTCAGTTCGATTCCCGACGTGACAATTTGGGATTCTATTTTTAAATCGTCTCTGATCTAGTGAGGTTTCCGCCGTGGCTATTTACCATCCTACCAGCAGTCATGCCGCCAAGTTATTTAGCGTTTTAGTACGACGCCTCGTAGAAACCAATTAGGGGTATGCGTTTTAATAAAAACTGCCATAAGTATCTCTTACAGATTAGGTTATAGACTGCATCGTCACTTACCATCAGGTGAGATCGCAGCCAAGGGCGAACTCGTAGATGAATAAAAAATGAAAAGCAAGAAGTTGGAAATTGTTTTGATACTTTTTAATAGTAGCAATTGTAATTTGTAATAGATAAAAGATTTGTCATTTCAGGTCACTTGCGTAATGGATTTTTTACTACAAATAATGCTTGTTTTTACTTTTTATGACTACTAAAAGCTGTACTAAGGGTCAGTAACTTGCAGCATAAAGTTAACCTTTTTTTTTTTCATTTTGGCTTCGCATGGTTGCATATAGCCAGTCCTCAAGTAATAATGTTGTGTATATCAAATAATAATTTGCCCAATTTGGGCGACAGTGATCAAATACAGTCCATCGTCCGTCAGTCGGTCCTGTCTAGACATGGCATGCTTTAGTAAGGCGAAGGCAACTTACCAAAACTTATGTTAAGAGTCCTGCGAGAAAATCGAATTAATCACATAAAACACTCTTGCTTAATCTCAACTTCACTCGTGCACCTTTACAGAACTATATTGAATAAAATGCCTTCTACTTCATGCAATAAAACTCTAAAATGCAGCAAATTAATAAAAATAAAACGAGAGCTATATGCAATTCCTACAATTTTCCCGCCAAAACTCAGACCTACATTTCAATAATCTAAAATTAAATGTCATCATTATTAAGCTGGCACTTCAGTTCGGTATTCGTGTTTGTGTATTTGTATTCAACTTAATTGGCAAAATATTTGACAAACATGCGAATAAGTTATACACAACAGTAAGACCATACACACGAAGTTCGTTTCGCTTAGCTCACGCCGCTACCGTCTTTTCATACTACAACAGAGCGAAACGAACTTCTCACTGTCTAGCTACATAAGCAAAGCAAAACTGCTTTGCTTCGCTCCCAATGGGGACTGCGCTTAAGTATCAATGGATTAACATATTTATATGATAATATTAACATAAAATTTATTTTGCAAGTTTTTCTGTGTCATACACACAAAAACTCTTGCAAAATAAATTATATCTTTACAATACACTGTTTTATGTTGTATTACTAAAACACAATAATATCTATAGAAAATCATCATCATCTATCATATAGAAACAAAAAGGACGATAGTTTAAACTGAGCTCAACAGATTAAGAAAAAATTGAGAATATGAGATAAAAAGTACAGTAATTACAAAATATTTTGAAAGTTTTAAAAATCTTAGATAATACTGAAGATAAATATAGAATATGTGAAGATAAATACTGAACTGAAGTGCTACCATTACAAACCATAAACCAAACTATTTGTGCATTCTGCACATTCACAGCTGCAAATCAATATAACAATCAACAAAATATTATTCTATGTTCTTAACTAGATAATTAATCAATAAAATGTAACAAAAACTTTTAGTGCTTCCAGCACATGAACTTAAACAATCTTAATTAATCATTATCAAATTATTATTAAACTATGGGCTGATTTTTCAACTGCGAAATGATGATTTACAAACCTGTTTAACTAAGAGAGTTAAATTTCACATTTTAATAGTTTTGTTTAGCAAAACTGTTCAAATGTTCACCAAGTTTATTTAGCAATGGAAAAATCATACCTAAAATTTCTTTATAATCAACAAATTTGAGATCATTTCACATAGAGATCAACATAATAGTAATACTAAGGAGTCAGCCCTCTGTCGGCGCAGCCTCTCCCTTGAGCATAGCGTTCTCTGCCTCTAGCTCCGCAATACGGGCCCGCGCTGCCTCCAACTCGTCCTCCCCTCCATCTGTGCCGAGGTGTTTGCGCACGTACTCAAGGGCATCTTCAGGCTTGTCGGGTTCTTCATAAAGGCTCACAAGAACCTTCGTTAGGGCGTCCATCACGCCCGCACGCTCCAAATACCGTCTAAATTCTTCTCGTTTTGAATCAATTGGCTGTAATTGTATGAAACACATTCATAGGTCATTTTATATAATACCCAAAATTACACTTAAAAATCATAACCAATTACCTAGTACAATTTTAAAATTTGAGTGTTAGTCAAAGTCTAGAGAGTGTCAAAGTTAGATATTAAAGTTAGATATTAAACAGAATTTTACTTATTTAATTAGCAGGTATCTAATCTAGTCCTGTGTCAATCGTGAACGATTCGGTCATTTGACCCGGGTCTCGTAAAAGTATTGGTGATTGCAATCATTCCTTTTGAACGAACCGGCTCAACCAATCGTCAAGATGTCAGATGAAACTAAAAAATATTGATTACAGATCATTCACTATGTACAGATCATTCACTATGCCTATTGCCTATTGAGCAATTAATAATATATTTCTATCTTCTATAATATTATAATAAAACTGTAACAGATCCAATTCTGTACATTGAAGATATTTAGAAAATTTCTTTTGGAGGGCACTCTAAGTATAATCGATACTGAAGCCAAAACTGTAATTTTTTCATTTTTGTCTGTCTGTCTGTCTGTATCTTAGCCGCGCATCACGCCGAAACCACCGAATGGATTCGAATGAAACTTCGTACGATTTGAGTTTATACTCCGAGGTAGGACATAGGATACTTTTTATGCCGAAACTCAGCAGGGTTCCCTTGGGAGAGGGGAAGAAAGTTAAAACGTGTATTTAGCTGTAATTCATTAACGCGTAGTTCGATTTAACTCGTTCTTTTTTTGTTAGAAAGGTAGTACTTTAAGTATTGTCCCGTAAATATTTCAAGGTCATAGGTTTTTTAGTTCAGAAATAACAGACATTTATTGGGTTCAAATAACTTGGGACCCGGATATTTGAACGTATGGCTTATTTTAAACTGGTGTGCGTTTAAATTTGTTTGTCAATCTTTCTATTTGTTCCAGCTAATCTCTGAAACGGCTGGATCGATTTTGACGGAACTTTTAATGGCAGATAGGTGATGTTATAAGGAGTAACTTAGGCTACATTTAGTTTAGGTACAAAAAAAGATTATGGGATCCAATCCGATCCTATATAAAAAGCAATATCCACGCGGACGAAGTCGCGGGGATCAGCTAGTTATATATAATATAATTGTATCTACCTACGTCATTTAGGCGACACGTGTGTATGAAATGCATAAGGTTTCTAGTTTGTAGTTCTTATTGTTTAAACACGTTTAAAAGTTCAATCAAAAAGAAACATCATAACAGTGCATACAAAGGGTAACAATATTGCAATAATGCAGTGATTTGAACCGTCGGACTACAGTAAATAGAAACGAGCGCGCGCAATCAAGACCGGAGAATCAACGTCCCAACTACTTAGTGGGTCATAATTTCGTGATGAGCTATAATGATTAATTGAACCGTGAACCAAACGAACCAAATGAACGAACGACCCAAATGACCCGGGTCGTGGCGCTAACCAATACTTGAACGATCGAATCGCAGAGAATGAACGATTGACACAGGACTTTCTAATCTTTAAATTTACCTTGTAAGACGACATGTTGATATCACCTTTTCTATTAGCAATCTATTTATTCCAAGACCAAGAGTTTTAATTAACTTGCAAATCTGTGATAGTTACAATTGAAAACTCTTGCTTGCTGGTGATTTGCATGTACCAATTTAAAATTTAAATTAGATGAGTCAAGCAAATTAATTGCAAAAAAACAATCGTCAAACGCCAACATTAAAATAAAATTTTTGATTCAGTGTTGCCAAATGCCAACTCTCGAAAATATTTATCTCTAAGGCCGGCCTCACACAGACGGAATGGACGCCGGAATTCAGAAACGGAATTCCGGATCTGAATTCAGAAAGGCCAGAAATGCATACAATTTCACTGTTCCCCACACACGTTCTGTTTTTTTCCGGTTCTGAATTTTTCAGATCGATCTGACAAAATGCGTCGACGACCGTTCTGAATTCCGGATCTGAATAATTCAGATTCTGAATTCAGAACGCACGTCTTTCCATACATTTCTATAGAGCGAACACACACCCGGAATTCAGATTCTGAACTTCAGTCGTCACCGCAACCTGGTAGCGTCTAGACGTGTTGCGACTTGCGATCGTGATGACGTGTGACACGGAGAATTTAATTTGATGGAATGAAAAATAATTTATTTTAATTTCTAATTCAATATTTAGTTTTGGGTTAACGTTCTACACCAAATACCAAAATTTTAGATTTGTAACTCATTTAGTTTACGAGCTAGAGACCTGTGACCGGCGGACGGACAGACAGACAACCGAGTGACATTAATAGGGCTCCGTTTTTACCCGACTGGTTACCAAAAATGATAATGTGACCGATTCTGTTGTACACAATCTCTAAATCTAAACTAAAATGACAGGTCTAAATATATTCCTGTCTCTTTCACAATCCTCCCTGTTGAAGGGGATAGCACTATTTTTAAACCTGTCATTTTAGTTTAGATTTAGAGATTGTGTACAACAGAATCGGCCACAATGACTACATTATTCTAAATTTTGTATGCGTGGTATTATTATTATTTATTATAGTGCTTTATTATTATCACTACATAGTATTTAAACAAAGTCGTTTTCTCTGTCCCTATGTCCCTATATCCCTTTGTACGCTTAAATCTTTAAAACTACGCAACGGATTTTGATGCGGTTTTTTTTAATAGATAGAGTGATTCAAGAGGAAGGTTTATATGTATGATAACATCCATTAAATAGTGGAGAAATACTGTTATTTTTGAGGTTTCTAATGTGATGTCGTAAATAATTACATTTTTTCCGCTTACATTGCAAACGCAGGCTGAACCCTACGAGATTTATCAATATAATGTACTAAGTATTGTACACATTGAAAAGGTCTATAGAAAACTCCGCGATGGTATATGTCTATCTCTTATGGATATCCCACAATAACATTTTTTGTCATTTACTTTTTTACGACAAATAATGGCTAATTTTAGAAGCGATTTTAACCAATACAGCATAAATCCTTATCTAATTAAATACCTTAAGTACATTGTTGATTTATTATATATCTATATGGCCCTTTACAGCATATGATTTAAATGAATATTTTCGAAGATATTACAGATTTAAAAATTGCGGGACATAGACTTTGCGCGCGGCGCGCGGTTCCAGCCGGCCGGGGCGGCGATGCGTAAAGTTCTCCTATAGCATTTTGAATTTAGCAGCGATCGGACGCGTATGCTATCGAGTATCGGAGCTTTCTAGCAAGGAAAATAACAATCACACTAATATTATAAAGGCGTTATTAAGTTATTAAGTTTGTGTGTATGTTTGTTCCTCTTCTCCGCCGCAACTACTGAACCGATTTGGCTGAAATTTTAAATGGAGATAGCTTATGCCCTGACTTAACACATAAAGTAACTTTTTATCCCAGAAAAGTATTCCTGTAGGACTAAAATAGATATAGACCTCCAAAACGCCACAGAGGGCGCTGACTGTTCTTAGGTAAATCACG